>OZ024907.1:88689157-88781657 GCA_964017125.1 Flabesymbios commensalis
CTGTAATATCGATAGAAATGATTATGGAATAATGAATGTATCTGTTACCTTGAAGAATGTCATAGTGGAGCCTCCATATATGGTTCCATATTTAATCTCTGTCTGTTTACTGAGGTCGTCCGCGTTCTCTATGGGTGACGTCATCCTCTCCACGGTCAGGAAGGCCGCCAGGTTAGCCGTGTAGGAAGAGATGATGATGAGAGTGAAGAACCACCATATACCACTGACCAGGCGTGTAGACATGGCACGGGGCGCTACCTCAGAACCTAAAGAAAGGGTAGAAAAGAAAAACATACTGTAATAAACCCTGTACCACAGACCAGGCGCGTAGACATGGCACGGGGCGCTACCTCAGAACCTAAAGAAAGGATAGAAAAACATACGGTAATAAACCCTGTACCACAGACCAGGCGCGTAGACATGGCACGGGGCGCTACCTCAGAACCTAAAGAAAGGATAGAAAAACATACTGTAATAAACCCTGTACTACAGACCAGGCGTGTAGACATGGCACGGGGTGCTACTTCAGAACCTAAAGAAAGGATAGAAAAACATTAAAAAAATATATAAATAAAATAATATAAGTCTATTACCTCTATCTCACTCCTATTTATCAATTTTGGTGATGAAAGGGTTGTTAAAAATTAATCGAAATGTTTGTAATGGAATGATGTGCTAAAACATATCTTTATAATACAAATTTTATGAATGTATGTAAAATAGTTTTAAAGTTATTGTTAATACACTGTATGACCCCTATTTACACCTTTTTTACTTTAAATTTGAGACGAATCCCCCTGGACTAGTAGTAAGCCAGAGACTGTTATATCTTACCTTGTTGCATGAGGGATCCTATAGTAAACCAGAGGCTGTTGAGGAGTGTGAACTGATTCTCCACCATGTCAGAATCCGGGTTACATGGATGTGGATTATACCACTCGTAAGGACTGAATCTGGCCAGAACAAACAGCATGAAGGAGACGAGCATGTAAGCAGCCATCACATAAACCCAGATCTCAAAGCTTAGAGGAGCCAGGAAGCTAAACAGGTGAGGGTTCTTCTTCTCTGGCCGCTTAAACAGGATGCTGATGCCAAGGTTCATGAAGGGCTTGGTGAAGTCTATGGACTGCTCTCTGATGTAACTGATAGTCAAAGGTGCCACAGCTAAGTCAGCTTTCTGCAACGAGGTCCAAAATAACAACATTATTACAAGATTTGTTATTTCGTTTCTCCGTTATTTCGTTATATCTTTTGATCCTACTAAGGGGTTTTGTCAAGTTAAAGAAATTCAAAAAATCCGAGAAAAACTCGGAAGTGGGTGGGTGGGTCAAGCCCCAAGGCGGATTATAATTTTTTTTTGGAAATGTTGTGTTTTTTATGTTTTGTGTGTGTTGTTTTCATGTTTCCAAATGTTTCACCCCCCCAAAAAAAAATTGGATAGGGTGGTGGGTGGGTGGCGTCTGATTAATCCGAGTTTTTCTCGGATTTTTAAATTTTTTTTAACTTGTCAAGACGCTGGAATTGGACTTGTCAAATAGTGGCTCACAATTCTTCTTGCAAAATATTTAATTTTAAATTACTTGAAATTTCGAAGAGCTACATACGCTTTTAACCCAACAAACACAAAACATTTGTATATAATTGATACAACGGCGGCCCAACGTCTTCGACGTTGGTCCAACATTGTACAAATGTTATGCAAATGTTTTTTTTTGTGTGTTTGCTGGGAAACAATTGCAATACACTGTTTGCACGATTTTGCGCATAAGCAGGACTCCCAACTAAATAGTTTGGTTTTAATTACTGTGTGGCGTGTTGTAATAGAAGTAAGACAGGACTCCCAACTAAATAGTTCAGCTTTTAGTCACTGTAGTGTGTCGCGTGTTGCTATTGGGAAAGGTGTATTACCCTATTTGTTTGGCCACTTACCCTATCAACGAGCTGCTTGACCATGCCTGTCCACTCATTATTAGGTCCATCCCTTGAGCCATATTGTCCATCAGGTACCAGCTTAATGCTGTAGTTAAACCTGAGTAGTTTGGAGATTTCGTCCAGCATTTCCACACAGTATCCCTCATACCTGTCATTACCCTCTAGCTCCCCTCTGGGGTCTGGTCTCTCCATCATGTAAGGATCTTCCTGCAACAAACACAAAATATTGACTATTATTATGTATGTGTTATATAGGCATGAAATAATATCATTTGTTTCAACAATAGATATTTTACTTCGAACAAGCTCAAACATTGAACGTCTAGAAAATAGTTGTTTGCTTAAAAACAAATACAGTCGGAAACACACGCCTGTAATAATACAACGCATTAACTCATATCCGTGATTAATAATATACATGATAAATATAACTTGCAATTAATTATCACGAATATTGAAGACCCTCCCCCCCCCCCCCATACTATCTTTTTTGCTTTGCAACTTATATAGTGCCAGACGATTTTTTTTCAGTCAAACAATGAACAATGCAAGCAATATCAAAAGACAATATTCAGGAGGCTAATGTACATTTACTTGCAAATTATGCAAGACATTTTTTGGTATTATTTTTGGGTTGAAATATTCTTGAAAGAGCTGAACAAATTGACCGCGGGAACCCAAAAACAGCATTTTTGCCTTGAGCGCGCAAAAGGGGTGGGGTGGAGGGTTTCCTGAGGTGACATTTTTAGGCTCTTCATAAACAACCTTAGTTGAGAAAAATATTAACCCAAATTTTATATCACAAAAATGTCTTTCATGATTTGCAGATATGGTCTCTTTTGCTTGCATAAGCTTCCTGACTACAAGTTGGTATCAAACGACAATAACGGGAAAACAATTTTTAATCAATCGCATTTCAATTTGTATTATTATTTTTTTTAATGTCAATATGAAGTGTTAAAATTATTATTTAGTATTTCTTTTTACATTTGTTCTGACACAATTATATTATAATGTTTATTTTAGAGCTATAGAGTTTTTTACAAACGCAAGTCTCGTGTTCAACAGTACATATGATTTTAATCTGTATTTATTATATAACCATGTATATTGGACAAAATCAACATCATATTATCTATCTTTCAGCGCTTATGGCTTTATTCACTGTGATGCTACATTGGTAGATATAATGTCTTGACAATCTGATTTTAGACGCCGGTGAAGCGTTCAGACGGAGAGACGTAAGAGGATTTCAGCATTACTTTCTGGGGAAATTAACCATTTCAATTCACAACCGCACCATTTTACAGAAAGATAACTACATTCACCTGCACATCCACATAATTGACTACCGTAAGCGGTGATTATAACACATAACGCTGTATAAACCGGCATCTGGTTCATATTTTATAGATCCGTGGATGATTAAGGGATCGGGTGATGACAGCTTGACGTAAAGGGGTTGATTCTGACAGTGAGACCTGACAGTGGCCTGGAGGGACACGTCTACCGAGCTATCTGTGGACAGAATCAGACAGCTTACAGTCATGTGAATCAAGTCATCTGTCCAGTTCTGGAAAAGGCGACGAACAGAATAAGCATTCATTGTTCAGCTGCATCTACTGTATGTGAATTAAAAATATTATTTATTTTATATAAACCCAGTTGGGCTCTGCGCAAATACAAGCAAACGACCAATTCGGGGAATTTTGCATTAATATCATTTCGTTCAACCTGGAAATTCCCTATCATTTTTATCTATGTGAAAAAATATAAATATTACATGGAATGATGTATTATTTGCCCTCATTTATTACATATTATATATTAGCAAATTATTCTCCTTTTAATCGATAAAAAAGACTATAATCGTTTTTATCGGTTTGATTAGCTGTTTAAATCACAAATGTTGGTAATGGAATCAGCGTTTAAACATCAAGATTTAAAAATTTTTGATCTCAAATTAAACAAATATGACTAATTTTCACCCACTTGAAGTTGTGAGTCGCAGTAGCGAAACACAACTTTAAGTGGGTGAAAAAGTAGATAAGATTACTTGGCGGGGACAGGCTCATTGAACTTTCATCAGAATGTATTCATCTTGGTCGATTTTCTAGTGAATTAATTATATTTAGAATATAGCATGTGAAATGAAATGAAATGAAATAAAAAACTTCTAATGCGCCTAAATCCTCGGTGTCCCGAGCTCAGAAGCGCTGCAAATCCGAATCAGGCTCGATTATCATTGTCCGTTTGACGTTCCAATTCGTAGATCCAGCATGCCGGGACACAGAGGATTTAGGATGGAAAAGCTTGGCCGAAATAAAAAGTCTGCAATTTTTCCCGAAATGACAGTGCAGATTTAGATTTTTTAATCTCAAAAGGGATGTGGCTGTTAATATGACAGGGGGACAGCTGAAAGTGGTAATATATACCATGTTGCGCATAAATGTGGAAGGATAGCTCTAAGTGGTAGGCCTTATTGCCTAGGCCTGGGATTAGGGTTTATATTAGGACATTAACCCTTTCATTGCTAACCACAAATATAATCAACTTTAATCGTTTTAAATATGTTTCAATGAGAGATAAAACCACTATTATTAAGGTTTATATTAAGACATCTTATGTGAAATATGTGTTTAGAAATCAACATTGTAAATTTGTTAGTTTTAAGTTAAACAAATACGCTTAATTTTCACCAACTTGAAGTTGTGGATTGCGGTAGCGAGAAAAATCTTCAAGTGGTTGTAAATTTAAATAAGATAACTTGGCAGTGAGGGGTCAATACAGTACCAACTGTGGAAGTTTATTTTCATTCTGCAAAAGTTTGATGTATTTAATGTAAGTGTTCTTTGAAAAGCAGTTTGTAATAACCATTGAAAAAATGGGAAGATTTGTTTTGTGTAAAATTTATTTGACACGAACACATCTTTACGTTTACACATTTAACTAAACGATTTTATTTACATAAACATGTACATTAATAGGAGTGGCACGGTTTGGTAAATAATATAATTATTGTATGTACCTAAATGTGTAAATACACAGGAAAAATGCACAGCTTTCAGGAGTTGTGTAGAAAAACTGGGGGACTCAGAATAAATATAGCAATACATTTATTACAGGTGAAACATCATGCTAGATACGAATTCACTCTTTATAGATGTATAGTTATCCCATACCAAAGAATAAATATTCATAGTTGGTTATTTATTCGTCTAATTTAATGGTTTTATCAAGTTTTGTAGATATAACTAAAATTAGAAATACGTCAGAGAGATATATATGTGCTAAAATGTATATACCCATCTGTGTAAGTTAAATATTTGCATTATATGACATCTTACTTAAACTGAGCGAAGAGTATGTGCACAGTTTATGTAGAATGCAATTGAGTAACTTAAGTATTAGCATTGCAGTAGGCTACATCAATTGTTATTCCTTTGCAAAAATATAACTTAACATGCACATTTCCAACAGTTGTAAACTGTATAAAACGCGTTTCATGCAAACACGGAACTTTGACCCTTGGCTGGTTTGCTATTTTGTTAGCCAACATTAAGTCAACATAGTATTCATATCAGCTGCTTAGACAGAGGGTTTAGGTTTTCCATGTGGCATGAGAGTCTCGAGGGCTGCATTTACGCAGTCACCAGATCCCACCAGAGTCTCAGCGCCTCTCAGTTATGGCCTATTAATTGGACCTTTAGGGTGGTGAGATTAAACCTAAAAGGAGCTTAAGAGACGTTTCTGATAGCTCTTAGAAAAAGGTATATTTTCGTATATACTGTCACCACAATCCTCTTGCCATACATTATATTACTTTGTATACTGCCTAATTTTAAGACGCTAGGTAATATCGTGGTTTAAATGATAAACCGTATCCCGTGCATATAAGTGAAACTCGCGAGAGGTAGCCTACCTTCAGACCGCATTGCCACTCCTGTGTCCAGGCGTTCTCATTGATTCGTTCATATTTGGTAGCGCACCGGTTGAGATTCATATTGTGATAGAAACAATGGTCAACACCTTTCGAACGGTGTCAAAAATTATGGTCTGAAGACTACTAGTCTTGAGGATAAAACTAGAATTGTAACTTTTATCTGCACCCCATGTCAACATAAGTTTCATCATTTTTTAATCTCACTTAGCCTATTTGGGTACAAATTAAAAAAAATAATCTAAAATTAATTCGTCCGAATATTAAAAAAAAATACAAAATGTATGTCGGGCGTGTCTATTGTAAAATGGTCAAGATTCGATTTTGCACAATATGGTTAATACTGAAGACGTAAAAGTGTTATGTTGATTTATTGTATTGTCAGACGTAAACAGTGTTATACACCATGTCTACTCTGACAAACACCTTGTTCCTACTACATACTTAGGTAGTTTTTGTGTACACATATGTTATTAGTGGTAATGCAGTTGAAACATGTATTGCATTGTCAGATGCTATTAATGTGAGATATTAGGTATATTCTGTCAAATGCTTTGTTCTTACTATAAATTTGGTATAATGTGACAGTATGAACGGTTATTTAACACTGGACCGGTGAGTATATCATAATTATTAAACACACATATTTATAACGACTATTGTTGGTAATTGCATTTATTGGAATATGATATAATTAAAACAATATTTTCTGTCGGGTGTATCTTTTAGGTCGCCAGGATTATGTGATATGCGGAGTGATTGTCAAATTTGCCGCCCATTATCAGGCCTATAACTAGTCTTAGTATCTCGGAAGGTTAGTCAATATAACACAGCCGTACATTTGAACATTATTGAAACATATGTGTATATTGTATGGCTGCACGGAACCTCTCGGTATGTCATGACCTGTCACCGCTGAGCTATCGTAGATCCCGCTGGTCTCACATGGAGCCACATAGACAGTTTATTTACCTAGAGGACACGCCTTAAATTGGAACAATATAGGGTGAGCCTATTTCACTTAAGTCTGACAGTGTGCTGCCATTATATCGTGGTTTTGTGTTTAGCTTGGACGAAGGCGCCAACAGCGCCCTGTCCTCCCAGAGGAATAGTACATTTAAGATCGCTAGAAGGAGTCATTACCAAACTCACAGACACTCACTGGTCATTTACCTCCGACGGGGAAATAGAACACTAAATTCCACTTTATAAACAGTAAATTCATTCATTTATCCACATTATACATATTGTTCCCTTAATACCTCATTGCTTCATTTTCACGGAAATGCCAGCTTTAGAAATGTCAGCTTTTAGAAATCATAATAGTTTACTCACATATAAACAACAACGATATTACTGATGATAATTAGCTAATTTGGGAGTGGGTGGAATGTTCTAACATTAATCTATCAGGAGTTACATGTACAATATTTCAAGCGACATTAGGCCTAAAGACAACACACCACTCATCCTGCAATAACAGATTCATGGCATAAACGTTGTACCGTGACATGGGAGACCGTGTGGACTCAATACCACTACATACGGGCTCCAAACATCTCTGCATGGTAGTCACATACCTTACGAAATCAATGTATTCACAATTACGTCAGATTGCTACAAACCGTCATTGGATATAGATGTTGGAAAAACATTTTCGCTACTGCTTCATCTTATTGAGTTACTGTTGTATCTACGTTTACGTTATAACATTTATCTGGTCCAGTTTAGCCTATGTGTGCTCAGACATAAGCGAGCAAACATGCCACATTATATTCACCACACACATTTTAAATAAAAGAGGCTTAAAATAAATGGTATAATCCAGCAAAATAAAGAGGTTTCTCATTTATATAATATATATTATACTTGTGTAGCATGTGCTATTATTCACTGTGAGAGAACTGGGTCAGAATCTAGAGCTCAAAGGGTGCTTAATCAGCCTAATCAGGGAGAATTACAAAATTGTTGATTTTAAATTAAACACACAGTATTTTTTCATCATGATTATGTGCATGATTCCTCTAGCTCGCAAAAACGAGAAATGTCTTCTCGTGGGAGACATTTGTAATTATTTAAAGTGCTTCTCAGTTAAGATGTTGTGAATCGCCTTGTACATGAAAGGTGCGGCTACTGCCAGTAGTGGTGCATCTGCTCTCTTTTATACCGTCTTATTGGGTTAGCCACCAAATTGACTGCAGTACTTTTATTAATCCGCCCGCTCCCCAAAGACAGATCATGTGACCTCCCATCAACCACCGCGGCCGGCTATCTGCCGTAAACAGGCCACTAGGAGGCGCTGCATACTGCTGCAAAAAGATGCCGGCACAATGTTGGCCTAGTTCTAAGCAGACGTCTTGGACATTGGCCCAGACTTAAACCAACATTAGAACGACAATTTCGTTTAAGTCCACCAATACGAAGTCTGCATAGCGGACAAATAGCACAGGGCTGTTGTGAATCACTGACAGATTGCTGAGCAAGAAACACCACGAAAAAGGATACCATCCGACGCATCTGTAAGGAATTCACCACGTTGTCATGCAAAAGCAAACAGCAGTAACTGCTCACTTGGAAAGGAGGCAGTTATTGCTGTTTGAATTTACAGGGCGGTGCTGTGGATTATCTCTTGGCGCACATGCGGACGCGTGGTTAACCGATGGACCAGTAGACAGGCCACATTACAATACCATAGTTGACATAACGTTATTTTTGTGTGGTACTAGCTACTTTCTATTTATTGTCATTATCCCCATCGTTGGGCCGCCCGCGCTGGTGATCATGTTTGTGCACATTGTTGCGAACTGTACAAATGTCTGTAGTTTGCAGTGGACCATAATAGGTCATTCAATTATTTTACTTTATGCATAGAGAAAAGAATAAAGTATAGTCTCGGATTCTAGCATCCACTAATCGCCTTTTTTGTATTCCTTGATACCAAAAACTCATGTTTTCATGGCAGCCATTTTGAATTGTGCATGATAATGATGTCGAATAAAGGTATCGGGTGTTTTTTTGTATTCCTTGATACCAAAAACATATCGTTTGGTGAAATAATATCTTCCCTATCTCAATTATTCATGAAGATATGATAACTTTAGTGATATTATGTCGATCATTTTAATTTTGCGTTTTAAAAAACTCTCAAGGGTTAGAAGCCCACATCCGCCCAAATATCATCGTGGCGATGCGAGGCATGCATAATTGAAAAACAATAAAAATATAAGCCAAAACAACGGCACCCCTTCGGCTGCCGACTAAGTTTTCACGCATGATAAATTTAAATGGGTTTGCATGATTAAAAAGGTGACACTTTATAATATTTAATAATATTCAACGCTTTGAAAATAAATATATCGTGACTTTTCAAGAAACAATAATATTTGGCCTAGGTTTTATGAGTTTATGTGGCGGACATTTTGAATTTTGTTGGGTCATTTTTATTATGAGAGATTGATTGGAGTTTTGCGTATGAGGTTTTTGGCAGCCATTCTAAACTTGAATTTTAAACTTTAGACTTCGGACTTCAGACTTCAAATTTCAGAAGTCCCCACTGAGTTTTTGCACTTTTAAATAGATTTATATTTGTTTGTAAAATGAATCAGCATTCAGAGTGCCCAGTACACACATTGACTTGTCTCTCTGTTTACTTAATGTTGTATCACCACCCGCGACGCTAAACCCAACTTTAAAGCAACATTGATCCAACGTTTTGTGTTTGAATAGAATTGCAACTGTTATTTTAATTGTAGCATTTAAAAGTTTTCAACTGTCCATACCAAATACACAGTATTGGTTTAATACTGGGCCACTGTCTGCGACGCTGGCCCGGAATTGAAACATTGGATCAATGTATTTTTATTATTCACAGTTTTTATTATTCACATTTCAAGTGACCCCCCCCCCCCTATTAAAAACGCTTCAAAACAAGGAGTGGGCCCTGAAATAATTTTGCGAATAAAACATGATAAAGGTGTCGGAGGCTACTAAGGTGGCAAGGATCACTCAATGCATCGTTATAGTGGTTGATAAGGCCGTAATGCAGACTGGGTCACCATATGCTGTGTGTGGTCAAATACACCACTGCTCGTCACTCAAACTCACCAGAAACACCGTGTATGAAGTGCAAAAATGAGACAGAGAACACATGCATAGTGCGCTCAAGGGTGAAGGCTCATTCTCTGTTGTGCTGTACCTGATGCCAGGCAAAAATGAACACTTGCATCAGACGTCTTAGGAAAAATGTGAATAAATACTTTGGGAAATTGGCAGGATATTAGGCCGCGTTATGCCAGCGATGACGCAGCAGATGAAGGTATTACACATAAATCCATCGTCCGCGGATGCATCTCATTGGCCGAAAAGTGGGCAATGACTGTACCAATGCTGTGTATGCATTGCAGATGTCAACCTAGATACTTCCTTCATGGAAAAAAGTATATGCTTACTTTACCTCCTGCATAGGCAAAACGCAGTATCTGCTTACTTTTAAAGTAATCAGTAGCTTCCGTTTGTCTTCCTAGCAAACACGAGACATTCAATGTTGGTTCACCATCTGCGACGCTGGCACAGCATTAAACCAACACTGTTATAATGTCCCGTTTTCACTGGTGATATCGTGCGAGGATGTGGACAATAAGTGCCAGCGGTCACCCCGACCTGCTCATCAGCTAGATGGCTTCTGCTGATGACGGTAGGAACGTGCACGGCATGACAATGACACTCAGATAAACTGACAAAATTTAGTCAGACCTGATCTACTCATAAATACGTGTCCGTCGGTCTGTCTGCTGGAAGGGAAAAAGTGATAACTATTGCTGCTGAAATGTCCACCTCAAAGTGATAAAAAATATACAGGTTTGCTAAAATACATGTACTCTATCTCTGAATATCCTGTTGTCATATAATATACCATGTTTATTGAATGAAACTTTAGACTGGTATGTTTTCTCTGGGCTATACTGAGAACTGTTCAAATAACTGGAGTATGCATCACTTCATTATATATTATACTGAAATTTCCCAAAATAAACCACTGAATTTATCACAATGTCGTCCAGAGTGCAAAATCTGAATCAGTTGCTATAAAAATTAAGCAATATAGTAATTACATGTTTTTGAAAATAATTACTACTAGTCGTGCTCGGTTGCCAATTACATTGTCGTTAATGTTAAATTTCACAAACCTTTCTTCTTAGCTGGCGTCTGCACAGGCTGCACTTTCTAGTTTACGACATAAATTGTTATTAATTAGAGCTTAAGTAAGCGGTGCTTACAGATAAAGTTGATTAATGTAGTCTTAATCCTCAGTGGAGTACTTAGAATAATTACTCTCAGTGTAAGCTGCCAGCTTCCCGGCCTAATAGACCTGCACCTGTTCGCCCGACACTGCAGCAATTTCGGATGTATCTCCCAGCATTTAACAAGAACTTGCCCAATAATGACTCCATTTGGCTCGCTCATCTTGTGACATTAGAAAACCGTAATTTGACTGCAGTAACATAACGTCATAGGCTTTTTGAGTCCTTGTGTCTGGCACTCTGTGGATTCATTGAGATAGATAGACCCTAATGTCAGAACAAGACCTTGTCTCTTATTATTCACTTGATAGGATATTACTCAGATGACGACATGCCATGTCATATGGACTTTGCCTCTGTGGATTTAATTTCGCCTCACCCACGCCTCAGCATAACACGAATTGTAATCACACACGATGCAATCGTCATTACAATGACCGAGAGGTAACGTGCTCGACCTCAGACCGCCAGGGTTCGAATTTCGAATCCTGTGTCTGGAGAACAGTGTTATATCATTTATCTCACCATCCTCAGAAGGTTTTCCAGACCCAGTTTGGCCTATATGTGCACAAAGGTGGCATAAAACCCTAATCATTCAAGTTAATTGCATTTTTCAAGTGGGTTTTAAACTGAATAAAACGTCCTTGAACTCGATATGAGAGGTGCTCAGTTGATCAAATATATTCATTTTCTAGATGTTTATATTTCATTTTTTTATGTTATTTGAAGCTGGAAATTGCGTCAGCAATTCCAGTTTCAAATAAATGAAGAATAGTATGAGACAATCCAGCAAGACACGAGGTAATACAGAAGTCCAGCCTCCATTCTTTATTCGTCCTAGACATAGACCATGAGACCAGACTAGGGAGTTAGAACAGGTTGTTTGTAAACATACGGGAGGCAGACACGCCAACACTAACAGCTCTATCAGACCATATGTCAGTCTGCCTGCTCCGATAACCCGCTCCTCACTCAACCATCACATGTCTTACCCTCACATCTTATGCTAAGAAAACAAACTGTTACGACGTCAGAACAAATTATTTATGAAAACAACTTCCTACAGTGTCATAGCAGGGTATTAGCTATAACCAAGGAATGTGTATTAACAGACATGTTCGAAGTTGGATGTTTAAAAACAAGATGCTACGATCCGGCATGTTGTTATTTATGATAACGATATCAAAGAGAATGTGATCAAAGCCATTTTAACCTTTTCACAATCTCTGATATATACACAATGCCGGCGGGCGGGGCAGTGGGCAGTGGTGCAGTGGTCAAAGCTGCCTGCTTGAAAAATCGGAAATCACGGGTTCGTCTCTTGCTCTGACATTCAAGTTTCAAAGAAACAAAATGTATCTTCCCCGCTCACTTGTAACGATCCAGTACTCCGTCTCCGAGAGGTAGCGGGCTCGGCCTCAGACCGCCAGGTTTTCCTGGCCCAGTTTAGCCTATACAATTGCTTAATATGACCAGTCGTAGGAGGGCAATAACTAACGCTAAATTAGATTTTACATGTGTGAGCAGCAGTATTGTGCAAAACGTGACAGGCCAATAGTACAATTTATGTTTCAAACTATGTTGCAATTTGAGTACTACTAAATATGTATTTAAGCAAAACAGAGTTGGTATATATGCCACAAGAATACATCAGGCTTACTCCTAATTTACATTACATAAATGTCACAAGAGTAATGCAATATATAGTTTAGTTTACACTTGCATGTCACAATGTAGATATTTTTTTAAATATTTGTTTTCTGTTGGATTAGCCAATTGCCATATCAATGACCTTAGGTTGTCCTTGATATGATATGTTGTTGCTTATAAATGCCGATCCTGCAACCGGAACTGGCGGGAGCCCTGGTGCAGTTGTTAAAGCTGCCTCTTTGGAAGAAAATGATATCCTGTCCAATGGCACCATATGGGTCTTTAATAACAACATACTAAAACATTGTTTATTGTGAGCACGTGACCTATTATGCTGCACCATCCTTTTAAAATGTTTTGATAAAAAACTTGTTACGATCATTGTTTCATAAACACTATGATATAATACCACCACAATCGCTGCGAAATCGCTGCTCGAAAGCACTACGTACCACCACAAAAAATGGCTACGATGCCGCAGTAGATGTTATTCTAAAGGACATAGTAAAGAATTTTGTTCTCAACATACAACAACGTATCTTCTTTTCATAAATTACCTCATACGAGTTTTCTAGTTTGAAATGTTGTATTTTATTTGCGGAATAATCTGGAATCACTGGAATCGGTAGATGGTTCTTACATTGGCAAAATCCATATTATATATCAGTTTATTTGAAGGTGTATTTGCCTGGCAGATGTTGTGCATTCCAGCAGATGCTATTAGTATGCTGAAATAAGTCATCAACAGCTGCTGCGAGGCATCACAGAAGATCAAAGGCACCGCCATGGCCCAGAATCAAGTCCCACTTGCAGATTGCACCTAGTGGTTTGAGCAAACGACTTTTGATTTATACGTCTGTACTCACCTCAATCGATCAATTTTAAAGACCTTGTGTATGTAGTGTATTGGAAGTAGATAACTGTAAGTAATTATAGTGAATGATTACATACACGTCGCAATGTGATAACTGTACATTCAAATAATTATGATCATTTTATATAAAGTTAGATTAACGGTAGAACGGGAAAATCGTTCTAAAATCACTCGGAGGTAACATCCATGTCACAAGCATGCTATGACTTAGTGATGACATTCAGAGCGAATACCCCTTAAAAATATATCAGTGCCATATTAACAAATTGCTAGAATCGGTTGCATAAATAATACATCCCCAATTATTCAAGATGTCCGCCATTAATCTAAAGTCAAACGCTAAACACGGTGGAGGCATATTATTTATCTCTGTGAAAGGCATAGGGTTTTGAGATGCACATATATGTCACCCAGTGAAGGGGCAGAAGTATTTGTGACAGAAAGTGGCTGGTGACCACTATATGGCCAAATGACTGATACAGTATTATAATACAGTATATGCATTTATTGTAGCATGCCACTGTGTCATGTATATCTAGATGATTTAAAATTAAAAAAACTTATCATAGAAACAAGTTTGCTTAGAAGTGTACAGTATGACAATGACGTAAACTGGTGGCAATTAACCATTTTGGATCGAAAAATAAACAAATTGTAGTAATTTGTGCGCCTGAAGTGGTGGGCCGTGTCTGCGAAACCCAATTTTAAAAAACCTGGAAGGTTCTGCTATGCTGCTAAAATTAAACATTATCTGTTTCCGGTAATGTACCACGTGTTCAATTCGAACATAGAGCTCAATAAAATGTATAAGATCAACTAAATGTACAAACTTATGTACTTATGTACAGGCTGATCTTGTTGAAGATTCGAACTGAAATAAATTGTGTGAAAGGCACGTGATAAAGGTTAATCGGCCCACAATTTGCACGTTGGAAGGATAACGTTTTACTTTATTGGCACAGACAATATTTTGAACGTATCTCAATCCATACCACTATAAAACACAACACACTTCGTGAGACAATATGTCAGATATACATGTAGGATCATAGATACTAGAGGCGTCAGAATAGAACGGTTCTCCTCCTCTTCAATTTGCCATCATCTCCATCACTTGTCGTGGTGTGTTAGTGAACAGGTGGCAGACTAAAGGTTCATTTTACAGAAACATGGAATGGTGCGAAGTACTAAGTGAGTGAGAAGACTAGCGGCAGGAGCAATAGAAAACAACACAAAGTTCAAAACATTACTAAAACAACAGCAAGACCATCACCGACTATCAAATCAGCCTAATATGTACATATGTAGCAGCTGTAGCACAAACTCAACAACAAAAGGAAGGCAGGAGTAGATGAGCAGAAATCACGGGAGCAGTCGATGTAGCGGAAATCAAGGGAGGAACAGATGTAGCAGAAATCAAGGGAGCACTAGATGTAGCACAAATAAAGGGAGCAGTTGATGTAGCAGAAATCAAGGGAGCAGCAGATGTAGCAGAAGTCAAGAGAGTAGCAGATGTAGCACAAATCAAAGGAGCAGCAGATGTAGCAACAGTCACGGGAGCAGTATATGTAGCAGAAATCAAGGGAGCAGCAGATGTAGCAGAAATCAAGGGAGCAGTTTATGTAGTAAAGGTCAAAGCAGGAGTAGATGTGGTAGAGATCAAAGCAGGAGTAGATTTAGCAGAAGTCAGAGTAGGAGTAGATGTAGCAGAGGTCAAAGCAGTAGTATATGTTGTAGATGTCAAAGTAGGAGTAGATGTAGCAGAGGTCAAAGCAGGAAAAGATGTAGCAGGGGTCAAAACAGGAGTAGATGTAGCAGAGGTCAAATCAAGTGTAGATGTAGCAAAGGTCAAAGCAGGAGTAGATGTACCAGATGTCAAAGCAGAAGTAGATGTACCAGATGTCAAAGCAGGAGTAGATGTAGCAGAAGTCAAGGGAGCAGTTGATGTAGTGGGAATCAAGGGAGCAGCAGATGTAGCAAAAATAAAGGGAGCAGTAGATGTAGCAGAGGGCAAAACAGGAGTAAATGTAGCGGAGCTCAAACCAGGAGTAGATGTAACAGATGTCAAAACAGGTGTAGGTGCTGCGGAGGTCAAAGCAGGAGTAGATGTGGCAGAAGTCAAAGCAGGAGTAGATTTAGCATAGGTCAAAGCATGAGTAAATGTAGCAGAGGTCAAAGAAGGAGTAGATGTAGCAGAGGTCAAAGCAGGAGTAGATGTAGCAGAAAACAAAGCTGGAGTATATGTAGCAGGAATGCTACACAAACTCGTCGTCACCCAGAAAATGGTAGCTTACACTGTCACAATGACATCGACATTGACAGCAGCAGTACAATAAAAGCAAGAGTAGCACCAATACTATCCTGCAAACGCAACGTCGACACAATATTGGCCAAAGTTTCAAGCTGTTTACCAGCATCAGCTCAAGCAAGAGGGTGGTGAGCAGTGCACGAGAAGAGGTAACAGTCCAGAAGGATGCTGCCTGGAGGGGATGGCAAGTTGATGCCTGCTGTTTCATCCAGAATCTCTGGCATCGTCTGCTGCAAGATAAATATTATGAGAAGTGTGGCACCCGGTCTGTAACCAGGAGCTGCCCCGGGACACTGTAAGATGTGCCAGGTCAAGAAATGCTAAGCCAGCTGATGATCCAGATGACCCTGATAACAGCAGGTGCTGGCTTAAAGGCGGCTCAGAGTGGCAGATGCTGGCAAAACATTCAGCCAGCATTAAACAGAGCGTCATTTTATTTGCTCTTTTGTCTTTTTCTCTCCCACTTGGTGGAGTTTGTAGCTCGGGGAAAACGCCTAAAATCGATCGTTTGATTCCACTTAACCCATGAGAGCTGCAGGCTTTATAACACTTGGTTTCGCATTGTCTTTCTATATATTTTAATGTGTCTCCCGCTATAAGAAAATGTACATATAATTAATTTGTTTCGCACGTGCTCTTGCAGCTGAGAATGTAAACATTTGCAGAAATAAAAGTTGTTGCGAAGATGTATCATAGTTTCCTGTAGTTATATTTACACTGCGTGGATGTACGGGTATGACGACTATTACAATGTAGCTTACATTACAACCACTGACATCTACGTGTTGTCCTTGTTGGCCAGGCATAGTACTCTACTCCAGCCAATCACAGGCGTTCTCCAGTGAAGTTATCTTACAGCGGAATGGGCTTTGAGTTTGACCGACCGCGAGAACTATCCATATTCATAATTAATGAATAATTGGTCATATACCAATAATTATAATAATCATAATAGCAAAACACGAATAATTGATATTTCCTACGTTTCTTCGGCTTCTACTTGTTTATATTGGAAATACATAATAAAGATAAAGGTGCCGGTGGGCGGGGGCCTTAGGGTAGTGGTTAGCACCGCTGCCTGTCACGCTAGAGTTCGGGGTTCGGTTCCCGGTCTCGGCGGTTTGAAAGAAGCAAAAATGTTTCTTCCCTATCCCCGTGTGAAACTCAGTATTGTGGGGAGCCTCCGTGACCGAGAGGTAGCGTGCTCGGCCTCAGACCGCCAGGGCTCGAATTTAGAATCATGTGTCTGGAGGACAGTGTCATCTCATTCATTTCACCATCCTCAGGAGGTTCTCCTGGCCCAGTGTAGCCTATATATGCACAAAGGTGGCCTAAAGCCCGATTCATCTCATTTTTTAAAGGTGCCGGTTTACAGTCTGATATCATAAGTATTTCATCCGACTTTTACATTTGTACCCCCTGGTCACTAGACCTGCTCATTCGTGTGCCATCTCAGCTCCACGGAGAGCATACAGTCCTGCAGCCATTTTGGCGCATTGAACTTATCATACACATTGCCATCTCTGTCCTACCAGGTACTCATTTTTACCTGAGTCAAGTGAAGCATTTGATGGTTAAGTGCCTTGCCCAAGGACACAACATCGAAACAATGTCCCAATATTGAGAGGGCAGAAACATGATATTTCTCCAAAAATCCTGCGCAAAGCGAGATTCGAAACCGCACGCCAGGCAGCGACATTGACAAAGCTCCGCGCTCTAACCATTTCGACTTGTCCCTCTCTAAGTTAAATACTGTGGATATACATCCATATAATCAAGTGGAAATAGACAAATAATAGACAAATAATATTTAAAAATAAGGGTTTAAAAATGTATATTGAAAAGATGTTTTCTATTCGGTCGTAAAAACCTGTTAATTAGGAAACATTTTTCAAAAGCGGGATGTTTTTTGTATCCAACACGGCCTGCCTCCGCCGCCGCAGTTTGTTTCTACTTTCTGCTGGCGTGTTAATATAAAGAAAAGTGTCTGGTTTTACACAAGAATAACGTATGGCAAATTTTGAAAATGTATATTTAAAATGATCAAATGTGGTAGTTCCATAGGTTATTTTTGGTTTCAAACAACACCTCCAGTTTTCCTTTACTTCTGCGCCATGTGCTTCTCTCTCCATTATGAGCACTAGGTTCCCCTGCATGACGCTATACAGCATGAATGCTTCTTCCGTCTCAGTTCACATTACACGCTGGTCTGTGTTTCCACTGATTATGACAAATCGTCAGTCTGCTTTGTCTCCTTCCTTATTTTTTTTACAACAGACCACATTTGGATCCCTTGAGCGGTATTTTCATTTAACATTATATATGCTGATAAACCTTCATTTATTGGATTCCTGTCTGTTGTAGCTTTATGTTAAAAAACTGCGAGTGGAAATGTTCAGTTTTAAATGGGAAAAATCCATTAATTAGCTATAGATTCATAACACTTCTTAGGTGAGTGAGTGAACGAACGGACGAACGAACGAATCAATAAATGAATGCACGAACGAATGAATAAATGAATGAATGAATGAACAGATGAATGAATGAATGAATGAATGAATGAATGAATGAATGAATGAATGAATGAATGAATGAATGAATGATGAAATAAATTAATGAATAAAAGAATAAATGAATAAATGAATAAATGAATAAACGAATAAATGAATAAATGAATAAATGAATAAATGAATAAACGAATAAATGAATAAATGAATAATTGAATAAATGAATAAATGAATAAATAAATAAATAAATAAATAAATAAATAAATAAATAAATAAATAAATAAATAAATGAATGAATGAATGAATGAATGAATGAATGAATGAATGAATGAATGAATGAATGAATGAATGAATGAATGAATGAATGAATGAATGAATGAATAAATAAATAAATAAATAAATAAATAAATAAATAAATAAATAAATAAATAAATAAATAAATAAATAAATAAATAAATAAATAAATAAATAAATAAATAAATAAATAAATAAAGAAATAAATAAATAAATAAATAAATAAATAAATAAATAAATAAATAAATAAATAAATAAATAAATAAATAAATAAATAAATAAATAAATAAATAAATAAATAAATAAATAAATAAATAAATAAATAAATAAATGAAAGAATAAAAGAATGAATGAATGAATAATTGAATGAATAAATTAATGAATGAATGAATGAATGAATAAATGAATGAAAGAATGAATGAATGAATGAATGAATGAATAAATGAATAAATGAATAAATGAATGAATAAATGAATGAATGAATGAATGAATAAATGAATGAATGAATGAATGAATGAATGAATGAATGAATGAATGAATGAATAAATTTATGAATGAAAGAATGAATGAATGAATGAATGAATATTGAAAGAATGAAAGAATGAATGAATGAATGAATGAATGAATGAATAAATGAATGAATGAATGAATGAATAAATGAATGAATGAATGAATGAATGAATAAATGAATGAATAAATGAATGAATGAATGAATGAATAAATAAATGAATAAATGAATGAATGAATGAATAAATAAATGAATGAATGAATGAATGAATAAATAAATGAATGAATGAATGAAAGAATGAATGAATGAATGAATGAATGCATGAATGAATGAATGAATAAATGAATGCATAAATGAATGAATGAATGAATGAATGAATGAATGAATGAATGAATGAATGAATGAATGAATGAATGAATGAATGAATGAATGAATGAATGAATGAATGAATGAATGAATGAATGAATGAATGAATGAATGAATGAATGAATGAATGAATGAATGAATGAATGAATGAATGAATGAATGAATGAATGAATGAATGAATGAATGAATGAATGAATGAATGAATGAATGAATGAATGAATGAATGAATGAATGAATGAATGAATGAATGAATGAATGAATGAATGAATGAATGAATGAATGAATGAATGAATGAATGAATGAATGAATGAATGAATGAATGAATGAATGAATGAATGAATGAATGAATGAATGAATGAATGAATGAATGAATGAATGAATGAATGAATGAATGAATGAATGAATGAATGAATGAATGAATGAATGAATGAATGAATGAATGAATGAATGAATGAATGAATGAATGAATGAATGAATGAATGAATGAATGAATGAATGAATGAATGAATGAATGAATGAATGAATGAATGAATGAATGAATGAATGAATGAATGAATGAATGAATGAATGAATGAATGAATGAATGAATGAATGAATGAATGAATGAATGAATGAATGAATGAATGAATGAATGAATGAATGAATGAATGAATGAATGAATGAATGAATGAATGAATGAATGAATGAATGAATGAATGAATGAATAAATAAATAAATAAATAAATAAATAAATAAATAAATAAATAAATAAATAAATAAATAAATAAATAAATAAATAAATAAATAAATAAATAAATAAATAAATAAATAAATAAATAAATAAATAAATAAATAAATAAATAAATAAATAAATAAATAAATAAATAAATAAATAAATAAATAAATAAATAAATAAATAAATAAATAAATAAATAAATAAATAAATAAATAAATAAATAAATAAATAAATAAATAAATAAATAAATAAATAAATAAATAAATAAATAAATAAATAAATAAATAAATAAATAAATAAATAAATAAATAAATAAATAAATAAATAAATAAATAAATAAATAAATAAATAAATAAATAAATAAATAAATAAATAAATAAATAAATAAATAAATAAATAAATAAATAAATAAATAAATAAATAAATAAATAAATAAATAAATAAATAAATAAATAAATAAATAAATAAATAAATAAATAAATAAATAAATAAATAAATAAATAAATAAATAAATAAATAAATAAATAAATAAATAAATAAATAAATAAATAAATAAATAAATAAATAAATAAATAAATAAATAAATAAATAAATAAATAAATAAATAAATAAATAAATAAATAAATAAATAAATAAATAAATAAATAAATAAATAAATAAATAAATAAATAAATAAATAAATAAATGAAAGAATGAATGAATGAATAATTGAATGAATAAATTAATGAATGAATGAATGAATGAATGAATAAATGAATGAAAGAATGAATGAATGAATGAATGAATGAATAAATGAATAAATGAATAAATGAATGAATGAATGAATGAATGAATGAATAAATGAATGAATGAATGAATGAATGAATGAATGAATGAATGAATGAATAAATTTATGAATGAAAGAATGAATGAATGAATGAATGAATATTGAAAGAATGAAAGAATGAATGAATGAATGAATGAATGAATGAATGAATGAATGAATGAATAAATGAATGAATGAATGAATAAATGAATGAATGAATGAATGAATGAATAAATGAATGAATAAATGAATGAATGAATGAATGAATGAATAAATAAATGAATAAATGAATGAATGAATGAATAAATAAATGAATGAATGAATGAATGAATAAATAAATGAATGAATGAATGAAAGAATGAATGAATGAATGAATGAATGCATGAATGAATGAATAAATGAATGAATGAATAAATGAATGAATGAATGAATGAATGAATGCATAAATGAATGAATGAATGAATGAATGAATGAATGAATAAATGAATGAATGAATGAATGAATGAATGAATGAATGAATGAATGAATGAATGAATGAATGAATGGTCACCATATTATTTTAACGCTCTAAATGAATGGAGAATATACATTTTCTGCGACATGGTGTAGTGCTGGTCACTGCACCAGAGCTCCTACAAAAACAATGACTCGTCAATCGGCTTGAACTATTCTTTTTATACACCATGAAATACTCCGATGCTAACACCACATGCGAAATAATCAAATTATTTCGTCCACCCTTAAACAACGCATCGTTATTTTGTATGTCGTTGTAACGATTGTTATTTCAAATTGTTATATGCATATTCCACTAGTGCTCATGTGGTGAAGATTAATAGCAGTTACATGTGGTTTAGATATATAGCGGTGTATGCAGGTACTACTTCTACACTGTTGAATTATAATAGAAATACATGTACGTTGTGTTTGAATATAAGGACATTCATCCACAAATAAACGGCACATTTTCACCTTTAAGTATACGATATTATAGGCGCGGTTAGAGTTTAAAGGGTGTGTCTGACGCCTTACAAATTGCTGGACGCACACTTTAAGTTCCATGGTACCGCAATAATGTGTTTCTTCCGGATCAGCTATCTGCTTGACTTCTCCGTTGCCAGTGGATACTGTTGTGTTACAGTAGCCTCTACAGGATTCAGGCCAGCTTTTTGGCAATCAGACATTGCTGGCATAGTTGGTGGGAGAGGAATGTTCTCATAGCTAGAGGATAGATGCCGTGTCAGTTATCTCAGTGACAGACATAGCTCACTGATAGCACAGATTCCTTCTCTATCCCCAAAATAAAACCCTCAACACCAAGTGATTGTCGCCCAATAACCATTTGTCAGTTAGTATCTAGAGATGGTTTGCTTGTCAGTATTCTTATTGTGGTTAGTCTGATTCTTATTACATAGCAATACAAATAACTAACGCCATTCAACGTGTAGTGATGGAAATGACACCAAATATACGGAAATGATACTTTTGTAATGTTGAAACGCACTCATTAAACTGTACATTACTTCAAATAGCATAAATAGTACAGAATGGTATAATATAATCACTATGAGGCATTCTGAGCTCCCGTTTGATATTGTAATATACCTAAATAACTATTTTTTAACCAATACAAGTTTAACAACTTTTAACAAATTAAAGTGGGTAAACATTACTTACACAGATACAGTTTAAATCAAAACATATGGTAATCTGGCAAATTTAAAGATCATTTTTCCTTCAGTTTGGCTTGATTGAAGGACAAATAAAAAGGTTGAAAACGGCTATTGACACGCATAGCACTTTAACTGAATTTTTTGGTATAAACCATGGGGTTATTTTAAATTCGAAATCATCAATAATATCTGAGTTAAATCAATCAATCAATAAAACTTCTATAGCGCCTTTATCTTTAGCGGACTGAGCTCAGAGGCGCACAAATCCTTAGCGTGATCATATGTCATAATAGAAGCCAAACCGGTTAGCTCTTTCCGATTCATTTGAATACCTATGTCATGTGTCTACGACCTATAGTAATATTGTTATTCTTACAGCTCGGGGATCGACTTTAGACATCAGAATCTGACGTCTGTAGACGTCAGATTCTGAAGTCTAAAGTCTATCCCCGCGCTGTAATGGTTAAGGGTGAAGAGGGCAAAACAGGGACTGGTTAAACAGGATCAATAATACGACTCACCTTGACATTCACATGCTCGACACATTTCATCTCTATGTAATATTCTATTTAAAAAAGGGTTACTGATCAGAAGTGCAAATCCACCCAGCTCATAAACTTCGCTATATTCGCTAGCTGAAATCACCACACTTGTCTCTTTGTATCCATCATTGTAATTCACGTAGTCAATCAATCAATCAATCAATCAATCAATCAATCAATCAATCAATCAATCAATCAATCAATCAATCAATCAATCAATCAATCAATCAATCAATCAATCAATCAATCAATCAATCAATCAATCAATCAATCAATCAATCAATCAATCAATCAATCAATCAATCAATCAATCAATCAATCAATCAATCAATCAATCAATCAATCAATCAATCAATCAATTAATCAATCAATCAATCAATCAATCAATCAATCAATCAATCAATCAATTAATCAATCAATCAATCAATCAATCAATCAATCAATCAATCAATCAATCAATCAATCAATCAATCAATCAATCAATCAATCAATCAATCAATCAATCAATCAATCAATCAATCAATCAATCAATCAATCAATCAATCAATCAATCAATCAAGAATTGTAAACATTTGACCCATTACATTGCTATTCACGTCAAAAGTCGGTGTTGGTAGATAATCGGTTAAATGTATGGGATATGTTTGCCATACTGTTTCACAAAAGATCTCCAGGGAGAAGAAAACAACCTGAAATGTCAAAATCAATCGTTTCTCCCGATGTGGCTGTTTTTGAATCGCTGGTGTTGTTTCTTATTTCACCGGGATAAAACTAGTAAATTGTGTCTACATGAGACGTGATTATTTGTATTTGGCTGATAATGATAAGGTGCTTGCCTAATCTGATAACGTGCTGACTGATAATGTCGCCGCTCTAGATGGTACTATAATAGTTTAATCCTTCTTCTGCTCAAGCAGTGGAGAGCAAACTGAGCCAGGAGAAGATCATGAACAAGTCCAATTACCATAACACACAAGTTCAGAATTATCAGGGAGCAGGTTTGTTGTATTTGTGCTGTCCCTGTGGTTATGTTGTATGGATGCTGTCCCTGTCCCTGTAGGGAGCAGGTTGGTTTGTTTGTCTGTCAGTGTCACATCTCCCACACACAGACACCTATCTCCGCGACCTTCATTAAACATACACGCCACCTAATCTCCCGAGAAAACCAACAGAGCAACACAGTCATGTCGACTAAAAACTCACATCTACATCTGACCTGACCAGAAGAGCTTTGTCATGTAGCCGCCATCTCCCGCTTAATAATCACTGTGAGTTCAGAAATTCAAAATTGATATTGGTCACTCTCCAACAAACACAAAACATTTGCATAACATTTGTACAACGTCGTCCCAACGTCTTCGACGTTGGTCCAACATTATACAAATGTTATGCAAATGTTTTGTGTGTGCTGGGTCGTTATCTGAGCCTTAGTTTTTTGTACCTATAAATATTATTCTTATTTTTGGTCAGATAACCCGACAATCTTTAAAATGAGATTATCTTAACTTGTTGTTATTTTCATAAAAAAGCTAAGATTTATCTTAGCCTCTGTTATTGAAATGTGAGAACGTTAACATAATCCATTTTAAGATTGTTAGCTGCTTAGTGGGAGAGGTGTATGGTTCCTATTTTAATAAATTATACATTACTGTATTTACTGAATGTTACTTACACACAGCATCAACAAAAACAAAGGGGCAATTTAAGTTAATGAACGGAGCGGTGAATTATTTCAAGAGTAGACATCGAAAATGTGGCCAATAAAAAGGTTGAGAAATAAATATTTGAACATAAAACAGTGGACGTGACTGGCTGGATTGTGTTTTTACCATTGACTTCTGAATGCCAATAATATACTATTATTAGTATACTATTACACTCTAGAACAATAGGATATTCCGCCTTCAGCTGCACATACCGTGTTGATGGGTGAATGTCATGCCACATTGGAGAATAACTAAGCTAATATTACGGTCTAGGTGGAAACCCAGCCTGTATAAGTGTGCTTGTTAAACAATCATCAGGCTGTGATACAGGCCAGCTAGTGGACCACTGGCCACCGGTTTATTTGAAGTACTTCACTGTTTACGGTGTCTTCCGGCAACACCTGAGCGGACACAGGACATGCACTAGTGCCGCGGTAATGTTGGCCAGCATGGCAGGCCGGCTTACATTGTGTTTGCCGGGGCATAAGTGTGCCGTTCCCAGAATTACCGGCATTCTGGGAGGTGTGTTTAGACTTGCCGACAGCGCTCGTAAACACAGAGCGCCAATGTACATAACTTCTGAGATTTGGCTTGAATAAATACATAAATTGCCGTAGCGTTGGCTTAATACTGGCCGAGGGTTCCAGGAGTTGATACACCTTTGCCATACCGTTGGCTTAAAGTTGGGCGAGGGTTCCAGGAGTTGGTAAACCTTTGAGACAATGCTTCTCTCTTTATCGTATGAGGGATTATCTTTGAGGCTGGTTGATGTTGGCCTACAGCATCACACGAGGACTGACGGTTAAAGTGCTACATAAGCGCTACATCAATTTAAATTTTCACTCACTTTAAATTCACGCTACCAAATCTTGATGTTTAAAGACACATTTCATACCCAATAACTGTTATTTAACCCCATAATACAACAAATTAAGAGCGGCTATGGTCGTGCTTAGCGCTTCAAAGGTTAACCCTTTAAGCCCCCACGATGCATTAAAGCATCATTTTACATGCCTGAAAACAGACTTAATTTTCCTACAAACAAGGGTTTTAGAATAAATATTTCCATGAAATTGGTTTACCAATACACGACAATTTTCTTTAATTTTTAAACCACATCAAGTCATCTTCATCCACTACAAGTCGAGAATTGCGACAGCAATTCGCGGCTTGTAGTGGATGAAGATGACAAGGGTAAATTCAGGCTTGAAATGGTTAAATACAGCGGCATAGCATTATGGATTTTTTCATTCACTGGTGTTGTGAATTGCTGCCGTAATTTATATCACAAAGTGAATGAAAAATAAAATAATCCAATGATAGCAAAATTATAGCTGAGCATGTCCATATTATTATTTAATTACTTCATGCTTGTTCTATAACGCATATATGGGACGTGGGTGTTTAAAGGACTATTTTATTATCATATCAATGTTTCATCGCAGACGTTACATAGATGTCTAGCCAGCATCACAGACTTTGGTCCAGCATTAAACCAGCGTTCTTCTGTGTATGGGAGATTGATCGCCATCGTACCCAGTGGGAAGAGAACCTGGTTGTTGAGCTGTGATTCTTATCCAGGATTAGTGTCTTTATTTTTCCAGGTAGTGTCAGATTAGACAGATCAAGGCCGTCAGGTGCACTAACTCTGGAAATGTCAGGTCAAACACCAAACACCAGAACCGTTCTACAAAGCCAAAACAGACAGTATCTGCTTATTTGAAAAACAAAGCAAATACTGCCCCAAAACGGCACAGGATATCAAGAATTAAACGAGCGACGAAACAGCAGAACATGATTAAAAAAATCGCTCCCCACTTGATAATATATGTCATATGAACAGTTGCAATATTTGAATCATTCTCAAAGGTTTGTGCAAAGTAACCAATGGCTCCAGTTAGGTGAATCAGTAAATGTAGCTTTTCGTCGCTGTCTGTATATTTAGAAATATCATGTCATGATGTCGGTCAGAACATCACCCCAATATTTTGGAAATATATAATAATATTTTTATTATAAGACATATCACCATAAAGAGTAATACAAACTCCAGGCTTCTGAACTGTTCGGAACATATGCCACGGTGACCAGCGTCCGAAAAGAGCGGCTGAGAGTTAATACTGGTAGCTATACAAGAACCACAGCCACAAGAGAACCACAACCGGGCCAAATAAGCTACGAAAAGAGCTACAGCCGAATAAGCTACAACAAACGCTAGGGCCAAATAAGCTGCAAAAAAAGTGAGCCGCAACAAATGCCACAGCCAATTGAGCCCAACCAAAAATCTACAGCCAAATGGGCCACAACAAAATTTACAGCCAAATAAGCCACTACCAAATCTACAGCCAAATAAGCCACAACAAAATCTACAGCCAAATGAGCCTCAACAAAATCTACAGCGAAATGAGCCACAACAAAATATACAGCCAAATAAGCCACAACAAAATGTAGAGCCAAATGAGCCTTAACAAAATGTACAGCCAAATGAGCCACAACAAAATGTAGAGCCAAATGAGCCACAACAAAATGTACAGCCAAATGAGCCACAACAAAATGTACAGCCAAATGAGCCACAACAAAATATACAGTAAAATGAGCCACAACAAAATGTACAGCCAAATGAGCCACAACAAAATCTACAGCGAAATGAGCCACAACAAAATTTAGAGCCAAATGAGCCACAACAAAATATAACGCCGGATGAGCCACAACATAATCTACAGACGCGCCGAATGCGCCACCACGACAGGCGATATCTGGAGGTATCTCCAGAATGGCTGTTTCCGCATTCCTTAAGAGCAGCCCCTGGGACCGGAAGTGCGGTGTCGCGTGGGAAACAAGTCAGCATGTTATTGAGAAAGCCCTCTGTGATGTTTACCATGGCAACACATATCTGTCTCGTTAGTCATGACAACCAGTGGACAAGACAATTCATTATTCAGCTGCTGGACTACCCAGCCGTCACGTGGAATCACACTATATTTAGCGCTTCTCTTTACCACAGATATATGTAAAACTAAATGTTTAAGTAAAACAAAATGAGTGAACATGATTAGGAACAACCGTAGATTTATTGTTCCTGCTGTGTGGGTATATATTAACTGCTCTACAGATTGACCCTTAGCCGCTAAAAGCTATATGTGCTTCTGAAATGAGTGAAATATACGACATTCCCCTAGAAGGCGATTAAATAATGACACATTGCTACATTCTAATAATAGTTTAATACCATCGTCTCTAATAAATTTGACAACAAATCAGTTTTATCGTGTTAAAGTAGCAATATATTTTGCATAATATATCTGAATTAAATCTGGATTATATTAATTGTCGTAAGTATAGTTAGCTGCGAGATATATTTGAGTTCATAGAATAGCGGGTGGTGGCTTAGCCAGCTTCTAAACGTGGTCACCAGACACCAACCGTCATTGGTTGTATCATGGAAATAGTCCAGCCATGGAAATAGTACAGCCAACCAATTAATTTTTTTCATAATAAACTTTTTTCACCGGAGTACCATACACTACCACATGGGTACTATATTGGCGATTTATTTAATCAGTTCCACGTGGGAGCTATTTTTATATAATTAAGAAGGAAGATCTGAAACCAGAATAAGAAAAAAACAAAAATACCTCGTTTTTTATTCCTGGGATCTAGTTGGTGGAGAATATCTTTAGTAAAATGATCACGAATAATAGAACCAGACGTCATTATTAGACGTCAGAATCTGACATCTATAGACATCACATTCTGACGTCTAGAGTCGATTCCCGCTCTGAAAGAATTTAGTATGTATTATGGCATGTCCGTAGACCCATAACATAGGTATTCAATTGAAGAGAATAGAGCTAACATTTATGATGATTTCAAAATGAAATAAAAACTTTGTTCACTGACCAGAATGGTTGTCACAATAAGCGTCTTGTTTTTCAGAGACGCCGCCACCTCTGACTTGGCAGCATCATATGTTTTGGTGATGTTAGCCCCTTCTGTCGGGTTCCAGTAACCAATCTGTGTCAGCAAACAATAAGGTCAAGGCACAAGGTCAAGGACACGCAGTGAATTAGCTCACAACTCTTAACTTCAACATACGATGAAATTAGGTCATCATCAGCAAATTATTTCTATATTTCAATATATATAATACAATGAATTAATTAAAGCATGTAATATGTCTACCAACATGTAACTGCTCCAATTATAGTTGATATGTTGTAACGTAATTCATTGACTTTTTTTGTGTAGTTTTTTAACCTCAAAGAGTTTTCATCACAATTATTGAATATATGAGGTAACACATATTAAATAGCACTTTGTCACCTGTTCCAGTCCCTCCTTTGTGAGTTCGACCATATCCAGATGAAAATCTGATCTTCTGCCGTAATTATCAAACTTTACAGTGCCTGTCAACCCCTCTATCTCCGTCTGCAAACAAGCAAATATAGTAATATGTAAATCAACAATATTTAAATAGGGTCAATGTTGACATCGGTATTCAGGAGCCATGTCCTTTAGGATTTTATATGTGCGTGTCTCCAGTTCCCACAAACTACACAAGAATCCTAAAAGAACAATGAACGAATCATCAAAAAAATCTTTTCTGTTTAACCATTGCATTTTTAACGATTAGAAGCTTCTTCGAAATATCTTGGTTGATTATAGCTCAGACTGTTTTTTTTCTAATCATTACTTGTTATTAAACATCTACACAGCTTTAAGGTCAATATTAGAATTTTCAAAAGTGATACTATGCAGACTTAGTCAAGGCTGAATTATCTAACATTTTAAACACAATCTTTCTGGATAAGCAGATTTAAGAAAACATATATGTAAGTTTACCCTATAGTGAATGGTAATTATCCTTGCACAAAAATATAATATCGCAGCTTGTTGTTTCAATATTTGGCCGACATCGCAGACGGTGGCCCAACATCAAAACATCATGGGGTGTGTGTCTTCCGTTCGCTGGAAGCTACCAAGTATTTGGTATGAATCATATCGCACAGAAACACAATTACACAGTAATTCCCAAATGCACTGTATCCAGGATTAAATATGGATAGAGAGCAATGATGTACGATAGAAAACAAGCAGGTGTCCATCCGGTGGTATAAATGCGTTCGTTGTTGGTTGTGCGTTTATCAGCATCCACATTATTTAAAACCGTTTATAAACGGTCGGTCAATATGTCTGGTTAACTGTACATTTATTGCATAATATCAGGTATTTTCTCTTAATGATACCAGATTAAGTATAATGTATAAATTGACACAACACATCACTACTTAATAATGCACATGGGAAGCAGAATCTAAGAAATACGATGCTTTAATTGTTAAAAATCGCAAGAAATAGGTTTTCTGACCACTGACCCCCACCTTTTTACTGTGTCATTGCTAAAATGTATACGTTCCCGGTACAATCTGTTAATACCATGAGGTGGTAGCAATAGTGATGACCAAGTTGTATGCGTAATTTACATTTTCTATGTGCCATTTTTTTGTACACACGACTTAGTGCACAAAACAAGAGCTAAACTCACAGATTTCGGACTTTGATCTTACTACTTGGGTGAGTTATACAATAATGTACCTTACAAAAACAACAAAACTGTAGATTATTTTCTGTTTATATATATATCGATTATTATATATATATTGTCCGCCAGTTTTTGAACGCACGCGTGTTTATAAGCACCCGCCGGAAGGGCGCCACGGCAACCATTTATAAAAGACTGGACCTGTACCTACCACGATGATACGATCTGTGAAACGCAGTGAAGTCACCGGGAAACCGTTTGAATAGCTACTCGGTGAAAACAATGTTATAAAAGCCCCTCTCTCCCACACTTTTTTTTTACTAAATAAAATCATTGCAGGTCAAGGCTATTGAGCTTCACAAAATACCTAACATGCGCTGAAGTTTTGACCCGGTGCTGGTGTGGGTTGGGCCAGCGTCGTTGATGCTGAAACAATATTACGCCAGCGTAGCGTTCATCAAACGTCTGGGTGCTGGTTCTTTGTACACCTGCTCAATGCTTCTACGTTTTTGAAACGAACAAAATAATTGTTTCACTTCATTACATGCTATTACATGCTATTAAATGCTTTGTAATAATTATTGTATTGAAAATTTTATCAATAAACAAGGGGAAAATACATGGCCATGATGACCTATATTAAACATGACCAAGATGACCTGTATTCTACTTGATCAAGATGACCTGTATTCTACTTGACCAAGATGACCTGTATTCTACTTGACCAAGATGACCTGTATTCTACTTGACCAAGATGACCTGTATTCTACATGACCAAGATGACGTGTATTCTACGTGACCAAGATGACCTGTATTCTACTTGACCAAGATGACCTGTATTCTACATGACCAAGATCACCTGTATTCTACATGACCAAGATGACCTGTATTCTACTTGACCAAGATGACCTGTATTCTACATGACCAAGATCTCCTGTATTCTACATGACCAAGATGACCTGTATTCTACTTGACCAAGATGACCTGTATTCTACATGACCAAGATGACCTGTATTCTACATGACCAAGATCACCTGTATTCTACATGACCAAGATGACCTGTATTCTACATGACCAAGATGACGTGTATTCTACGTGACCAAGATGACCTGTATTCTACATGACCAAGATGACCTGTATTCTACTTGACCAAGATCACCTGTATTCTACTTGACCAAGATGACCTGTATTCTACATGACCAAGATGACCTGTATTCTACTTGACCAAGATGACCTGTATTCTACTTGACCAAGATGACCTGTATTCTACTTGACCAAGATCACCTGTATTCTACTTGACCAAGATGACCTGTATTCTACTTGACCAAAATGACCTGTATTCTACATGACCAAGATGACGTGTATTCTACATGACCAAGATGACCTGTATTCTACGTGACCAGGATGACCTGTATTCTACTTGACCAAGATGACCTGTATTCTACTTGACCAAGATGACCTGTATTCTACTTGACCAAGATGACCTGTATTCTACTTGACCAAGATCACCTGTATTCTACTTGACCAAGATGACCTGTATTCTACATGACCAAGATGACCTGTATTCTACTTGACCAAGATCACCTGTATTCTACTTGACCAGGATGACCTGTATTCTACTTGACCAAAATGACCTGTATTCTACATGACCAAGATGACCTGTATTCTACGTGACCAAGATGACCTGTATTCTACTTGACCAGGATGACCTGTATTCTACTTGACCAAAATGACCTGTATTCTACATGACCAAGATGACCTGTATTCTACTTGACCAAGATGACCTGTATTCTACTTGACCAAGATGCCCTGTATTCTACATGACCAAGATGACCTGTATTCTACATGACCAAGATGACCTGTATTCTACATGACCAAGATGACCTGTATTCTACTTGACCAAAATGACCTGTATTCTACATGACCAAGATGACCTGTATTCTACATGACCAAGATGACCTGTATTCTACGTGACCAAGATGACCTGTATTCTACTTGACCAAGATGACCTGTATTCTACGTGACCAAGATGACCTGTATTCTACTTGACCAAGATCACCTGTATTCTACATGACCAAGATCACCTGTATTCTACTTGACCAAGATGACCTGTATTCTACTTGACCAAGATGACCTGTATTCTACATGACCAAGATGACCTGTATTCTACATGACCAAGATGACCTGTATTCTACTTGACCAAGATGACCTGTATTCTACATGACCAAGATCACCTGTATTCTACTTGACCAGGATGACCTGTATTCTACTTGACCAAAATGACCTGTATTCTACATGACCAAGATGACCTGTATTCTACGTGACCAAGATGACCTGTATTCTACTTGACCAAGATGACCTGTATTCTACTTGACCAAGATGACCTGTATTCTACATGACCAAGATGACCTGTATTCTACGTGACCAAGATGACCTGTATTCTACGTGACCAAGATGACCTGTATTCTACGTGACCAAGATGACCTGTATTCTACTTGACCAAGATGACCTGTATTCTACTTGACCAGGATGACCTGTATTCTACTTGACCAAGATGACCTGTATTTTACATGACCAAGATGACCTGTATTCCACTTGACCAAAATGACCTGTATTCTACTTGACCAAGATGACCTGTATTCTACATGATCAAGATGACCTGTATTCTACGTGACCAAGATGACCTGTATTCCACTTGACCAAAATGACCTGTATTCTACTTGACCAAGATGACCTGTATTCTACATGACCAAGATCACCTGTATTCTACGTGACCAAGATGACCTGTATTCTACATGACCAAGATGACCTGTATTCTACGTGACCAAGATGACCTGTATTCTACTTGACCAAGATGACCTGTATTCTACTTGACCAAGATGACCTGTATTCCACTTGACCAAAATGACCTGTATTCTACTTGACCAAGATGACCTGTATTCTACATGACCAAGATCACCTGTATTCTACGTGACCAAGATGACCTGTATTCTACATGACCAAGATGACCTGTATTCTACGTGACCAAGATGACCTGTATTCTACTTGACCAAGATGACCTGTATTCTACTTGACCAAGATGACCTGTATTCCACTTGACCAAAATGACCTGTATTCTACTTGACCATGATGACCTGTATTCTACGTGACCAAGATCACCTGTATTCTACTTGACCAAGATGACCTGTATTCTACATGGCCAAGATCACCTGTATTCTACTTGACCAAGATCTCCTGTATTCTACTTGACCAAGATGACCTGTATTCTACTTGACCAAGATGACCTGTATTCTACTTGACCAAGATCACCTGTATTCTACGTGACCAAGCTGACCTGTATTCTACGTGACCATGATGACCTGTATTCTACGTGACCAAGATGACCTGTATTCTACATGACCAAGATGACCTGTATTCTACATGACCAAGATGACCTGTATTCTACATGGCCAAGATCTCCTGTATTCTACTTGACCAAGATGACCTGTATTCTACTTGACCAAGATGACCTGTATTCTACGTGACCAAGCTGACCTGTATTCTACATGACCAAGATGACCTGTATTCTACTTGACCAAGATCACCTGTATTCTACGTGACCAAGCGGACCTGTATTCTACGTGACCATGATGACCTGTATTCTACATGGCCAAGATCTCCTGTATTCTACTTGACCAAGATGACCTGTATTCTACTTGACCAAGATGACCTGTATTCTACTTGACCAAGATCACCTGTATTCTACGTGACCAAGCTGACCTGTATTCTACGTGACCATGATGACCTGTATTCTACATGGCCAAGATCTCCTGTATTCTACTTGACCAAGATGACCTGTATTCTACTTGACCAAGATGACCTGTATTCTACGTGACCAAGCTGACCTGTATTCTACGTGACCAAGATGACCTGTATTCTACTTGACCAAGATGACCTGTATTCTACGTGACCAAGATGACCTGTATTCTGCATGACCAAGATGACCTGTATTCTACATGACCAAGATGACCTGTATTCTACTTGACCAAGATGACCTGTATTCTACATGACCAAGATGACCTGTATTCTACTTGACCAAGATGACCTGTATTCTACGTGACCAAGATCACCTGTATTCTACTTGACCAAGATGATCTGTATTCCACATGACCAAGATGACCTGTATTCTACTTGACCAAGATAACCTGTATTCCACATGACCAAGATGACCTGTATTCTACATGACCAAGATGACCTGTATTCTACTTGACCAAGATGACCTGTATTCTACATGACCATGATGACCTGTATTCTATGTGACCAAGATCACCTGTATTCTACGTGACCAAGATGACCTGTATTCTACGTGACCAAGATGACCTGTATTCTACGTGACCAAGATGACCTGTATTCTACGTGACCAAGATGACCTGTATTCTACATGACCATGATGACCTGTATTCTACTTGACCAAGATGACCTGTATTCTACATGACCAAGATGACCTGTAATCTACATGACCAAGATGACCTGTATTCTACATGACCAAGATGACCTGTATTCTACTTGACCATGATGACCTGTATTCTACGTGACCAAGATGACCTGTATTCTACATGGCCAAGATGGCCTGTATTCTACATGACCAAGATGACCTGTATTCTACATGATCAAGATGACCTGTATTCTACATGATCAAGATGACCTGTATTCTACTTGACCAAGATGACCTGTATTCTACGTGACCAAGATGACCTGTATTCTACTTGACCAAGATCTCCTGTATTCTACTTGACCAAGATGACCTGTATTCTACATGACCAAGATCACCTGTATTCTACTTGACCAAGATCACCTGTATTCTACATGATCAAGATGACCTGTATTCTACATGATCAAGATGACCTGTATTCTACATGACCATGATGACCTGTATTCTACTTGACCATGATGACCTGTATTCTACTTGACCAAGATGACCTGTATTCTACATGATCAAGATGACCTGTATTCTACATGATCAAGATGACCTGTATTCTACTTGACCAAGATCTCCTGTATTCTACTTGACCAAGATGACCTGTATTCTACTTGACCAAGATGACCTGTATTCTACTTGACCAAGATCACCTGTATTCTACGTGACCAAGATGACCTGTATTCTACTTGACCAAGATGACCTGTATTCTACTTGACCAAGATGACCTGTATTCTACTTGACCAAGATCACCTGTATTCTACGTGACCAAGATGACCTGTATTCTACTTGACCAAGATGACCTGTATTCTACTTGACCAAGATGACCTGTATTCTACTTGACCAAGATCACCTGTATTCTACGTGACCAAGATGACCTGTATTCTATGTGACCAAGATGACCTGTATTCTACATGATCAAGATAACCTGTATTCTACATGATCAAGATGACCTGTATTCTACATGATCAAGATGACCTGTATTCTACTTGACCAAGATCTCCTGTATTCTACTTGACCAAGATGACCTGTATTCTACATGATCAAGATGACCTGTATTCTACATGATCAAGATGACCTGTATTCTACTTGACCAAGATCTCCTGTATTCTACTTGACCATGATGACCTGTATTCTATGTGACCAAGATGACCTGTATTCTACATGATCAAGATGACCTGTATTCTACATGATCAAGATGACCTGTATTCTACATGATCAAGATGACCTGTATTCTACATGATCAAGATGACCTGTATTCTACTTGACCAAGATCTCCTGTATTCTACTTGACCAAGATGACCTGTATTCTACATGATCAAGATGACCTGTATTCTACATGATCAAGATGACCTGTATTCTACTTGACCAAGATCTCCTGTATTCTACTTGACCAAGATGACCTGTATTCTACTTGACCAAGATCACCTGTATTCTACGTGACCAAGCTGACCTGTATTCTACGTGACCAAGATGACCTGTATTCTACTTGACCAAGATGACCTGTATTCTACGTGACCAAGATGACCTGTATTCTACATGACCAAGATGACCTGTATTCTACGTGACCAAGATCACCTGTATTCTACTTGACCAAGATGACCTGTATTCTACATGGCCAAGATCACCTGTATTCTACTTGACCAAGATCACCTGTATTCTACTTGACCAAGATCACCTGTATTCTACTTGACCAAGATGATCTGTATTCCACATGACCAAGATGACCTGTATTCTACTTGACCAAGATAACCTGTATTCCACATGACCAAGATGACCTGTATTCTACATGACCAAGATGACCTGTATTCTACTTGACCAAGATGACCTGTATTCTACATGACCATGATGACCTGTATTCTATGTGACCAAGATCACCTGTATTCTACGTGACCAAGATGACCTGTATTCTACGTGACCAAGATGACCTGTATTCTACGTGACCAAGATGACCTGTATTCTACGTGACCAAGATGACCTGTATTCTACTTGACCAAGATGACCTGTATTCTACTTGACCAGGATGACCTGTATTCTACTTGACCAAGATGACCTGTATTCTACATGACCAAGATGACCTGTATTCCACTTGACCAAAATGACCTGTATTCTACTTGACCAAGATGACCTGTATTCTACATGATCAAGATGACCTGTATTCTACGTGACCAAGATGACCTGTATTCCACTTGACCAAAATGACCTGTATTCTACTTGACCAAGATGACCTGTATTCTACATGACCAAGATCACCTGTATTCTACGTGACCAAGATGACCTGTATTCTACATGACCAAGATGACCTGTATTCTACGTGACCAAGATGACCTGTATTCTACTTGACCAAGATGACCTGTATTCTACTTGACCAAGATGACCTGTATTCCACTTGACCAAAATGACCTGTATTCTACTTGACCAAGATGACCTGTATTCTACATGACCAAGATCACCTGTATTCTACGTGACCAAGATGACCTGTATTCTACATGACCAAGATGACCTGTATTCTACGTGACCAAGATGACCTGTATTCTACTTGACCAAGATGACCTGTATTCTACTTGACCAAGATGACCTGTATTCCACTTGACCAAAATGACCTGTATTCTACTTGACCAAGATGACCTGTATTCTACGTGACCAAGATCACCTGTATTCTACTTGACCAAGATGACCTGTATTCTACATGGCCAAGATCACCTGTATTCTACTTGACCAAGATCTCCTGTATTCTACTTGACCAAGATGACCTGTATTCTACTTGACCAAGATGACCTGTATTCTACGTGACCAAGCTGACCTGTATTCTACGTGACCAAGATGACCTGTATTCTACTTGACCAAGATGACCTGTATTCTACGTGACCAAGATGACCTGTATTCTGCATGACCAAGATGACCTGTATTCTACATGACCAAGATGACCTGTATTCTACTTGACCAAGATGACCTGTATTCTACATGACCAAGATGACCTGTATTCTACTTGACCAAGATGACCTGTATTCTACGTGACCAAGATCACCTGTATTCTACTTGACCAAGATGATCTGTATTCCACATGACCAAGATGACCTGTATTCTACTTGACCAAGATAACCTGTATTCCACATGACCAAGATGACCTGTATTCTACATGACCAAGATGACCTGTATTCTACTTGACCAAGATGACCTGTATTCTACATGACCATGATGACCTGTATTCTATGTGACCAAGATCACCTGTATTCTACGTGACCAAGATGACCTGTATTCTACGTGACCAAGATGACCTGTATTCTACGTGACCAAGATGACCTGTATTCTACGTGACCAAGATGACCTGTATTCTACATGACCATGATGACCTGTATTCTACTTGACCAAGATGACCTGTATTCTACATGACCAAGATGACCTGTAATCTACATGACCAAGATGACCTGTATTCTACATGACCAAGATGACCTGTATTCTACTTGACCATGATGACCTGTATTCTACGTGACCAAGATGACCTGTATTCTACATGGCCAAGATGGCCTGTATTCTACATGACCAAGATGACCTGTATTCTACATGATCAAGATGACCTGTATTCTACATGATCAAGATGACCTGTATTCTACTTGACCAAGATGACCTGTATTCTACGTGACCAAGATGACCTGTATTCTACTTGACCAAGATCTCCTGTATTCTACTTGACCAAGATGACCTGTATTCTACATGACCAAGATCAACTGTATTCTACTTGACCAAGATCACCTGTATTCTACATGATCAAGATGACCTGTATTCTACATGATCAAGATGACCTGTATTCTACATGACCATGATGACCTGTATTCTACTTGACCATGATGACCTGTATTCTACTTGACCAAGATGACCTGTATTCTACATGATCAAGATGACCTGTATTCTACATGATCAAGATGACCTGTATTCTACTTGACCAAGATCTCCTGTATTCTACTTGACCAAGATGACCTGTATTCTACTTGACCAAGATGACCTGTATTCTACTTGACCAAGATCACCTGTATTCTACGTGACCAAGATGACCTGTATTCTACTTGACCAAGATGACCTGTATTCTACTTGACCAAGATGACCTGTATTCTACTTGACCAAGATCACCTGTATTCTACGTGACCAAGATGACCTGTATTCTACTTGACCAAGATGACCTGTATTCTACTTGACCAAGATGACCTGTATTCTACTTGACCAAGATCACCTGTATTCTACGTGACCAAGATGACCTGTATTCTATGTGACCAAGATGACCTGTATTCTACATGATCAAGATGACCTGTATTCTACATGATCAAGATGACCTGTATTCTACATGATCAAGATGACCTGTATTCTACTTGACCAAGATCTCCTGTATTCTACTTGACCAAGATGACCTGTATTCTACATGATCAAGATGACCTGTATTCTACATGATCAAGATGACCTGTATTCTACTTGACCAAGATCTCCTGTATTCTACTTGACCATGATGACCTGTATTCTATGTGACCAAGATGACCTGTATTCTACATGATCAAGATGACCTGTATTCTACATGATCAAGATGACCTGTATTCTACATGATCAAGATGACCTGTATTCTACATGATCAAGATGACCTGTATTCTACTTGACCAAGATCTCCTGTATTCTACTTGACCAAGATGACCTGTATTCTACATGATCAAGATGACCTGTATTCTACATGATCAAGATGACCTGTATTCTACTTGACCAAGATCTCCTGTATTCTACTTGACCAAGATGACCTGTATTCTACTTGACCAAGATCACCTGTATTCTACGTGACCAAGCTGACCTGTATTCTACGTGACCAAGATGACCTGTATTCTACTTGACCAAGATGACCTGTATTCTACGTGACCAAGATGACCTGTATTCTACATGACCAAGATGACCTGTATTCTACGTGACCAAGATCACCTGTATTCTACTTGACCAAGATGACCTGTATTCTACATGGCCAAGATCACCTGTATTCTACTTGACCAAGATCACCTGTATTCTACTTGACCAAGATCACCTGTATTCTACTTGACCAAGATGATCTGTATTCCACATGACCAAGATGACCTGTATTCTACTTGACCAAGATAACCTGTATTCCACATGACCAAGATGACCTGTATTCTACATGACCAAGATGACCTGTATTCTACTTGACCAAGATGACCTGTATTCTACATGACCATGATGACCTGTATTCTATGTGACCAAGATCACCTGTATTCTACGTGACCAAGATGACCTGTATTCTACGTGACCAAGATGACCTGTATTCTACTTGACCAAGATTACCTGTCTTCTACATGACCAAAATGACCTGTATTCTACTTGACCAAGATTACCTGTCTTCTACATGACCAAGATGACCTGTATTCTACTTGACCAAGATTACCTGTCTTCTACATGACCAAGATGACCTGTATTCTACTTGACCAAGATAACCTGTCTTCTACGTGACCAAGATGACCTGTATTCCACTTGACCAAGATTACCTGTCTTCTACATGACCAAGATGACCTGTATTCTACTTGACCAAGATGACCTGTATTCTACTTGACCAAGATAACCTGTATTCTACATGACCAAGATGACCTGTCTTCTACATGACCAAAATGACCTGTATTCTACTTGACCAAGATTACCTGTCTTCTACATGACCAAGATGACCTGTATTCTACTTGACCAAGATTACCTGTCTTCTACATGACCAAGATGACCTGTATTCTACTTGACCAAGATAACCTGTCTTCTACGTGACCAAGATGACCTGTATTCTACTTGATCAAGATGACCTGTATTCCACTTGACCAAGATAACCTGTATTCTACTTGACCAAGATGACCTGTATTCTACTTGACCAAGATCACCTGTATTCCACTTGACCAAGATAACCTGTATTCTACTTGACCAAGATTACCTGTCTTCTACATGACCAAGATGACCTGTATTCTACTTGACCAAGATTACCTGTCTTCTACATGACCAAGATGACCTGTATTCTACTTGACCAAGATAACCTGTCTTCTACGTGACCAAGATGACCTGTATTCCACTTGACCAAGATTACCTGTCTTCTACATGACCAAGATGACCTGTATTCTACTTGACCAAGATGACCTGTATTCTACTTGACCAAGATAACCTGTATTCTACATGACCAAGATGACCTGTATTCTACTTGACCAAGATAACCTGTCTTCTACGTGACCAAGCTGACCTGTATTCTACTTGAGCGAGATGACCTTTATGACCTGCAATCTACTTGACCAAGTATGATATGCTACATTACTTGATTCTGTGACACTCATTTTGTACTATTCTCAGTAAACTCTGGACACTTCTCTTGTCTTCATTGTGCGTTCATGGGCAGTACGTATGTAAGTACAGGTCGTGATTCTAATGCCTGGGTGAATGTACTCGACACGGCTAATAACTATTCCCCAGCTTTAAGTGGACAATAGGAATATCTTGAATGAGGCACTATAGAAATATACCAGCGTGACTATGTCGGCTCGGCCATAATGAGCTATTCCTGTATTAAATGGCAATGTTTTCACAAGCCCTGTGGCCTTCCGTGCTAAGGCAAACAGCAGTATATACTTATTTGAGAAGTAAGAAGTTATTGTTCATTCCTTTGCAAGAAATTTAATTCGTCAGGGTGTGATTAAAATAATGTCACACCGCTGAGCCCTGATCTAACAAAACCTACGTCTGACCATGAACATCTGAGAAAAATGAAGAAATCACGTATGACGTGTGGTTCGAGCCCTTAGCTTGGCGATGTGAGACCCAAGAGGAAGCTCGTCCTCCGAGTAGGTCGGTAAATGTGATATTACACTGTGCGACCTGATACACCATTGTCTGCAGTGAAAAGGCAAACAGCAGTAACTGATCACATAAAAAGCTGGCAGTCGTTGCTGTTTGTCTCTGGTATCACATACCCCTATTGTTTGAATCCATATGACCATTTAAGCCGTTTTCCCGTGGTAGAAATGATTCCCCCAAGGTCGGCGAGCTTCACCGCCAGGAGGCGGCCCATTGCCGTGTCAGAGGTCACTTCCCCATGGTCACGTGACTAACGTTATCCCCGCGGCGCCGCCTGGCGGGGGAGTCATAAACCAGATTGGTGAGGGCTGGTTGCTCCAGATATTGCCCGGCAACCACTAGTCTTACACGGATAGTTTGTCCTCCACATCCACCCTTCAGGCGCTAAGCATTAACCCTTGTTCTGCTGAATTGTTTCAAATTATTTTTCATTCATTTGAAGCTGGAATTGCTAACGCAATTTCCAGCTTCAAATGACGAAAAATATTCTATTTATGAAAAATAGACATCTCCCAAATTAAAATATTTGATTAACTGAGCATCTAGCACTGAATATTTGATCAATTTCAGTGGCGTCTTTTTTCAGTGGAAACTTTCTTGAAAACGTACATATCCGGGTCCAGCAGGACAAGGGTTAATCTACTCGTTTTCAATACTTTCAGATTATTTTATCAAATACGTCTTTTTGTAGGATAAATTGACGTTTAATCAGTAGGAGTTGGGAATGTTTTGGTCTCACTTAAGATAAATATGAATAATTTTCAACCAATTGAAGTTGTGAATCGCTGTAGCGAGGCACAACTTTGAGTTGGTGAAATATTAAGCTACATAACTTAGCCGGTTATGGGTTGACATTTTAAACCCTGAGGGGTTATTGGATGGTGGCCGTAGTCAATTGAACCCTTGTCACATTCATGTGGCATATTACAATAAAAATAGGCCTACAATTAATAAAAGTTGTGGGATCAAATTAATTATGCATTCAGATCAATGTAAATTAAAACAGCTAATTTTGTACTCATGGATAATAACAAGAATATATAATAACGTTATTATATATTCTTGATAATAATTAGTTGTGTTAAATATTGTTTTTTGGTCAATGTTGCTCTTACCACGCTGGCCCCGACATCAGTGGCATTTTAATACAACGTCTTAGAGGTTTAATGACGGCTTTGTCATACTTGTGGTACATGTATGATAGTTTTTCAGCTATGACAATGAGACGAAATATGTATATATTGTTAGACGTATGTGGCGAATTTGCAAGAGATATAATCTTAAATTTAATCATGAGAAAGGAAATTGATTGTTTATAACAATAAATAGAAATCTGACAATATTTAAATGTTAATGGTAATCCAATTTCAACTGTACTGAGAAATCTCAATTTATTGAGTCTTAATGTTATTTATATTAAAGGAGAGAGTGTCAAGTAGGTCAGTAAATATTTTGTCAAGCATATTCTCGAATTTCATTTGTGTCAATATGAAACGATAAAAAAACAGATCTATATTTCTAAAATATACTTAATAAATAAATGGTAAAAATACGTATATGGAACTGTGTACCTCAATTTGTAATGTTTATTCTCAGACCAACATTGGAACAATTTCCCTGTTTTTCAATATGTATAATATTCATGTTTTTAAAAGATGAAAAGGAAAGGCTCGACAATTCGGCAAATGATGTTGTGAAGTGATTGAGAGACAAATAACGATTCGCTCGTGCTTTCTAGTTTTTTAAAGTTTAAGTCTTGATCCTAGAAAGCCTCATAGAACCACCACTGATTGTACTCTGACCTCTATTTAGCACCACTGAACCACCACACATTGAACCCTGACCTCTATGTAGCCCTATGAAACCACCACTGACCTCTATGTAGCCCTATGGAAACACCACAGATTGAACTCTGACCTTTATGTAGCACCACAGAATCACCACACATTGAACCCTGACCTCTATGTAGCCCCATGGAACCACCACTGACCTCTATGTAGCCCTATGGAAACACCACAGATTGAACTCTGACCTCTATGTAGCATCACTGAACCACCACCCATTGAGCCCTGACCTCTATGTAGCCCCATGGAACCACCACTGACCTCTATGTAGCCCCATGAAAACACCACAGATAGAACACTTTCAATGTCTCATGTTAAACCGATTCAAATTGTGTCACATCAATTAGGATTTAAACATTGCTGTCAGTGTATATCATCTGCAGCTCCACATTAATGTTTAATATAGCTTGTAGGCAGGCACTTGCGTTGGTGGCGGTCTATGCGATATCACACAAAATGACATTTTCTACAGCTCCAGCACTTATAAGGAGTGGTTTTCAAAACAATAATATATTTTATGGTCAGTTTTATTCCACAACGGCCAAGACATTGTTGTTGATATTCAAAGTAAGAATAGTTATTTAGGTATGTATACCACTTTGAATTAAGCCACAGTCACTAATCGTATTAAGCCACGGTCACTAATCCCCAAATATTCTCAATTTAGAAAATACATGAAAAGCTCAATACATCCAATTAAATGTATAATATAAATTGTATGCAAGCTGTGTATTTCTCATTCATAATAAGTTGTGTATTCTGGAATGGTAAATAGGCATTCAAATAAATTGCCAAATTTACATTAACAAGGTAACTTTGACATTATTATTTTTGATGCTATTACACTGAAATAACCTCTTTCGTATCACATTTGATACCAGCAAGCTAATAACATAGATGGTGAATATTGGAAAAAAATGCTGCCATATCTACAAAAGCTGTTATGTTGTGGATGAGACCAGTGGCAGTTTAGCGACGCCGCCTGGTAACCAATCTGTCCCCTTGTAGCCGGAACTACTTGCCAGAGACTTGTTTACTGCGCGGAGTGCGACCCCCAACACGACAAGGTTGTCCGATTGGTACTTGAGAAAATTCTTAACGATAATTGGGGGAGGCTTGTTGGCCCGCAAACTATAAGTCATCCTTAGTAATAGGCGGTTCATTTGTGAGATCCACAGGCGGTGGAATGCCGAATTAACAGGTGTTAGATAAATGTTCACTAAACCTCGGACCAATGTCTGAAACACGGGCCCAACGTTTACACAAGATTGCTGATGCCTGAATGTGGACAGCGGGCAAACGATACATGTATCTAGAGCTGAGAAATACATGTAGCTCCAAATAAGACCAATAAGTTTAAATAGACTCCTACGCCCGTTCCGTCTACTACTGTAACTGCTAAATAAGCAATGATATGGGACTACATGTATGGCATATTATGTTATAAACCACAATTTATCAAATTCAATCATACACACGCGAGGTCACGCAATTCAAAACAAGTGGGTGAAAATATGTTAGATTTTTAAAATGGTAGCCAAATATTTCAACATTTGCAGCCACTTGTTATATTTAATATGTTTAAAGGATGTTATTTAATGTACCAGTGGGTAATCTGAGAGATCATGAGCGATTATTATAGTGTCATGTGGTATAATTAACACTGCTACAAACCACTGCTACAAACCATAAAATTAATACGTTTTGAGCCATAGCTGAAACATATATCTAAACATATACTTTAATTACAAATGTAGGAAATTTTCATTAATTTTGAGACGGAATTCCACAGTGAATACAAAGTTGAAAATATAGATGTCAGAAAAAGATGACTAATCGAACGTCATATCATAGAGGTAGAAGATAATAACTCTATATGGTCATATCAATATTGATCCCATAAATATGATTGTCCTTCACGTAAATACATTTGTCCCATACACATCTATATCTGCCTCATACATATCTATAGTTGTTCTATATATTTGTTTGTCCCACATAATTTGAGAAAGGCTGGTGCTAGTCCCACCTTTTAATTAAGTAACTCATTTTCAACCTACACAAACCTTATAATTTATATTACATAAAATACAAAGAAATACCATACACTTATTATCTTAATAATCATGACTTTTTTTAGGGAATTTTGATTAATTTTAAGATGGGATTCCACACTGAAGACAAAGTTGAAGACATACATGGCAGAAAAAGATTATTCATTGAGTGTCATATCATATTTGTATTTGCCTCATTCATATCTATAATTGTTCCATATTATATATTTGTTTGTCCCATACAATTTGAGAAATATTAATTGAAAATAAAAATAGCCGTAAATGCGAGTCGTTGAAAGTTATAACTCATTTTAACCTATACAAACTTATAATATTAATATAATTTATATTACATAACATACAAAGAAATATCATGTCAATGATATGTTGCCACACACAATGTTGTATATGATTGTCAAGCTCTAGTTATGGGACTGGTAGTGATGGAGCAGGAGCTGAGCGTGGCCAGCATGATAACATCATTGTCCTAGGGTTAACAGGTTCGACTCGTATCTCATGCCATCATGGATGTATTGCACCATTAGGGATCAACATTTTCTTACTCAGAATAATAAGTGAAAATAAGACAAAGCTTGATCGATTTACGGAACGCTGCAAGCATAAATGTACCAAGCTGCAAACATGGTAAATCGAACAAGTGATATAGATCAATTAATGAAATGTCGTAATAGTTTACCCTGCGAGAAAATAGTGGAAAATAGACGTCGAGTGTTGGATTTAAAGCGTGAGTATCGCTGTCACTTGGGGAGCCTGTTTTATTGGGTCCGGTCAATCAATTCGTTGTGTTCATATTGCCCTAGCAGGATATCACAGTTTCAGCTGAGCCAGCATTGTCTCCATACCGGGCTACCACTGGACCAGTGTATCCTTATTGCCTAGGGTGCTTGACCCGTGAGATTAATACACTGTCTTGTTACTGAGGGGTGCCTCTATTACCAGAATGACACCGAAACCTGCATGTTTAGTACATTCCTAGCAAACACGAGACGTTTGCCCAATGTTGGGCCACCGTCTGCGACGCTGGCACAACATTGGGCGGTCATCTTGTGTTCGCTGGGTTTAGAGTGACAGCTTCGTGTTGAATCCTTGGGATATCGTTGACACGGCTCGCGTCAGTCGTCCCAGTGTTTCCGGATTTCACACGTTTCCGCCTCACAAACAATCAGTCTGGTGTTGGACTCTTTGCCTCCCAGTTTGCTTTCATTTCGGAAGTCTCCGATTTTACACCTCTCCGCCTTCCAGGCGATCAGCGTCAGCTCCACTTCCGGCTCGCTGGCTTCCGCTTTACCCTCGTTTCCTCATTTAGTGTTGATGAACTTCATGGCTTCAGTACATAGGATATGTTCTCCCACTTCCGTATTCTCTAATTTTCCACCTTCTACCTCACAAAGCCAACGCGTCAGATCAGTCTACAGTTGGATGCTTCACATTACGGGCAATCATGCACGGTCTCAGCGAAAATGCATGTAATTTATTTCTACTTGGCGGGTAGCTTACAGTATGATTATTTGCCAATTATTTAGATCAATAAGTTTAGTGCAAGTAGACCTCTTCATTGTGCTATGTGATCCAATAACGTTGACGACATGTATTGTTATTTAAACCAAACATAAGAAGTTGATTCAATGTCGATTTAATGTTGGGTCGAGGAAATGTTCATATTTGCAAGGTCTTGAAGGTTTTACATGATAGATATAAACACATTTTACAAAACGTCTCATACATAAACTCTCCAGATAGAATAAATGACGAAGAAGTAGCCACAAAAACGTCATTTTAACGACCATATAGGAATGACGTCAAGACGGAAACCTTTGGAAGCATCCAGAAATGGCGGCAAAGCGTTAACTTCAGGGAGACATAAAATACATCAGAACGGTAACATTAGGAGCATTAAACCTTTAGAAGAAAACTGAAATTAGGTCAAAACGTTTCCCTTTAAAAGCTGATGAAAATGACGTTAAAAAATTAACCTTTAGAAGGGGACGGAAATGGGGTCAAAACGTTTACCCTTCGAGGCAGAAAGAAATGACGTCTTCAAGAACAAAACCATAAACCAATGAGCTTTTATTTGCTAAGATTGAACTGCTTCCCAAATTCACACCTCAATATGAACAAAATAAGGGACCAAGTATAATGAATCAAATTAAAGTTAAGTGAGCATTCATCTTACAATATATGGATTATAACGGGTTCATATAGTTTGATAAAAAAATCCACGTTTTGTACAGATACGATAATGGTTGTAGTGTTTTCACATATCATGTATCTAAACGTACGTAACAGGCAATAATACTTCCAATGTTGATCGCATGCCGGGAAACCGTTTGTGACGTTGGCCCTATTATTTAACCAGCATTTCGTCAGTGGCGTTTGTTTTCGACAGGATAGTATAGATAAATAAAGAGTTTTACTGACCATTTTCATATAGTTGATGAGACTGGTTCCATGCTCCCATGCTCTCTCCCTCTGACATGATAAGCCTGATGTCTCCACTAGTACAGCCTTATTCAGAGAGTGTAGACCCTTGGCGTACAGGTGTACAGCATCGTACATCAATGCTGTCTCCGTCTGTATACAAAAATACAGTCTAATGAGTTAAAAAAAACATTGCAAATTACGAATACAAGTACATCCAAAGCAGGTCATGCTCAAACACGTGTAAGTATATGTCCTTATATAACTCACAAGACACATGTATAATCTGTAGCTATAAATGCACACACAACATGTGCATAGGCCTACATATGGTCACAATACAATATGGCATGTCATGTCGTGAAAAAATCCTATAGATTTTTTTTTTTCCTGGTTTTTATGTTTAGTAGCCTACTCACACTAGAAACCATTTTGAATTTGAAATATATTTTATGTATTCCATCAATCATATTACACTAGAACCGTCAGTATTGTTTATGATGGTTGGTACCGCGAAACACACTAAACTTTCATGATATTATCAGCATTATATATTTGATTCCCTAAAGTCAGAAAAACTCGGGGTAGGCATCGCTGTAATATAGCAGATTAAACTGGGCAAGGGGTCCTCAAGTGACATACATGTGCACCCAACTAAAGTTTTATCAAAGACCATCTTACAAGAAGACATTGGGATAACCTTTAAATATATAATGCAACAGTTTTCAATTTTGTCTTCAATTTTTTAAAGCGTGTTTTAGGATAATGATGCACCGATAGAACTGAGAATATAAAATGACATATTATTATTGAAGAAAGCTTCACAATTGTTGTGTTATGTATATTTACCTTTTTGTCAATAAATAGCTACACTTAATCCGCTACAATTGTTTTCAAAACACTTTAAATGATATATTCTCCGGCAGATCTGAACATGAACCGTGACTTTAATGTCTTAAGTTTTTTTCAACTGATTTGACTTATCGAGATAATAATATGTTTTGAGACGATTTTGAGTGCCACGATAGCACTCTTGAACATTTTTTTATTAGAGTTAAGAAAAAAATTATAAATGATAACATTTTCGTCAATGGCCGTCTGGATAATTTCACACTTTTGTACACCAAACCAATTTTAAGGTATAGTAATCTCTGGAGACAAAGAATGTTGGATTCAGTTTTTTTGTATTTGTTTTCTAAGAATTCTACACTTTTGTACACGCAACAAATTAGTAGATACAATATTCGCTAAACTGTGATATCCACGAATATCTCACTCTGTCACAACGCTAGACCATTTAATTGGCAGAATGGTGGATTTAGTTTTTTTTTTCTATCCATTAGGTCATATGTCCATGGAGACAAAGAATGGTGGATTTAGTTTTTGTATTAATGAGTTCATACTAATATATCTACGGAGACAAATAATGGCGGATTTAATATTTTCTATCTATTAGGTCATATAACTATGGAGACAAAGAATGGTAAATTTAGTTTCTTGTAGCCTATCGAATGGGTCATAATCTGTGGAGACAAAACAGCCTAGCTTAATATAATTGTACAATATTATCCTAACTTGAGGAGCTATATTTTATATTGCTAATGTTTCGCAAAAAGCAATTTTGAAAAATTGTCCATATTTCACACTTGTTTTGCAAATAGTTTTGACAGGTTCTTTTTAGTACAGAAGTCTCCATGAGCGATATCAGTTGATTTAGATATATCCATCGAGTCCTTGGAGGTGAGATAGGCCTACGCTCTGCGAGGAGTGTATTCGATATCTATTCGAATAAGGGTTGACACGTGCCATTATGTTGGTGAGAGGCGCAATGAGAGGTATAAGTGGTGAGAGGTGCTTGATGGCTCAATTAGGCAGGTATTGTGAGATGTGAATCTTGACACGTGACATGACGTCAGAGTCTGATGAATGACGTAATAAGAGGCTTAAGTGGTAGCTATCAGTTGGTAGGAGATGCTTAATGGCTGAATTAGGCAGCTATTGTGAGATGTGAATCTCCAGAGAATAGACATGAATACATGGTGTTCAGCAAGTGTCTACTGCCAATCCGGCACGATAGCTAAAGCATAGAACCAACACTGGTTAACCCTTTAACCGCCAAATTATTCAATTTGAATTTAGACCCACTTGAAGTTGTGTCTCGCTGACGCGATCCACAATTTCATTTGAGTGAAAATTATTCATATTTGACAAAAAGGAGGTCAACTCTTTTCAAATCTTGCTAGTTGATGTCACATTTTACCTTTAACATATTTAAAATGTGGTACTTAAGTGCTAATAAAAAATGAAACCCCGAATATATGCGACACCGGCGGTTAAAGGTTAAATGTAGCGGGCCTGCTGGTTACCAGCTGGTTACCAGTGAAAGAACAAATTTGCAGCGCTTCTGAGATCGGATCCCCGAGGAGTTAGGCACTATAGAAGAACCAAATCGCATTTCATCGCAGCATATTACTACGACGTGTGTGTTCAGAGTGCACTGTATGTGTAGGAGAGGGGGTCGGGTGTAGTGGCTACGCCGCATTCCTATCACGCCGGAGATTACCGGTTCGTCCCGTCCTCTGATACTCAGATTTAAAGGAAAACATACTACCAACGAGCACAAGATGGCCTACCGTCATTAAAACAACATTGGGTCAACGCATCGTGTGTTCATCAACATTCCTTATTGTGGAGCTTGAAGACGGTGCTGATAATTTTAATTAGGAGCGTTATCTGCGGCGTATTTCCATAGGAGCGTTATGTGCGGCGTGTTTCTATAGGAGCGTTATGTGCGGCGTGTTTCTGTAGGAGCGTTATGTGCGGCGTGTTTCTGTGGGGGCGATATCTGCGTCGTGTTTCTATGGGAGCGTTATGTGCGGCGTGTTTCTGTAGGAGCGTTATGTGCGGCGTGTTTCTGTGGGGGCGATATCTGCGTCGTGTTTCTATGGGAGCGTTATGTGCGTCGTGTTTCTATGGGAGCGTTATGTGCGGCGTGTTTCTATGGGAGCGTTATGTGCGGCGTGTTTTTATAGGAGCGTTATGTGTGTCGTGTTTCTATGGGAGCGTTATCTACCGTGGTGTGCTTCTGTAGGAGCGATATCTGCGGCCTGTTTCAGTAGGAGCGATATCTGTGGCGTGTTTCAGTAAGGGCGTTATCTGCGGCGTGTTTCTGTAGGAGCGTTATCTGCGGCGTGTTTCTGTAGGAGCGTTATCTGCCGCGTGTTTCTGTAGGAGCGTTATCTCCGGTGTGTTTTAGTAGGAGCGGTATCCCGGCGTGTTTCAGTAGGAGCGGTATCTGCGGCGTGTTTCAGTAAGGGCGTTATCTGCGGCGTGTTTCTGTAGGAGCGTTATCTCCGGTGTGTTTTAGTAGGAGCGGTATCCCGGCGTGTTTCAGTAGGAGCGGTATCTGCGGCGTGTTTCAGTAGGAGCGGTATCTGCGGCGTGTTTCAGTAGGAGCGTTATCTGTGGCGTGTTTCAGTAGGAGCGGTATCTGCGGCCTGTTTCAGTAGGAGCGGTATCTGCGGCCTGTTTCAGTAGGAGCGGTATCTGCGGCCTGTTTCAGTAAGGGCGTTATCTGCGGCGTGTTTCAGTAGGAGCGTTATCTGCGGCGTGTTTCAGTAGGAGCGGTATCTGCGGCGTGTTTCAGTAGGAGCGGTATCTGCGGCGTGTTTCAGTAAGGGCGTTATCTGCGGCGTGTTTCAGTAGGAGCGATATCTGCGGCCTGTTTAAGTAGGAGCGGTATCTGTGGCGTGTTTCAGTAGGAGCGTTATCTGCGGCGTGTTTCAGTAGGAGCGATATCTGCGACCTGTTTCAGTAAGGGCGTTATCTGCGGCCTGTTTAAGTAGGAGCGGTATCTGCGGCGTGTTTCAGTAGGAGCGTTATCTGCGGTGTGTTTCAGTAAGAGCGTTATCTGTGGCGTGTTTCAGTAAGGGCGTTATCTGCGGCCTGTTTAAGTAGGAGCGGTATCTGCGGCGTGTTTCAGTAAGGGCGTTATCTGCGGCCTGTTTCAGTAAGGGCGTTATCTGCGGCCTGTTTAAGTAGGAGCGGTATCTGCGGCGTGTTTCAGTAAGGGCGTTATCTGCGGCCTGTTTCAGTAAGGGCGTTATCTGCGGCCTGTTTAAGTAGGAGCGGTATCTGCGGCGTGTTTCAGTAAGGGCGTTATCTGCGGCCTGTTTCAGTAGGAGCGATATCTGCGGCGTGTTTCAGTAGGAGCGTTATCTGCGGTGTGTTTCAGTAAGAGCGTTATCTGTGGCGTGTTTCAGTAGGAGCGATATCTGCGGCCTGTTTCAGTAGGAGCGTTATCTGCGGTGTGCTTCAGTAAGGGCGTTATCTGCGGCCTGTTTCAGTAGGAGCGATATCTGTGGCGTGTTTCAGTAGGAGCGGTATCTGCGGCGTGTTTCAGTAAGGGCGTTATCTGCGGCCTGTTTCAGTAAGGGCGTTATCTGCGGCCTGTTTAAGTAGGAGCGGTATCTGCGGCGTGTTTCAGTAAGGGCGTTATCTGCGGCCTGTTTCAGTAGGAGCGATATCTGCGGCGTGTTTCAGTAGGAGCGTTATCTGCGGTGTGTTTCAGTAAGAGCGTTATCTGTGGCGTGTTTCAGTAGGAGCGATATCTGCGGCCTGTTTCAGTAGGAGCGTTATCTGCGGTGTGTTTCAGTAAGGGCGTTATCTGCGGCCTGTTTCAGTAGGAGCGATATCTGCGGCGTGTTTCAGTAGGAGCGGTATCTGCGGCGTGTTTCAGTAAGGGCGTTATCTGCGGCCTGTTTCAGTAGGAGCGATATCTGCGGCGTGTTTCAGTAGGAGCGATATCTGCGGCGTGTTTCAGTAGGAGCGTTATCTGTGGCGTGTTTCAGTAGGAGCGGTATCTGCGGCGTGTTATCTGTAGGAGCTTTATGAGCTGCGTGTTTCAGTAAGAGCGCTATCTGTGGCGTGTAAAGTAGATTGCCGGACATGACCTTTCACCTCCGGTGCAAATTGCATTATGGGAGCTAATTACTGTCCGCAGGCCGAGTTCATAACGTGCCAACATTTGATAACTCGCCCCTTGGCGTATCTGGGTCGATTCTCATTTTATTCTTCCAAGGGCTGGATTGGTCAATCGTGCTTCTTCTACATCCACATTTCCCTCAGTTTAAGTCAGGAATCGTGCATTGTTGTATTTGGTAAACACTGCCAATACAGACGTTCAAGGAAAGGAAGAAATGAATGAATGAGTGGGACCTTAGGCCACTTTTGTGCACACATATGCTACCAGGCCAGGGGAACTTCATGAGGATGGTAAGATAAATCAGTTGACACTGTCCTGTGGAGTCAATAACGGATTCATAATGAGTGCAGACACAGAATTCATTGGGACTTTGGCGGTCTGAGGCCAATCACGCTACCTGTCGATCACAAAGGCTCCTCCACCATCATTACGAGTGGGCAGGGTGGACATTTTTTTTATTTCTTAGAAACCTGAATGCCAGAGCCGGGGACACACCCGCTATGCAGCTACGGCGCGACAGACAGCAGCGTACAACCACAACAGGCCGCCACCCTCCAAGGGAGGGGTACAGTGTACCACTACACCAGGACCCCCGCCCTTCAAGGGAAGGGTACAGAGGGCCACTACAACAGGCCGCCATCCTCCAAATGAGGGGTGCCATGCAGCACTACACCAGGCTGCGCCCTCCAAGGGAGGGGCACCATGTATCACTACACCAGGACCCCGCTTTCCTAGGGAAGGGCACCATGTACCACTACACAAGAACCCTCGCCCTTTATATCACTACAAAAGTTGAAATAAATTAAAATGTGCGCTTTAGTTGTGCATCAAGCTGTGACGTAAATGTGAAACATTATATTATGCATGAGATAAATTTGTGATTAAAATTGGCTTTGAAATGATGGCCATTTTGATATCATCACTTATCTGTTGGTAATAATATTATTCAATATTCACCGAAGCATTAAAAAAATAAAATTAAAGATATCATAGGCGCACAAATCCTTAGCATAATAATGTGTCCTAATCCAGGCCAAAGAAAATTCGGACCAGGAGGAGCTAAGGCGGGAAAGCCAGACCAAATAGATGAGATTTATGTAATTTCCGGTATGTTAAGGTATTTCGTATGGGCACAGGCAAAGCATTCCACAGGGTTTGGCCCGCAGTGGAAAAAGCGCTCGACTCTCGACCCAGAAAAAACATATATTTGAGTTTGTGTAGCGCAGATATTGTCATAATGTCAGCCGCAAGATTAAGTCAACGATATATGCAGGTTGGTTGTTTTTTAGGATTCCGAAAGATGTAGTGGATATTTTAAAATGAATAGGAATGTAATTGTTGTTTTGGACAAAAACAGAACAACTAGAACATGAGGTCTTGGCTACTAACTACTTTAGCAAAACATTTATGAGCTGCTTGATACAATATTATTTCCAGCATCAAATAATGTATATATTTGGGCTTACAAACAATGTTTTAAACATAATTCCATGCTCTTAAACTGCAGTTAAATTAAACACAATTTAGAAAGACATTTAAAGCACACTTATAATTATTTGCTTTATCAATCTTTTTTTTCAAATTCTCTAACGAAATTTTAAACGAAATATATTAATTATTTTGTCAGTTGAAGTGTATTTCTATTAATATAATTGAATGTTATCAGGCCTACAATACCAATGTATTACATAGAGAACAACTGAAATATACTCTTTTATATTTAGTTATGTTCTTCCCGAGTGGGAGGTAAATATGCGTCATTATTTTTCTTTCTTTTGTGTCTGTGTTTTTATTCACACAATATGACTGGTCATCGGGAGTAGCTGAGGTGAAATACATTTATGGAAAGAAACAATCATGCTCGTTGCTGCTGAATATTATGCGAAGATGACGATTTAGCCTTCAGAAATATTCTTGACAGCAATGTTGAAGCTTGTAGTATATCATAAAAATATAAACCCAGCAATCAGAATATAAAGTGAGGTATGGGAGGCCTAGCGAACAGTAATCCTTTGTGAGGACTGACAAGACAAGGCTCATTGAGTACCTCCCCGGCTTTCTATGAGGGCGGCGTGATGTATATCCTCTCTCGGTGTATGAGGGTTGTTGATCTAGGGCGGTTCAATGGGGGCCCAACATCTCCATCACTGGCCCTACATTAATCCGCTGAATACATCCTCACACCAGAGTGGTACCTCCGTCATGTCTGACCGTTTCAAGGACAAACGACAAGGAAAAGACATTAACTGACTCATTAAGCGGGCTTCTCTGCCGTCTGAACTTCCAATCACCACCTAGGTACTAAAGGGTGGTATCTGCTACTTTAAACAGTACCGAATATGACAGTTTAATACCAAGGTAATGACACGACTTGTGTCATCTATAATAAAATGTATTTGAACTTTACACAACATTGCAAAAAAAAAGAAAAAATATATTAAAGTGATAAAATAATTGCGGCACAATTATTGTAATATACACCATTAACAGCTGAGCGGGTGATGTTCATACCAGAATATGACTGCAGAGGCTCATACCAGAATATGACTGTCTGTAGGGGTTCATACCAGAATATGACTGTCTGTAGAGGTTCATACCAGAATATGACTGTATGTAGGGGTTCATACCAGGATAAGACTGTCTGTAGGGGTTCATACCAGAATATGACTGTCTGTAGGGGTTCATACCAGAATATGACTGTCTGTAGGGGTTCATACCAGAATATGACTGTCTGTAGGGGTTCATACCAGAATATGACTGTCTGTAGGGGTTCATACCGGAATATGACTGTCTGTAGAGGTTCATACCAGAATATGACTGTATGTAGGGGTTCATACCAGGATATGACTGTCTGTAGGGGTTCATACCAGAATATGACTGTATGTAGGGGTTCATACCAGGATATGACTGTCTGTAGGGGTTCATACCAGAATATGACTGTCTGTAGGGGTTCATACCAGAATATGACTGTCTGTAGGGGTTCATACCAGAATATGACTGTCTGTAGGGGCTCATACCAGGATATGACTGTCTGTAGGGGTTCATACCAGAATATGACTGTCTGTAGGGGTTCATACCAGAATATGACTGTCTGTAGGGGTTCATACCAGGATATGACTGTCTGTAGGGGTTCATACCAGAATATGACTGTCTGCAGGGGTTCATACCGGAATATGACTGTCTGTAGGGGTTCATACCAGAATATGACTGTCTGCAGAGGTTCATACCAGAATATGACTGTCTGCAGAGGTTTATACCAGAATATATCTGCGGGGGCTCATACCAGAATATGACTGTCTGTAGGGGTTCATACCAGAATATGACTGTCTGTAGGGGGTTCATACCAGAATATGACTGTCTGTAGGGGTTCATACCAGAATATGACTGTCTGCAGGTGTTCATACCAGAATATGACTGTCTGTGGGGGTTCATACCAGGATATGACTGTCTGTAGGGGTTCATAACAGGATATGACCGTCTGTAAGGGTTCATACCGGAATATGACTGTCTGTAGGGGTTCATACTAGAATATAACTGTCTGTAGGGGTTCATACCAGGATATGACTGTCTGTAGGGGTTCATACCAGGATATGACTGTCTGTAGGGGTTCATACCAGAATATGACTGTCTGTAGGGGTTCATACCAGAATATGACTGTCTGTAGGGGTTCATACCAAGATATGACTGTCTGTAGGGGTTCATACCAGAATATGACTGTCTGCAGGGGTTCATACCGGAATATGACTGTCTGTAAGGGTTCATACCAGAATATGACTGTCTGCAGAGGTTCATACCAGAATATGACTGTCTGCAGAGGTTCATACCAGAATATATCTGCGGGGGTTCATACCAGAATATGACTGTCTGTAGGGGTTCATACCAGAATATGACTGTCTGTAGGGGTTCATACCAGAATATGACTGTCTGTAGGGGTTCATACCAGAATATGACTGTCTGCAGGTGTTCATACCAGAATATGACTGTCTGTAGGGGTTCATACCAGGATATGACTGTCTGTAGGGGTTCATACCAGGATATGACTGTCTGTAAGGGTTCATACCAGAATATGACTGTCTGTAGGGGTTCATACCAGAATATGACTGTCTGTAGGGGTTCATACCAGGATATGACTGTCTGTAGGGGTTCATACCAGAATATGACTGTCTGCAGGGGTTCATACCGGAATATGACTGTCTGTAGGGGTTCATACCAGAATATGACTGTCTGCAGAGGTTCATACCAGAATATGACTGTCTGCAGAGGTTCATACCAGAATATATCTGCGGGGGTTCATACCAGAATATGACTGTCTGTAGGGGTTCATACCAGAATATGACTGTCTGTAGGGGCTCATACCAGAATATGACTGTATGTAGGGGTTCATACCAGGATATGACTGTCTGTAGGGGTTCGTACCAGAATATGACTGTCTGCAGAGGTTCATACCAGAATATATCTGCGGGGGTTCATACCAGGATATGACTGTCTGTAGGGGTTCATACCAGAATATGACTGTCTGTAGGGGCTCATACCAGAATATGACTGTATGTAGGGGTTCATACCAGGATATGACTGTCTGTAGGGGTTCATACCAGAATATGACTGTCTGTAGGGGTTCATACCAGAATAAGACTGTCTGTAGGGGTTCATACCAGAATATGACTGTCTGTAGGGGTTCATACCAGGATATGACTGTCTGTAGGGGTTCATACCAGGATATGACTGTCTGTAGGGGTTCATACCTGAATATGACTGTCTGTAGGGGTTCATACCAGAATATGACTGTCTGTAGGGGTTCATACCAGGATATGACTGTCTGTAGGGGTTCATACCAGAATATGACTGTCTGCAGGGTTTCATACCGGAATATGACTGTCTGTAGGGGTTCATACCAGAATATGACTGTCTGCAGAGGTTCATACCAGAATATGACTGTCTGCAGAGGTTCATACCAGAATATATCTGCGGGGGTTCATACCATAATATGACTGTCTGTAGGGGTTCATACCAGAATATGACTGTCTGTAGGGGTTCATACCAGAATATGACTGTCTGTAGGGGTTCATACCAGAATATGACTGTCTGCAGGTGTTCATACCAGAATATGACTGTCTGTAGGGGTTCATACCAGGATATGACTGTCTGTAGGGGTTCATACCAGGATATGACTGTCTGTAAGGGTTCATACCAGAATATGACTGTCTGTAGGGGTTCATACTGGAATATGACTGTCTGTAGGGGTTCATACCAGGATATGACTGTCTGTAGGGGTTCATACCAGGATATGACTGTCTGTAGGGGTTCATACCAGAATATGACTGTCTGTAGGGGTTCATACCAGAATATGACTGTCTGTAGGGGTTCATACCAGGATATGACTGTCTGTAGGGGTTCATACCAGAATATGACTGTCTGCAGGGTTTCATACCGGAATATGACTGTCTGTAGGGGTTCATACCAGAATATGACTGTCTGCAGAGGTTCATACCAGAATATGACTGTCTGCAGAGGTTCATACCAGAATATATCTGCGGGGGTTCATACCAGAATATGACTGTCTGTAGGGGTTCATACCAGAATATGACTGTCTGTAGGGGTTCATACCAGAATATGACTGTCTGTAGGGGTTCATACCAGAATATGACTGTCTGCAGGTGTTCATACCAGAATGTGACTGTCTGTAGGGGTTCATACCAGGATATGACTGTCTGTAGGGGTTTATACCAGGATATGACTGTCTGTAAGGGTTCATACCAGAATATGACTGTCTGTAGGGGTTCATACCAGAATATGACTGTCTGTAGGGGTTCATACCAGGATATGACTGTCTGTAGGGGTTCATACCAGGATATGACTGTCTGTAGGGGTTCATACCAGAATATGACTGTCTGTAGGGGTTCATACCAGAATATGACTGTCTGTAGGGGTTCATACCAGAATATGACTGTCTGTAGGGGTTCATACCAGAATATGACTGCAGGGTTCATACCAGACTATGACTGTCTGTAGGGGTTCATACCAGAATAAGACTGCAGGACAGGGGTTCATACCAAAGTTTGACTGTCTGCAGTTGCTTACATCATAATATCACGGTCCGCATGTGCTCATACCAAAATGTGGATGTCTACAGGTGCTCACACCCTCTATTTACTCATCCACTCAATGATCAAGTATATATATGCAAACATTTAAATGATTTGCATGAAACTTTTAAAAGTATATTTCGCGCCACGGAGCAATCCCTATAATGCTGGGGATGATGCAGATCATCATCCGGATCCAGGACCCATATTACTATCCTGATCGGGCGGCGGAGGTTTGCAAGACTAATAGTCCTGTTTGATATATTATACTTCGCACTTTTTTAAAATTGTGTAATTTAAATTCACAGGTCACTCACAATGGATCACAATATGAGTACGTTCCTTAACCTTTTCACTACCATACATGACGGAAATTTCCGTCGTCATTCGTCAATGAACGTAACCATAAAATGACACAAATTTTCGTCAAATATATACTACATTTATGTATTTTTCGTCATTTGAAGCTGGAAATTGCGTTAGCAATTCCAGCTTCAAATGACGAGAAATAGAACTCCTACACCAGTATATCTGGATCCTGGCATGCACCCCGGCCTGGAAGTCAAAGGGTTAACAGGTAAAGGGATAAAAACGCCGTCCACATCACAAGGGTTTTCATTGGCCATGGTAGATTGTATAGATAATACAAGAGAGAAGAAGCATCCTGTCCATACGTGTTTACACACTAAAAACCTGGCAATGTTTGAAAGAATAATATCTTCTAGCAATTTGTTTCTGGTGCAAAATACAACTGTGTTATCAAGGAAACATATTGGACTGCGATATTGATGAGAAAATGAATGAATGTCCTCAGGCCACGTTTGTATAATAGGTAGGCCTACTGTCTAAGCTACATTGTAGGCCAGGATATCCTCCTGAGGGTGGTGAAATGAATCAGATAACACTGCCTTTCAGACACACTATATGAAATTCGATCCATTGAGGTCTGAGAGCCAGCAAGTTATCTTTCGATCACAGAGGTTCCACACAATACACATTAGGGGTGGACAGAAACAAAACGTTTAGTTTCTTTGAATAATTATATCAGAGCGGGGGAGGCATGGTGACAATTATCAAGGAAGCAAAGCATGACGATAACTAAAAAACAACGTCACAATAAAAATGAAAAGGTGACACCCTGAAACTTAATATACCTTTAAAAACAATATTGTTGTATGTTTTGTTTAACTGCAGAATAGAGTCCATCTGATTAAGTTGTATGCACCTGACCTTGTTTGCTCAATGATTAGCGTTGCCATCAAATGCTAGCCCAACGTATCGTGCGTTGCCCCAACATGGATATAATCTCAGCTAGCCGGTAAGATGGACTTGTAGATACAACCAAACAAAAAAGATAACACTTTGAAAAAAGTACTTCATCTGACAGAACACAATCTCTGCCATCAGCAGGACGTGATCGGCATTAATGTGGCGATACCAATCAACTCGTCAGGAGAAACGAGAGCTGGTAACAGCAAGAACAGAAAGAAACGCTCACAGAGTGGTCCGATCAATGAGTGTTGGACGGAATGTTGCACGGGTAAACGAATGAATCTACAAATTAATCAATTGACCCCTAGAACACTGATGTCGACTACATAATCCAGGCTGTGCTTTTATTAGCACATGCATACCCGGTTTGTTTTTTAATAAAATATCTCGTCAATCTTAAAACACCACGCGGAGCACAACTTCAAGTGACAGAAAAAAAATAATTGAATACACCATAACTCTAGGGGTTACAGCTTATTTTGAATGAATATGATTATCATGCATTTCTCATAAGTATCAACAATTATAATGAGGTCAGAGGAAAATTGGCTATTGTCTGGCAGGATAGCGCCAGTAAAGCACTAATTAAGAGGTTTAACTACATTATACCAAGGAGGATATCCATATAACCTCCTTGATTAAACTAAAGTTCTTGATTATACAAAACGTTCCGACCCAAAGATTTCGTAGCCGGTCTAGTTTAGTATCTTACGGAGGTATCATCATGACATCTACTGATATACAACCTTTTTTAACACCTCATGAAGGTAATCTAGTGGATTTTCATTTAGCTATTTGTTGCTAACTGATTGTTTTAGACGTTGATTAGAGACCAGTGATATATAAAGTGATGCTATAAAGCTCGCATCAAATGGACCACATCCTTAATATAGCTGCTCTTATAACGATGAAGAATCTAAAGTGAATATCTTTATTAGCCTTTGTAGCACACTGAATAGGTGTATTCATATAATCAAGTAAGAGAAGTACGAATGACCAGTTTAACAAACTGGTAGTAGCCAAGAAAAGAACCAATGAACAAATAAACAAACAAAAAACAGCAAACAAACAGCAAGAGTAGCATACAATAGCAAATGATAGAGATAATTACAAATCAACGGAAAGAGAGTGAGTGGCCTGAGTAATACAATGTGAAGATATTGCTAGGTTTATTTAGTTGAGAAGGCATTTCCCGTTAATGGTTGTCTTACAGACATAAGAGGAGTGAAGTCTAGTCGGCTGTTTTTACATGATTACAGACAGGAGCTGTCCACATCCTACTCCCTGAAGACACACCAGTCTACCACGCTTACCCTTCATCATAGTTGAATGTTTGGCAGCCCATTTTCAAGACGTGATGCTATTTGCGGGGACGTTGACCAATCTAATGTAGAGCTGATTAGATTGGTTCCCTTCTGATCACTGAGCAGACAATCTCATTTGGCGTTTCGTCTTAGACTGCCCGCTTATCGCTACATACTCACTCTTTAGGATTCAACCTTTTACACTCGGGGTCTCAGGGACCTTTTCCATGGATTTAAATTGAGGATTATCACACTATTTTCGCCATTCCAAAATAACCTACAATCTAAACGAACATGTATTGCGGATAGCGTATATCATGAATACATAGGCCTCTAGAGCAATCTAATGGAATACGGTCTCTGTTTTTCAGACCTATTCATTTGCTCATTCGCATAAAAAAGTATTAATTTACTACAGAAAAATTAAAACATTTCAAGCTGATTCATTAACCTTTTCACTACTATACATGACGGAAATTTCCGTCGTCATTCGTCAATGAACGTAACCATAAAATGACACAAATTTTCGTCAAATATATACTACATTTATGTATTTTTCGTCATTTGAAGCTGGAAATTGCGTTAGCAATTCCAGCTTTAAATGACGAAAAATAGAACTCCTACACCAGTATATCTGGATCCTGGTATGCACCCCGGCCTGGAAGTCAAAGGGTTAACATTATTAGAAAAATTAAATGAAAAAAATAGACATTTGTGAAATAGTGTTTGTGACCAACTTAATTTATATAACAACGTGAACAACTTGCACAGAAGGCTAGACTGGTGCGAATCACCTCCTGTGAAATAATGACCAGGTGAATTATAATATTCCAGAACGCTGACCTTGTGTGGTGGCTGACAAGATCGTTTGATACTGAATTACAGTATAACTAGTTTCAACATACACCGAGTACACTGAAACTTGTTTTACTATGTCTCCCAGTTCGCTGAAATTAGTTTCAGTGGACTAAAGCTAGTTTTACGGCAATATAGTATGCTGGGTGAGAAGCATCAACTCTGGTTTACAAGCTAGCAAACTGTATATTTCTCCCTCTATAACCCAAGTACGCTATAAACAAAATTAAAGTGACTCAAACCTCACAAACTATGTCAAGTGTGACATGTCATCTGCCAATCTGAGACTAGTTTTAAACACTTTACTAGCATTATCAATAAACATGCTCAGTGATGAGTTCTAGTTACTGTATACAAGATTGGCACAGCATGTCATAATGTAAATATTTTGTTTACACAAGCGTGTAAATACATTTTAGTTATATCTATGTAGTCATTTTGGATGCAGTAGAGTGTTTTGAAAATGCATTAAATAAGTGCATAAATGCTCAATCTCTTAAAACAGCAAAATGTATACCATCAATAATCTAAGAAATACCAGAATATATCTACGTTTTTCTCCATCATACGATATTTATAGAGCTAAAATGACTAAAATGAAAATTGGGTATTTTCAAAATAGATGAGATTTACTGAATATGATATTAAATGGATATTCCAGAAGCGTGTGGTTGATAATTTCTTCTCCATAAGCTCCTCAGGTGGAATTGGTTATTCTATAATCTAGAAGGCATGTTTTAGCGACTTAATTCACCGCCAACACAATCATTGGCATAATTATCACTGCGAACGGGAGAAAATATTACGAAGCACTCAACAAAAACGCGAATCAAATCAAAATGCATCTTGTAATCGCCTTATTATATTAAACTAATCATAAAAATAAGTAGTCATTAATATTAAATTAGACGCAATCCACAGTCTGCAAAGAGAGATATGAGCAAAAAGAAAATTGTTTCTCAGATGGTAATAAATAATACTGACGTATTGTTAAGTTAAAAAAACACATTTGTAAAAGTCGATATTGGCATGCTGTCATACACGAGTAAAAATAAACACGAAGTTCTGCATGCATTCCCTTCAGCCATTTCACAAAAAAACACCATGTCAAATTATAATGATTCTAATTCATTTTTCATTCAAGATAAGAAATATAATCCATACCATAACACAGAAAAAAATATAAAAAGTCATTTTAGTTTGTAGTTTATTTTCAATTTACTTATTCTGAAAATGTCATTATGTTGGACATATTAAATTCTTAATTGACTCTACCAATATAATTATTTGTTCAGTAACTATCTTCATCTGGAAAGATTAACCGACAGCAGTGGCTCTTCATAAAGTTACAATGATTCTGCACATTAATGAGTATTATAAGCTAAAATGCAGAAATCATCAATATAACCGTATATTCGATGAATACTTTTTAGTTAAAATAAATTATTTATTTGTCTTGATTGAAGTAAATAAAACTAATATTAATTTCATTAATACTTTGTGTTAATATTTTAAAATGTATTGTGTAATTAACCAAAATAGCCAGTGTATTTAAACATAGAAGCTACTTGTTTGTTGAATTTCAATGTGCTGCTTTATCACATTTACTAAATAATGAAGCGAAAACAAACACGTAATAGCTTTGTAATAGAGATGATAATAGTTATTCAGTTGTAGGGCTACCATCTATAAGTTTGACATGCCTATTCATTTAATGTATTTTTTCTACAATGTGATGCTAACAATGTCTACACTACTACTGCTACTAAAAAGGAGAAAGTAGAGTGTTATAAACAAAGGCCTACCGGGATTCCCTCTGGTAACGAGGTGTTCTGTAGAGGTCAAAGATCAAGGTCAGAGAGAGCAAAAACACAAGGTCACACCAAGGTCAGGGAGAATATACAGAAACATAAATCAGCAGTGACAGCGCAAAAACCTCGTATCAAAGCATAATATTTTCACCTCTTTTTAATAAAAAAAAATCCAGATGATAAGATAGTTGTGATGCTCAGAATTTGAACCATCCCAATTCTTAGTTTTTTGTTCTCTGCCCGAATTCTCCCAGCGAGGTGAATAAAAAATACACAAAATTATAAAATAGTGTAACATGTGAAATGAAAGCTCTGAACGTTAATCAGGAATTAATTCACAATATCCCACTTAGAAGGGTTTACATCGCGCTATCATGATATCAGTATGGTTAGTATTAATTCACAATGTGCCATGCAGGAGGGTTTACATTGCGCTATCATGATATCAGTATGGTTAGTAATAATTCACAATATGCCATATAGGAGGGTTTACATTGCGCTATCATGATATCAGTAATGTTAGTATTAATTTACAATATGCCATGTAGAAGGGTTTACATTGCGCTATCATGATATCAGTATGGTTAGTATTAATTCACAATGTGCCATGTAGGAGGGTTTACATCGCGCTATCATGATATCAGTATGGTTAGTATTAATTCACAATGTGCCATGTAGGAGGGTTTACATTGCGCGATCATGATATCAGTATGGTTAGTATTAATTCACAATGTGCCATGTAGGAGGGTTTACATTGCGCGATCATGATATCAGTATGGTTAGTATTAATTCACAATGTGCCATGTAGGAGGGTTTACATTGCGCGATCATGATATCAGTATGGTTAGTAATAATTCACAATATGCCATGTAGAAGGGTTTACATTGCGCTATCATGATATCAGTATGGTTAGTATTAATTCACAATGTGCCATGTAGGAGGGTTTACATTGCGCTATCATGATATCAGTATGGTTAGTATTAATTCACAATGTGCCATGTAGGAGGGTTTACATTGCGCTATCATGATATCAGTAATGTTAGTATTAATTTACAATATGCCATGTAGAAGGGTTTACATTGCGCTATCATGATATCAGTATGGTTAGTATTAATTCACAATGTGCCATGTAGGAGGGTTTACATTGCGCTATCATGATATCAGTATGGTTAGTATTAATTCACAATGTGCCATGTAGGAGGGTTTACATTGCGCGATCATGATATCAGTATGGTTAGTATTAATTCACAATGTGCCATGTAGGAGGGTTTACATTGCGCTATCATGATATCAGTATGGTTAGTAAATGAAATGAAATGAATCGGGCTTTAGGCCACCTTTGTGCAAATATAGGCTAAACTGGGCCAGGAGAACCTCCTGAGGATGGTGAGATGATTGAGATGACACTGTCCTCCAGACACAGGATTCGAAATTCGAGCCCTGGCGGTCTGAGGCCGAGCACGCTACCTCTCGGTCACGGAGGCTCCCCACAATACTAACTTTCACACGTGGATGGGGAAGAAACAATTTTGTTTCTTTCAAACCGCCGAGACCGGGAACCGAACCCCGGACTCTGGCGTGAAAGGCAGCGGTGCTAACCACTACCCTAGGGCCCCCGCCCAGTATGGTTAGTATTAATTCACAATATGCCATATATGAGGGTTTACATTGCGCTATCATGATGTGTTTAGTATACATGACATCCACTTATAATAATTATAACATACACAATAGTGTTAGTTCTACATAGCTAGTTAGATGTTACATAATGTGGGACACAACACACTAATATTAGTCTACACAATGTTTAAGTGTATGCATAAATATTAAATATTAATCAAGATTTTATAATTAACATGATAATGAAAGTGAATATTCCAAAATATTGTAAAGATGTAAAAGTGGGGAAATCAGTACTAGAGTAGTAGGAGAACACATAAAAGAACGATGACGGATGATTAATGAAAAATGCCTCAAGTCGTATATATTGCACTATGTTATACAATAAACACAAACTGATCTTTTAATAGGATCGGTTGACCTGCAATTATTGTGTAGCATTATTTGGCCTTTTTAATAATATATAACAATAACGAGAACATTCAAGCGAAAAAACATGTCTATGTCCAAAGTATGTAGGATAGACAAACAATGGTAGGTAGCTTCGGGTGTGCTATTTTAAATGTACCACAAATGTAATCATGTGATTTTATCAGATGTAATCATAAATAATGTCCACTTGGGTTTAAATGGTTGTCATGGAACTTAGAGACATTTCAAGCCAAGGCGAACTCTAATATTAGTTTTCACAAAGTAAAGAGTGGGCTTGGAATTCATGCTATCATTTATCTGTCAGATGTATGAATAATCAGTACACGTAGCCAAGTCTGTCTCGGCTGCTTCCACGAAATAGATCGCCCCCATGATTGTTATCCATGCACACGATTCTGACAAAAGGTGATATATAAAAGTCAAAAGTTCGCCATAAGCTATACCCAGAGTGCTGAACTCATGAGTCATGTGTGTCATAAGAGCAGATAACATTAATGGAAAAAGAATGTCAACCCTCCAATCCCTGTGTCAACTCAGCAATCCCTATGACATAGCTATATATACACATGCTACATAGTCACTGGATTGCTTAAAAATGTGTCTGACATAAAAAAAATGAACAGATCGGTGTAGATTTGAACAACAGAGGGCTGTACATGATGGTGGACGACATACATCCATGTGAAAAAGAGATTTTTTAAACTGACGATTTTTTTCCATTTCCCAATTTGGCACAATGTAAATAAAATTGATGAGACTCTCGCAATAAGGGACTCATTACTAATCTCAAACAGTGATTGGAAAATCCAGAGCCCGTGAACGTCAAATTAAAGGATCTTATCTGCCTCTTCACATAATAGTTTATACATGGGTTGGTGCACTTGGCAGGGCAACGTAGTAATAATTTAAAATACAAAAACTGGATCATTAAATATTCTACTATTTGTAGTTTATTGGTTCAATAAGCACGGTGTTTCATCAATAAAATGTTGTCATCACATTTACAAATATTATAATCACAGCAGTCACCATTAGTGTCATTGACCCCTCTCCCAATATTATACAAATTATTACTATAATCTTATAATAAGGCTGTGTCTATGTGTGTGTAAGCATATGTACACGCTGTGAGTCACGTGACCATAGCAATGGTAACTTACCATGATAAGGGGTGAATTCCCCTACCCTGTGACCACAAAACATTTGTATGACATTTATACAATGTTGGACCAACGTCGATGACGTTGGGCCGACGTTGTACAATTGTTAAACAAATGTTTTGCGTTTGCCGCGTAACCCGTATGCTGCGACCCTAAACTTACCCGTATGTTGCGGGCCTTCTCCAAAGGGGAATCCCCCAGTTGAATATCCTGCATCACCCAGTCACTCGTGACGTCAATCACCTGTGGCCGGTTGGGGTCTACAAGGCGGAATGCCGTGATATTTGTACCGTCATATTTAAAATCAGACAAATCAACCAAATCAACATCCTGTAATTGAAAACAGAGCGGCAAACAAATTATTAAATATTTTGATATATGATTATATTAAATCATCGCATAATTTCGTCAAGCACTCCTTTTTTTATTTGTTGCTATTAAATATAAACAAGTTCGTAGATGAAATTTTAAACTATTATTATTCAAACAGACAAAATCCTGTACATTTCTCAATTTAAATAATTATAATCAGAGTTAAGCATACATCATTTGCATGTCTCAATTTATATAATTCTCACCAGAGTGGTCAGGAAATAGTGGAAGTACTGCGTCATCATCCGTATCGTCATCGCCTGAAAAAACAAACACAAAATCCTTCAGCTATCACATAATTATCACTTAGCTGCCATGGCGGTAAATATACCCATTTCAGCAGTTAGCAAAAGTATGTATTCGTATCAATCATAATGTTGTTTGTTCGCATATCCTGGCAGATAAGTTGTTCTATGCGCTACTCATCTGAATAGAACATGCACCACTGGGAAAAATACGCTGTAAAAAATCCGTGGCAGGAATAATTAGGAAAGAAGAGTAAGGAGCAGGAATTTAAAGTTATTTGTCTTTATCATGGGTACGTAATGTTTGCAGAATTTAACATAACAGTGATTACTACCTCAGGCTGAGTTGATTCTCTGTTATCGATATAAAACTAGCATTGTCAAAACTTCGAAAGAATGGTCATGCACTTATGTATATATTTGTATAAGAGATTTAAATGTACTATCTTGGAATATTTATGTCCTACATTGACATGTATGCAAAGGTTTTTGCAGATTGATTATTTGCACGTATTGACCCCTGCTATGTGAGCAGCAACTATGTCAACCAAGGTTATATCCATTTTATTATGGTCATTTCTGAACTCATTCATCATGGTATCACATAAACCTGGGGCTGAACCAATACCCAAAGACCCAAAGTCACAACAGGAAAGGCAAAGGTCTGACCACTAAATTCCTGTATTTGATGGTCTCCCATAGCAATGAATATCGTTATTGACAACCTTTCTTTTCGCATGGAAATCAAAGACGAAATACAGTTGATGTATGGCTAGTAAAAAATGGAATGTGTGTTTTATGTTTATCAGAAGTGTTTGTGGGACTGTGGAGAATAAAATGCACTAGCAAAGCTGACATTTTGTTCATTTCCATTAGAAAAGCTAGGAGAATCTTAACGTTTCTAATACTAGCCAGTTGAGATTATCTTAATCCTAAGATGTTTAACGTAATTGAGCTCCGATTTTTCTTTATGTATTAACAAGGCCTTTACCAACCCCGTGTATGCATAGATATATAATTAGATAAATGGTACCACATCAGAACAGAGACAAAAATAATACTTCATCAGATAGGTCTATATTAGATTAGACAGATTATTCACCAATTTCGATTTATTCATGCATATTAAGATTTTTTTTCAATTTATTTACAAAATATAATAAGCATGTAAACATGACTTCAGGATAGCGATCACTACGAATTTGCGAAAAATCCACGCTGCCTCATGGGCCACCGTGAACATGTACTGTCCTAGGAGGCTAGGTCATCAGTGATCTGGTGGGTCATTAGGTGCAATGTGAAATCCAAGAAGGTTATGCAAATGCGTTGGCGTGATCAGTTGATTGAACGAGCGAAAGCTGCAGCACATTTAGAGACACCATTGTCATTTCAAACGGACTAGATTGATTACGTATAGTACACGTCAGCCACTTATGTCTGTCTACGTTGATAATAATTATCTGCACGGAAAAATAATTTTCTGTTTTATGGTCTCACGATGCCATGTAAATTAACAGTTGATTGAAAAATATAATAGTCTGCTACACTTTTTTCACATATCATCTTGCTGTTGGAAATACAGTCAGCTATTCCAAAGTCATGACATTTGGGTAAATGATCAAATTAAAAGGATTTGGCAGAACGAATAGAATATAATGATTTCGTCTGAATTCCATATACACTGTAGTTGTCATTTTGAATAATTTGTATACATCTCCATCTACTGGGTGTATAACCCACTACATAGCGTTGTAGATCATACATCACCTCTTTAAAATACTGAGTGGCGTAACCTCATGAGTTTGGGTTGTTTCAACGCTATGTTAGCCAGTGTTGGTTTAATGTTATCAAATTATCAGCAATATCAAATTATTGACAATTTTTAAAAATTATTGAATTTCCCTTGTTTCGTGGGACATGTATAACCTTCTCTTGAATTCCTTGTTTTACTTATGCCACATGGTGCATCAAAATTAGTTTAAATAGTAAATATTACAATAGTGGATCAGTTATGCCTTCCATGTGATGGAGGTGGGGTGGACATAGTGGATGAGTCGCCTTACAATGACTGGCCGACCCAATGACCTCAGTCAACTCGGACAGATGAAACTGACGACAAAGTATGCCTAATGCGTGATTGATCAGATTAGATGGAGAGATGGATCTCATCGCGTGATAGATAGACACAGTGCGACAAAGTGCGCATTTTACGTGACTCATTTCATCCTCTAAGATTGTGTGAGTGAGGTACGAGCGAGGCAAATTCATTTCGGTGTGAACAAGTCAATCAAACTTACACAACGGTCGGCTATATCTATTCAAGAAAATGCTACATCAGTTGACTTATTCTAACTGACAAATTAATAATTGGATCCTAATATCTGATAATGGCGTAAGAAAATAAATTTCGGTCACAACATTTGAATCCGAATGGTATACATATAATGATAAAAGCCCCATTGCATTACAGCTACTGATATCCGCATTAGCAACATATAATCATGATAATTGGTCGTAAAAGTAAACAAGTGAACAATATGTGTGAAATAAGCGTCATGTGGTATACATTTTGCAAATACCATTCCATACATTTGCATATTTTAATTGGATGGAAATATTATATCTGAAATCATAGCTTCTCCCGTCGTAACATGAAATGTGTATTATAATCAGGATTCTGACTATCACAAGGAGAAATCAGGATGCTGACAATCACAAGGAGAAATCAGGAGGCTGACTATCAAGGGGAGGAATCAGGATGCTGACTATCACAGGGAGGAATCAGGATGCTGACTATCACAGAGAGGAATCAGGATGCTGACTATCACAGGGAAGAGTCAGGATGCTGACTATCACAGGAAGGAATCAGGATGCTGACTATCACAGAGAGGAATCAGGATGCTGACTATCACAGAGAGGAATCAGGATGCTGACTATCACAGGGAGGAATCAGGATGCTGACTATCACAGGGAGGAATCAGGATGCTGACTATCACAGGGAGGAATCAGGATGCTGACTATCACAGGGAAGAGTCAAGATGCTGACTATCACAGGGAGGAATCAGGATGCTGACTATCACAGGGAAGAGTCAGGATGCTGACTATCACAGGGAAGAGTCAGGATGTTGACTATCACAGGGAGGAATCAGGATGCTGACTATCACAGGGAGGAATCAGGATGCTGACTATCACAGGGAGGAATCAGGATGCTGACTATCACAGAGGGGAATCAGGATGCTGACTATCACAGGGAGGAATCAGGATGCTGACTATCACAGAGAGGAATCAGGATGCTGACTATCACAGGGAGGAATCAGGATGCTGACTATCACAGGGAGGAATCAGGATGCTGACTATCACAGGGAGAAATCAGGATGCTGACTATCACAGGGAGGAATCAGGATGCTGACTATCACAGGGAGGAATCAGGATGCTGACTATCACAGAGAGGAATCAAGATGCTGACTATCACAGGAGGAATCAGGATGCTGACTATCACAGAGAGGAAATCAGGATGCTGACTATCACAGAGGGGAATCAGGATGCTGACTATCACAGGGAGGAATCAGGATGCTGACTATCACAGGGAGGAATCAGGATGCTGACTATCACAGGGAGAAATCAGGATGCTGACTATCACAGAGAGGAATCAGGATGCTGACTATCACAGGGAGGAATCAGGATGCTGACTATCACAGAGAGGAATCAGGATGCTGACTATAACAGAGAGGAATCAGGATGCTGACTATCACAGGGAGGAATCAGGATGCTGACTATCACAGGGAGGAATCAAGATGCTGACTATCACAGAGGGGAATCAGGATGCTGACTATCACAGGGAGGAATCAGGATGCTGACTATCACAGGGAGGAATCAGGATGCTGACTATCACAGGGAGGAATCAGGATGCTGACTATCACAGAGGATCAGGATGCTGACTATCACAGGGAGGAATCAGGATGCTGACTATCACAGGGAGGAATCAGGATGCTGACTATCACAGAGAGGAATCAGGATGATGAATATCACAGGGAGGGATCAGGATGCTGACTATCACAGAGAGGAAATCAGGATGCTGACTATCACAGGGAAGAGTCGGGATGTTGACTATCACAGAGAGGAATCAGGATGCTGACTATCACAGAGAGGAATCAGGATGCTGACTATAACAGAGAGGAATCAGGATGCTGACTATCACAGGGAGGAATCAGGATGCTGACTATCACAGAGAGGAATCAGGAGGCTGACTATCACAAGGAGAAATCAGGATGCTGACTATCACAGGGAAGAGTCAGGATGCTGACTATCACAGGGAGGAATCAGGATGCTGACTATCACAGAGTGTCAGGATGCTGACTATCACAGAGAGGAATCAGGATGCTGACTATCACAGGGAGGAATCAGGATGCTGACTATCACAGGGAAGAGTCAGGATGTTGACTATCACAGGGAAGAGTCAGGATGCTGACTATCACAGGGAAGAGTCAAGATGCTGACTATCACAGGGAAGAGTCAAGATGCTGACTATCACAGGGAGGAATCAGGATGCTGACTATCACAGGGAAGAGTCAGGATGCTGACTATCACAGGGAAGAGTCAAGATGCTGACTATCACAGGGAGGAATCAGGATGCTGACTATCACAGGGAGGAATCAGGATGCTGACTATCACAGGGAAGAGTCAGGATGCTGACTATCACAGGGAAGAGTCAAGATGCTGACTATCACAGGGAAGAGTCAAGATGCTGACTATCACAGGGAGGAATCAGGATGCTGACTATCACAGGGAAGAGTCAGGATGTTGACTATCACAGGGAAGAGTCAGGATGCTGACTATCACAGGGAAGAGACAAGATGCTGACTATCACAGGGAGGAATCAGGATGCTGACTATCACAGGGAAGAGTCAGGATGCTGACTATCACAGGGAAGAGTCAGGATGTTGACTATCACAGGGAGGAATCAGGATGCTGACTATCACAGGGAGGAATCAGGATGCTGACTATCACAGGGAGGAATCAGGATGCTGACTATCACAGAGGGGAATCAGGATGCTGACTATCACAGGGAGGAATCAGGATGCTGACTATCACAGGGAGGAATCAGGATGCTGACTATCACAGGGAGGAATCAGGATGCTGACTATCACAGGGAGGAATCAGGATGCTGACTATCACAGGGAGGAATCAGGATGCTGACTATCACAGGGAAGAGTCAAGATGCTGACTATCACAGGGAGGAATCAGGATGCTGACTATCACAGGGAAGAGTCAGGATGCTGACTATCACAGGGAAGAGTCAGGATGTTGACTATCACAGGGAGGAATCAGGATGCTGACTATCACAGGGAGGAATCAGGATGCTGACTATCACAGGGAGGAATCAGGATGCTGACTATCACAGAGGGGAATCAGGATGCTGACTATCACAGGGAGGAATCAGGATGCTGACTATCACAGAGGGGAATCAGGATGCTGACTATCACAGAGAGAAATCAGGATGCTGACTATCACAGAGGATCAGGATGCTGACTATCACAGGGAAGAGTCAGGATGCTGACTATCACAGGGAGGAATCAGGATGCTGACTATCACAGAGAGGAATCAGGATGCTGACTATCACAGGGAGGAATCAGAATGCTGACTATCACAGGGAGGAATCAGGATGCTGACTATCACAGAGAGGAATCAGGATGCTGACTATCACAGAGGATCAGGATGCTGACTATCACAGGGAATAATCAGGATGCTGACTATCACAGAGAGGAATCAGGATGCTGACTATCACAGAGGATCAGGATGCTGACTATCACAGGGAATAATCAGGATCCTGACTATCACAGAGAGGAATCAGGATGCTGACTATCACAGGGAGGAATCAGGATGCTGACTATCACAGAGGATCAGGATGCTGACTATCACAGGAAATAATCAGGATGCTGACTATCACAGAGAGGAATCAGGATGCTGACTATCACAGAGAGGAAACAGGATGCTGACTATCACAGGGAAGAGTCAGGATGCTGACTATCACAGGGAGGAATCAGGATGCTGACTATCACAGAGGATCAGGATGCTGACTATCACAGGGAGAAATCAGGATGCTGACTATCACAGGGAGGAATCAGGATGCTGACTATCACAGGGAAGAATCAGGATGCTGACTATCACAGGGAGGAATCAGGATGCTGACTATCACAGGAAAGAGTCAGGATGCTGACTATCACAGGGAATAATCAGGATGCTGACTATCACAGAGGATCAGGATGCTGACTATCACAGGGAGGAATCAGGATGCTGACTATCACAGGGAAGAGTCAGGATGCTGACTATCACAGGGAATAATCAGGATGCTGACTATCACAGAGGATCAGGATGCTGACTATCACAGGGAGGAATCAGGATGCTGACTATCACAGGGAGGAATCAGGATGCTGACTTTCACAGAGAGGAATCAGAATGCTGACTATCACAGAGAGGAATCAGGATGCTGACTATCACAGGGAGGAATCAGGATGCTGACTATCACAGGGAAGAGTCAGGATGTTGACTATCACAGAGGGGAATCAGGATGCTGACTATCACAGGGAATAATCAGGATGCTGACTATCACAGAGGATCAGGATGCTGACTATCACAGGGAAGAGTCAGGATGCTGACTATCACAGGGAGGAATCAGGATGCTGACTATCACAGGGAAGAGTCAGAATGCTGACTATCACAGAGAGGAATCAGGATGCTGACTATCACAGGGAGGAATCAGGATGCTGACTATCACAGGGAAGAGTCAGGATGCTGACTATCACAGGGAGGAATCAGGATGCTGACTATCACAGGGAGGAATCAGGATGCTGACTATCACAGGGAGGAATCAGGATGCTGACTATCACAGGGAGGAATCAGGATGCTGACTATCACAGAGTGTCAGGATGCTGACTATCACAGGGAATAATCAGGATGCTGACTATCACAGAGGATCAGGATGCTGACTATCACAGAGAGGAATCAGGATGCTGACTATCACAGGGAGGAATCAGGATGCTGACTATCACAAGGAAGAGTCAGGATGCTGACTATCACAGGGAATAATCAGGATGCTGACTATCACAGAGGATCAGGATGCTGACTATCACAGGGAGGAATCAGGATGCTGACTATCACAGGGAGGAATCAGGATGCTGACTATCACAGAGGGGAATCAGGATGCTGACTATCACAGGGAGAAATCAGGATGCTGACTATCACAAGGAAGAGTCAGGATGCTGACTATCACAGGGAATAATCAGGATGCTGACTATCACAGAGGATCAGGATGCTGACTATCACAGAGAGGAATCAGGATGCTGACTATCACAGAGAGGAATCAGGATGCTGACTATCACAGAGAGGAATCAGGATGCTGACTATCACAGAGGGGAATCAGGATGCTGACTATCACAGAGAGGAATCAGGATGCTGACTATCACGGGGAGGAATCAGGACGCTGACTATCACAGGGAAGAATCAGGATGCTGACTATCACAGAGAGGAATCAGGATGCTGACTATCACAGGGAGAAGTCAGGATGCTGACTATCACAGAGGAATCAGGATGCTGACTATCACAGGGAGGAATCAGGATGCTGACTATCACAGGGAGGAATCAGGATGCTGACTATCACAGAGGAATCAGGATGCTGACTATCACAGGGAGGAATCAGGATGCAGACTATCACAGGGAGGAATCAGGATGCTGACTATCACAGAGTGTCAGGATGCTGACTATCACAGGGAATAATCAGGATGCTGACTATCACAGAGGAATCAGGATGCTGACTATCACAGGGAGGAATCGGGATGCTGACTATCACAGGGAGGAATCATGATGCTGACTATGACAGGGAGGAATCAGGATGCTGACTATCACAGGGAAGAGTCAGGATGCTGACTATCACACTAGAAGTAGGATGCTGACTATCACAGGGAGGAATCAGGATGCTGACTATCACAGAGAGGAATCAGGATGCTGACTATCACAGAGGAATCAGAATGCTGACTATCACAGGGGGAAATCAGGATGATGACTATCACAGAGGGGAATCAGGATGCTGACTATCAGAGAAAGGAATCAGGATGCTGACTATCACAGAGGGGAATCAGGAGACTGACTATCACAGAGAGGAATCAGAATGCTGACTATCACAGAGGGGAATCAGAATGCTGACTATCACAGAAAGGAATCAGGATGCTGACTATCACAGGGAAGAGTCAGGATGCTGACTATCACAGAGAGGAATCAGGATGCTGACTATCACAGGGAGGAATCAGGAAGCTGACTATCACAGGGAGGGGATCAGGAAGCTGACTATCACAGGGAGGAATCAGGATGCTGACTATCACAGGGAGGAGTCAGGATGCTGACTATCACAGAGAGGAATCAGGATGCTGACTATCCAGGGAGTAATCAGGATGCTGACTATCACAGGGAGGAATCAGAATGCTGACTATCACAGAGGGGGATCAGGATGCTGACTATCACAGAGGGGAATCAGGATACTGACTATCACAGAGAATCAGGATGCTGACTATCACAGAGGGGAATCAGGATGCTGACTATCACAGAGAGGAATCAGGATGCTGACTATCACAGGGAGGAATCAGGATGCTGACTATCACGGGGAGGAATCAGGATGCTGACTATCACAGAGGGAGAAATCAGGATGCTGACTATCACAGGGAGGAATCAAGATGCTGACTATCACTGGGAGGAATCAGGATGCTGACTATCACAAGGAGGAATCAGAATGCTGACTATCACAGAGGGGAATCAGGATGCTGACTATCACAGGGAGGAATCAGAATGCTGACTATCACAGAGGGGAATCAGGATGCTGACTATCACAGAGGGGAATCAGGATACTGACTATCACAGAGAATCAGGATGCTGACTATCACAGAGGGGAATCAGGATGCTGACTATCACAGAGAGGAATCAGGATGCTGACTATCACAGAGAGGAATCAGGATGCTGACTATCACAGGGAGGGATCAGAATGCTGACTATCACAGGGAGGAATCAGGATGCTGACTATCACAGGGAGGAATCAGAATGCTGACTATCACAAGGAGGAATCAGAATGCTGACTATCACAGAGGGGAATCAGGATGCTGACTATCACAGGGAGGAGTCAGGATGCTGACTATCACAGGGAGAAATCAGGATGCTGACTATCACAGGGAGGAATCAAGATGCTGACTATCACTGGGAGGAATCAGGATGCTGACTATCACAAGGAGGAATCAGAATGCTGACTATCACAGAGGGGAATCAGGATGCTGACTATCACAGGGAGGAATCAGAATGCTGACTATCACAGAGGGGAATCAGGATGCTGACTATCACAGAGGGGAATCAGGATACTGACTATCACAGAGAATCAGGATGCTGACTATCACAGAGGGGAATCAGGATGCTGACTATCACAGAGAGGAATCAGGATGCTGACTATCACAGAGAGGAATCAGGATGCTGACTATCACAGGGAGGGATCAGAATGCTGACTATCACAGGGAGGAATCAGGATGCTGACTATCACAGGGAGGAATCAGAATGCTGACTATCACAAGGAGGAATCAGAATGCTGACCATCACAGAGGGGAATCAGGATGCTGACTATCACAGGGAGGAGTCAGGATGCTGACTATCACAGGGAGAAATCAGGATGCTGACTGTCACAGAAAAGAGTCACGTTGCTGACTATCACAGGGAAGAGTCAGGATGCTGACTATCACACTGGAAGTAGGATGATGACTATCACAGGGAGAAATCAGGATGCTGACTATCACAGGGAGAAATCAGGATGCTGACTATCACAGGGAATAATCAGGATGCTGACTATCACAGGGAAAAGTCAGGATGCTGACTATCACAGAGGATTAGGATGCTGACTATCACAGGGAATAATAAGGATGCTGACTATCACAGAGGAATCAGGATGCTGACTATCACAGGGAATAATCAGGATGCTGACTATCACAGAGGAATCAGGATGCTGACTATCACAGGGAATAATCAGAATGCTGACTATCACAGAGGATCAGGATGCTGACTATCACAGGGAATAATGAGGATGCTGACTATCACAGAAGAATCAGGATGCTGACTATCACAGGGAATAATCAGGATGCTGACTATCACAGGGAGAAATCAGGATGCTGACTATCACAGGGAAAATCAGGATGCTGACTATCACAGAGGAATCAGGATGCTGACTATCACAGGGAGGAATCAGGATGCTGACTATCACGGAGGGGAATCATGATGCTGACTATGACAAGGAGGAATCAGGATGCTGACTATCACAGGGAGGAATCAGGATGCTGACTATCACAGAGAGGAGTCAGGATGCTGACTATCACAGGGAGGAATCAGGATGCTGACTATCACAGGGAGGAATCAGGATGCTGACTATCACAGGGAGGAATCAGGATGCTGACTATCATAGGGAGGAATCAGGATGCTGACTATCACAGGGAGGAATCAGGATGCTGACTATCACAGGGACTAATCAGGATGCTGACTATCACAGAGGATGAGGATGCTGACTATCACAGGGAGGACTCAGGCTGCTGACTATCGCAGAGGGTGAGGATGCTGACTATCACAGAGGGGAATCAAGATGCTGACTATCACAGGGAGGAATCAGGATGCTGACTATCACAGGGAGGAATCAGGATGCTGACTATCACAGGGAAGAGTCAGGATGCTGACTATCACAGAGGATGAGGATGCTGACTATCACAGGGAGGAATCAGGATGCTGACTATCATAGGGAGGAATCAGGATGCTGACTATCACAGGGAGGAATCAGGATGCTGACTATCGCAGAGGATGAGGATGCTGACTATCACAGAGGGGAATCAGGATGCTGACTATCACAGAGAGGAATCAGGATGCTGACTATCACAGAGAGGAATCAGGATGCTGACTATCACAGGGAGGGATCAGAATGCTGACTATCACAGGGAGGAATCAGGATGCTGACTATCACAGGGAGGAATCAGAATGCTGACTATCACAAGGAGGAATCAGAATGCTGACTATCACAGAGGGGAATCAGGATGCTGACTATCACAGAGGGGAATCAGGATACTGACTATCACAGAGAATCAGGATGCTGACTATCACAGAGGGGAATCAGGATGCTGACTATCACAGAGAGGAATCAGGATGCTGACTATCACAGAGAGGAATCAGGATGCTGACTATCACAGGGAGGGATCAGAATGCTGACTATCACAGGGAGGAATCAGGATGCTGACTATCACAGGGAGGAATCAGAATGCTGACTATCACAAGGAGGAATCAGAATGCTGACTATCACAGAGGGGAATCAGGATGCTGACTATCACAGGGAGGAGTCAGGATGCTGACTATCACAGGGAGAAATCAGGATGCTGACTATCACAGGGAGGAATCAAGATGCTGACTATCACTGGGAGGAATCAGGATGCTGACTATCACAAGGAGGAATCAGAATGCTGACTATCACAGAGGGGAATCAGGATGCTGACTATCACAGGGAGGAATCAGAATGCTGACTATCACAGAGGGGAATCAGGATGCTGACTATCACAGAGGGGAATCAGGATACTGACTATCACAGAGAATCAGGATGCTGACTATCACAGAGGGGAATCAGGATGCTGACTATCACAGAGAGGAATCAGGATGCTGACTATCACAGAGAGGAATCAGGATGCTGACTATCACAGGGAGGGATCAGAATGCTGACTATCACAGGGAGGAATCAGGATGCTGACTATCACAGGGAGGAATCAGAATGCTGACTATCACAAGGAGGAATCAGAATGCTGACCATCACAGAGGGGAATCAGGATGCTGACTATCACAGGGAGGAGTCAGGATGCTGACTATCACAGGGAGAAATCAGGATGCTGACTGTCACAGAAAAGAGTCACGTTGCTGACTATCACAGGGAAGAGTCAGGATGCTGACTATCACACTGGAAGTAGGATGATGACTATCACAGGGAGAAATCAGGATGCTGACTATCACAGGGAGAAATCAGGATGCTGACTATCACAGGGAATAATCAGGATGCTGACTATCACAGGGAAAAGTCAGGATGCTGACTATCACAGAGGATTAGGATGCTGACTATCACAGGGAATAATAAGGATGCTGACTATCACAGAGGAATCAGGATGCTGACTATCACAGGGAATAATCAGGATGCTGACTATCACAGAGGAATCAGGATGCTGACTATCACAGGGAATAATCAGAATGCTGACTATCACAGAGGATCAGGATGCTGACTATCACAGGGAATAATGAGGATGCTGACTATCACAGAAGAATCAGGATGCTGACTATCACAGGGAATAATCAGGATGCTGACTATCACAGGGAGAAATCAGGATGCTGACTATCACAGGGAAAATCAGGATGCTGACTATCACAGAGGAATCAGGATGCTGACTATCACAGGGAGGAATCAGGATGCTGACTATCACGGAGGGGAATCATGATGCTGACTATGACAAGGAGGAATCAGGATGCTGACTATCACAGGGAGGAATCAGGATGCTGACTATCACAGAGAGGAGTCAGGATGCTGACTATCACAGGGAGGAATCAGGATGCTGACTATCACAGGGAGGAATCAGGATGCTGACTATCACAGGGAGGAATCAGGATGCTGACTATCATAGGGAGGAATCAGGATGCTGACTATCACAGGGAGGAATCAGGATGCTGACTATCACAGGGACTAATCAGGATGCTGACTATCACAGAGGATGAGGATGCTGACTATCACAGGGAGGACTCAGGCTGCTGACTATCGCAGAGGGTGAGGATGCTGACTATCACAGAGGGGAATCAAGATGCTGACTATCACAGGGAGGAATCAGGATGCTGACTATCACAGGGAGGAATCAGGATGCTGACTATCACAGGGAAGAGTCAGGATGCTGACTATCACAGAGGATGAGGATGCTGACTATCACAGGGAGGAATCAGGATGCTGACTATCATAGGGAGGAATCAGGATGCTGACTATCACAGGGAGGAATCAGGATGCTGACTATCGCAGAGGATGAGGATGCTGACTATCACAGAGGGGAATCAGGATGCTGACTATCACAGAGAGGAATCAGGATGCTGACTATCACAGAGAGGAATCAGGATGCTGACTATCACAGGGAGGGATCAGAATGCTGACTATCACAGGGAGGAATCAGGATGCTGACTATCACAGGGAGGAATCAGAATGCTGACTATCACAAGGAGGAATCAGAATGCTGACTATCACAGAGGGGAATCAGGATGCTGACTATCACAGGGAGGAGTCAGGATGCTGACTATCACAGGGAGAAATCAGGATGCTGACTATCACAGGGAGGAATCAAGATGCTGACTATCACTGGGAGGAATCAGGATGCTGACTATCACAAGGAGGAATCAGAATGCTGACTATCACAGAGGAGAATCAGGATGCTGACTATCACAGGGAGGAATCAGAATGCTGACTATCACAGAGGGGAATCAGGATGCTGACTATCACAGAGGGGAATCAGGATACTGACTATCACAGAGAATCAGGATGCTGACTATCACAGAGGGGAATCAGGATGCTGACTATCACAGAGAGGAATCAGGATGCTGACTATCACAGAGAGGAATCAGGATGCTGACTATCACAGGGAGGGATCAGAATGCTGACTATCACAGGGAGGAATCAGGATGCTGACTATCACAGGGAGGAATCAGAATGCTGACTATCACAAGGAGGAATCAGAATGCTGACTATCACAGAGGGGAATCAGGATGCTGACTATCACAGGGAGGAGTCAGGATGCTGACTATCACAGGGAGAAATCAGGATGCTGACTGTCACAGAAAAGAGTCACGTTGCTGACTATCACAGGGAAGAGTCAGGATGCTGACTATCACACTGGAAGTAGGATGATGACTATCACAGGGAGAAATCAGGATGCTGACTATCACAGGGAGAAATCAGGATGCTGACTATCACAGGGAATAATCAGGATGCTGACTATCACAGGGAAAAGTCAGGATGCTGACTATCACAGAGGATTAGGATGCTGACTATCACAGGGAATAATAAGGATGCTGACTATCACAGAGGAATCAGGATGCTGACTATCACAGGGAATAATCAGGATGCTGACTATCACAGAGGAATCAGGATGCTGACTATCACAGGGAATAATCAGAATGCTGACTATCACAGAGGATCAGGATGCTGACTATCACAGGGAATAATGAGGATGCTGACTATCACAGAAGAATCAGGATGCTGACTATCACAGGGAATAATCAGGATGCTGACTATCACAGGGAGAAATCAGGATGCTGACTATCACAGGGAAAATCAGGATGCTGACTATCACAGAGGAATCAGGATGCTGACTATCACAGGGAGGAATCAGGATGCTGACTATCACGGAGGGGAATCATGATGCTGACTATGACAAGGAGGAATCAGGATGCTGACTATCACAGGGAGGAATCAGGATGCTGACTATCACAGAGAGGAGTCAGGATGCTGACTATCACAGGGAGGAATCAGGATGCTGACTATCACAGGGAGGAATCAGGATGCTGACTATCACAGGGAGGAATCAGGATGCTGACTATCATAGGGAGGAATCAGGATGCTGACTATCACAGGGAGGAATCAGGATGCTGACTATCACAGGGACTAATCAGGATGCTGACTATCACAGAGGATGAGGATGCTGACTATCACAGGGAGGAATCAGGCTGCTGACTATCGCAGAGGGTGAGGATGCTGACTATCACAGAGGGGAATCAAGATGCTGACTATCACAGGGAGGAATCAGGATGCTGACTATCACAGGGAGGAATCAGGATGCTGACTATCACAGGGAAGAGTCAGGATGCTGACTATCACAGAGGATGAGGATGCTGACTATCACAGGGAGGAATCAGGATGCTGACTATCATAGGGAGGAATCAGGATGCTGACTATCACAGGGAGGAATCAGGATGCTGACTATCGCGGAGGATGAGGATGCTGACTATCACAGGGAGGAATCAGGATGCTGACTATCATAGGGAGGAGTCAGGATGCTGACTATCACAGTGAGGAATCAGGATGCTGACTATCACAGGGAGGAATCAGGATGCTGACTATCACAGAGGGGAATCAAGAAGCTGACTATCACAGGGAGGAATCAGGATGCTGACTATCACAGGGAGGAATCAGGATGCTGACTATCACAGGGAAGAGTCAGGATGCTGACTATCACAGGGAAGAATCAGGATGCTGACTATCACAGGGAGGAATCAGGATGCTGACTATCACAGAGGGGAATCAAGATGCTGACTATCACAGGGAGGAATCAGGATGCTGACTATCACAGAGGATCAGGATGCTGACTATCACAGGGAAGAGTCAGGATGCTGATTATCACAGAGGATCAGGATGCTGACTATCACAGGGAAGAGTCAGGATGCTGATTATCACACTGGAAGTAGGATGCTGACTATCACAGGGAGGAATCAGGATGCTGACTATCACAGAGAGGAATCAGGATGCTGACTATCACAGGGAGGAATCAGGATGCTGACTATCACAGGGAGAAATCAGGATGCTGACTATCACAGGGAGGAATCAGGATGATGAATATCACAGGGAGGGATCAGGATGCTGACTATCACAGGGAGGAATCAGGATGCTGACTATCACAGATGGATAATAAGGATACAAACTGCAATATATCCACTTCGATACACAATACTTGTTATGGGAGCTTGTGGATTTCTACCTTTTGCATGTAGAGTGTCTGTTTCCTTCCTCCATAATGAGACACACGTGAGAAATCAGAAGCCAAGATAACAAGCCAACATAAAATTGTGGCCCAATGCTGATTCAAAGCTGGCAAATGCCGCACATGTTGGGCTAGCGTGAATTTGATACTGTCTGAACCATTTACAGAACCAGCAAGTCTTCACCAGATGTCGCTCAAGTGTCTGCTCTCATCACGTGACATCAGACACCCAGCCAGATCTCTCTACCTGATAACAAGGCTCACTGCAGCGCCCACTAACGAGCGCCATTCAAACTAAACAACCTGGGTCGTTATGCAACGGATACTAGGGAGGAGGTGAGGTACTGATTTTGGTGTACTGGTGAGGTCAATATAGTTTAGGTACTGATTGTGGTGTACTGGTGAGGTCATGGAGATCTCGGTAGGCCTACTGATCGTGGTATACAGACGAGATCACGGTGATATATATATGCCTACTGGTTGTACTAGTGAGGTCATAATGATTATTGTGGTGTATTGGTGAGGTTGTGGTGATCTAGCCATGTAATGATGGTAGTATACTAGTATGGTCATGGTGATCTAGGTCTGGTTGTGGTGTAAACGGGTACATTTAGGGGATTTGTCAAGTTGAAAAAAAATCTAAAAATCCGAGAAAAACACGGAAGTGGGTGGGTGGTTCATGCCCCAACTCGGATTTTTATTTTTGTTTGGAAATTTTGTGGGTTTTTTTGCGTTTTTTTGTGTTGTTTTCATGTTTCCAAATGTTAAAAAAAAATAAAAATTGGACAAGGGGGTGGTTGGTGTGGTCTGACCAATCCCAGTTTTTCTCAGATTTTTGGATTTTATTTAACTTGACAAGACCCCTTAGGGGTACTATGATTCATTCATTGATTTACATCCCTTTTCCCTCATCTTAATATTTGTTCAAACTTTTTTTATCATTTTAATGCTGCTATACCTGTTGTAATATTTCGTATACTCTTGTATAATCACAATCTAGCACTATCCTGGCTTCCCCTCTATTCTTGATTTCCTTCAGGATCGGTCTGTAATCTCCATCTGGAGCCTCTAACTTCCGCACTGTAATATGAAACCTCTTGTCTGACGGCGATTTTAAGATCTCCTGTAGTCTGACCAAACCTAGAAACAACAAAAACAACCTGTATGTCCTCTCATGACGGTGACTCCTGTAATCTGACCAAACCTAGAAACAACAAAAACAACATGTATGTCATCTCATGACGGTGACTTTAAGATCTCCGCTGATCTGACCAAACCTAGAAACAACTAAAACAACATGTAAGTCCTCTCATGACGATGACTTTAAGATCTCCTGTAATCTGATCAAACCTAGAAACAATAAAAACAACATGCATATCCTCTCATGACGGTGACTTTAAGATTTCCTGTAATCTGACAAAACCTACAAATAATAAAAACAACATGTATGTCCTCTCATGACGGTGACTTTAAGATCTCCACTAATCTGATCAAACCTAGAAACAATAAAGACAACATGTAATATGTCCTCTCATGACGGTGACTTTACGATTTCCTGTAATCTGATAAAACCTAGAAACAACAAAAACAACATGTAGGTCCTCTCGTGACGGTGACTCCTGTAATCTGACTAAACCTAGAAACAACAAAAACAACATGTATGTCATCTCATGACGATGACTTTAAGATCTCCGCTGATCTGATCAAACCTAGCAACAACAAAAACAACATGTATGCCCTGTCATGACGGCGACGTCAAGATATTCTGCAATCTGACCAAACCTAGAAACAACAAAAACAACATGTATGTCATCTCATGACGGCAACTTTAGGATTTTCTGTAGCTTGACCAGACCTCTCAGTAAATACATGTCGCTGAATTAATAATGGCTTCCTATTTGACCAGCGTCGTAGACGGTGTGCCAACATTAGTCCAATATTGGTTCATAGGATGGTATTGACTGAGATAGAAACAACAAAAACAGCATGTCAGTCGTCTGATAATAGTAGCATATACAATTACTATGCATCAGTTAAACAAAGTACAATAATTATCTTGAACGATAATTGTATCTTTTCACATTTACATATTATTTTCAATTTTAACCACTAAATAAATGAATTAATATAACATATCAAATGATAATGAGGACAGAACACCTCATATTGAAACAATGTTGATTTAATGAAGTGTACCATATATTTATTTAACTAACATTGTGTCATCACGTTCACCGTCTGTATTTGCCGATTGAAAGCACCTCAAAATGAAAATAACTTCCATGCAGTATAGCCATAATGTGCATATTGTATTTTCTACTGACACTGTACACATACGTGTATCATTAATAACAAATATGATATATAACATGTGAGACGGGCATCACCTCTTTGTTAATTGTACACATTATAATAGACCAATAGTAGGTATGGCGTTTTTTAACACTGGGGTATTTCCCATTCAAAATGGCAAACATGATGTCAATGCTAAATTAAAATTATGGAAAATGTATTGAATTATAATGCATAGTAGTAAAATAATACTAGCACACTGTTACTCATCCAAATACAGCCAATGTTGTGTTAACATTGGCCTAACTTTTGATGTTTACTGGCCATATTGCTCACAGAGTTCATTAGCTTCGTCTACAAGGTTAAGTCTGAGCTATGGTAGTGACGGTCTAGTTAAGTGCCACGTCTCAGAACACATTGTCGGCGAATTATATCAGATAATCCCCAGTAAGTAGATGAGATAGATCCAATTAGGCTAACACGGTCCATAGAGTCTTAATTAACGTGATTTATGGCGGCATACCAGCAAAGGCGAACAGTCAACCAATGTTAGGATTTTGTTGATAGAGTGTCACTGAAGATGGCCAATATTAACTCAACACTGTGCTGAGTATTGTTTTCCAGAATAAAGGCAGCCATTACAGGACATCAAATTTGATCGGTAGACCCTATATTATATCCAGACAAAGACATGATACGTGCTGATAATAGAGAGCCACAACTACAAATGGGCACAAACTACTGATAGTGGTTGAATTTGAGACCAAACATCTTGATGTTTTTATTTTTAAATACACTTTTAAATGGCAAAACAAACGGTATAGCTAGTCGTGATTATCGGTGACAGGGTTAACCCGCTAATGGAGCATTAAGGCCAGTTTAATGGAGCGGTTTGTACCAGGATGTTTGTGAAATTTTATCACAGAAAAAACAAGCAGAATGAGCATGCCACCTTATTACTTCAGAGTGCTTATCATGCTTATTGTCTACTGAGCTGGATCATTATGTCCTAAATTATATATACTTGCCCCTTCTGGGATTAAAAAAGTTAGAAAATACGTATACTCTGAAAACATTTATATTATGTAATTATTTATTTTAACACCTTAGATGCCGTTCAAGGAACGCAGTTCCTCAATTGCGTTCACAATGAATAATAGGCATTTACTAAAGCTTGCTTTTATACATCAGCATAGATATCCACAGATACCATCTGTGGATATGCTAACCACTACCCTAAGGCCCCCGCCCTCTCGGTCACGGAGGCTCCTCACAATATTGAATCTTCACGAGTGAGCAGAAAAGAAACATTTTGTTTCTTTGAAACTTGAATGCCAGAGCGGGGTTCGAACCCGTGATTTTCAACTTTCTGAGCTGGCAGCTGTATCCATTGCACCGTGGCCACTGCCCTACAAATTACAATAGTAATGCAATGGTGGCTCCGTTGATATAGGTATTAGTCAAACTGTATGATCAAACCAAGACAGGACACTCTAAAAATTAGACGATGTTTTTGAACACAAATAAGTACACTGCTAGGGTATTCAAATACAATCACAAGTAATAACTGAACAATACCTTAGCCATTGTAACGGCAGTGACCAATACAATAGTTTTAAATTATCTATATTAACGAAAAAAATACTGGTTCCTAGCAGTGAAGATTGACTTGCATATTAAAGAAAGTTGAACATATTTTGTGGCAATTTTTTGGGTATTATTATTTTAGGGTTGAATTGCACTAGCAGTTTGTAGCTTGTTGATGGTAAAATGGTTGGCAATATTTGTAGCATGTAGATAATTATGGTAAGATGGTTTTCGTTAATTGTTGTTCCTACCTTCATTAGTTTCGTAGAGTATGGTGAAGTGTGTCCAGCCCCAGAGGAGTATGAGATCTATATAAGCTCTACTTAAAGCTGTGTGGTGAGGGTAGAGGTTGATAGAGAACACCTCAGTATTCTCTCTGTACTGCCATCTCGTCTCTATATGAGGAATCTCTAGAGCATCACATATAGACTGTACGTGAGCTGCAGGGTTTGTGGACATAGGACCGAATATACCACCAACTCCATCCTTGATCTGGTGACAAACTGAAAACATACAAAACATATACTATTGGGCTGGCTATTGGCAAAAGATTCAACTTGTCACAACATTCGGTACAGTTATATACAGTTATATATTAGATATAATTTAGCAAACGTGGACGTGTGATCAACATGTCCTGACGGCTAGAATTCCACATTTTACAAAGCCACCACCGAATTTCAAACTATGCATCTTGCCTAGCTATGTGTGCTCCTATTATCATTAAATGTATTTAATACGTGCCCAAATCAACATTTACTAATTAAAATATTTATGAAAAATGTATTAGGACATTCGTGTACTATATGACCTGTGGAGGCGGCATGAAACATCACAGTGGCAAACATCAATTTATCACAGCAAAAGTCAAAAGGATGTATCCAAGATTGTAGTAATTTCTATGTATTAGCATAATAAACATAATCCCGATTAAATCACCACCTGAACATTGATACGATTAAGGTTCAGTAAAGATGATTCAGACCATTGTCCAAGGAGTTGATATCTATACAGCACCCCTATGTATATTTGTAATGTTGCTGCTAAAACAGTTACTTATGGCTTCAAACACTGGCACAGATTATGATTACTAATCGTAGCTATAAGTGTTCTGGAACTGTGACGAGTACGTCATTTTTATTCCTGTTAATTATATCCACTGATGAGGAACAAGTACATCAGAGCTCCGAATGTTTCTACCAATTCAGCAGAGCTTAGCCATAACACAAGACATCGATCTAATTCTGGTTTAACGTTGGTTCCCCGTTTGCCACGCTGGGCCAACATTAAAACACTATTGGCTGAATATCTCAAGTTTTCTGGGTAGCAAGGCTCATTCACCCATTGCTGTTTCATTGTTGGCCACCGTCTCCGACGCTAGCCCAACATTGAAACAGCATTGGATGAATACTCGGTGTTTTCTGGGTTACCATGTCTGGATATGATCCCGCTTGGCGGGGGTGGGGCGGGGGGGGGGGGTAGGATGGGACAGCAGACTATGATCACCCCGAGCAGCCGCCTATGTCCAATTTGCTGCACGCGATGCACGGTGTCAGGCAAATTAGAAATAACGAGGCTACATAACAACAACCCCTCCACACCGCTGTATTCTCAACCAATGCTGGTTTAATGTTGAAACAGCGTCCGAATTAATTTCACTCTCTGATATGATCGTTAAGAAGAAATCAATTAATGTATACGGTATTTAAAAAGTATATAGCATCACAATTAACAATTACCACAATTAATGACGTAGCTCTAACATAGCACACATTTTAATATAATATGATGATGGAGAGCATTACCAATATGTTTGTTTTTATCCCGCAATGCTTATATTGCATAAAATTTACGAAACAGCGGACGTAGTGACTGTAGCGTCAAGTCATCTGTTGATGGTTTATAGCATCAGACAGACAATACACTGAGCGATAATGGGCAAATTATGCCCAGACGTTTGATATTAGCAGAGTTTGTGGCTGACTTGGTGTATTAGCTAAGCTAAGTGGACGCTAATACAGTACACATCCTTATGTTATCTCATGTCGCCACATATTAAACACACATTGTCCATTGAACAAATGCACATTGAGGTTTGCATTTTGATGGCGACATTCTTCAGATGTTTTGGAATGAAAACAAGATATTTGTATCAAAAGAAAAGCGACATTTCTTTACTACTACCAGAAATATTCACCAATATGAACAGCAGCATCAACATCAGCATCAACATATCAAAAAGTGAACAAACATTACAAATAAAACAGAATTAGCAGCAACCACACCAAACTTAAAAGCAACAGCAATATATGGAAAAAGAACGAGAACGACGACACCAACCAAAAGAAATATCAGCCATAACCATATAGTACACAGCTGGATCAAATCCAGCTATAGCAGCGAACATGTATGTAACGGCAGTGGAAGACAAGGTACATCTGTAACATCAGTTGACGACAACGACTGGAGCAACGAAACCATTTCCCAGATTAGCAGATATTAGAAGAGCAACCCTATAAATGTAGCAAGACAGCTGCATAACAGGCTTAATAACAGCAAGGACAGCGATGACAGAGGGCATCAACACCCTCTGAACACTCTCATTCTAATTCAACTTGAGTAGCTAATAGCTGTCGCTACTCCAACCTGAAGGTGAAAAACGTGAATTGCTTTTTATCAATACTGATCTGTATACGCTATCATACGCTATACCATAGTATAAGCTATCAAATGAATGCTTATTACATACTTAGCCTAAGGGATTATACTATTTTTTTCATCTACTTGAATTTGAAGAACGCCATGCTTTTTCATTAATTTCATGATTTAAGTACAAACGATATAATTTATATTTGGAATCGTAAATATTTTGTGCTTCTGTCTTAAGAAGACGTGAGGCGTGCTACCATTGTCTATGAAGCATCAGGCGTGCTGCCAATGTCTATTCATTTCCTGACAATGAATAGACATTGGATGAGCTTTCACAGCCGCCAGCTGGGGATGTGTATTTAGCCGTAACATTGATTATACCGGGCATCAGCATCAGTTATAATGATACTCCTCTCACAGACGGACTCCGTAACGTTCAATAAATGTCCTCCTGATTTATTGCTCAAATATCACTTGATTATCAACCCCTCAGTTGAAGCTCCAATAAAAGTGAGTGAGTGAGTGAGTGAGTGAGTGAGTGAGTGAGTGAGTGAGTGAGTGAGTGGGTGGGTGGGTGGGTGAGTGAGTGAGTGAGTGAGTGAGTGAGTGAGTGAGTGAGTGAGTGAGTGAGTGAGTGAGTGAGTGAGTGAGTGAGTGAGTGAGTGAGTGAGTGAGTGAGTGAGTGAGTGAGTGAGTGAGTGAGTGAGTGAGTGAGTGAGTGAGTGAGTGAGTGAGTGAGTGCGTGGGTGAGTGAGTGAGTGAGTGAGTGAGTGAGTGAGTGAGTGAGTGAGTGAGTGAGTGAGTGAGTGAGTGAGTGAGTGAGTGAGTGAGTGAGTGAGTGAGTGAGTGAGTGAGTGAGTGAGTGAGTGAGTGAGTGAGTGAGTGAGTGAGTGAGTGAGTGAGTGAGTGAGTGAGTGAGTGAGTGAGTGAGTGAGTGAGTGAGTGAGTGAGTGAGTGAGTGAGTGAGTGAGTGAGTGAGTGAGTGAGTGAGTGAGTGAGTGAGTGAGTGAGTGAGTGAGTGAGTGAGTGAGTGAGTGAGTGAGTGAGTGAGTGAGTGAGTGAGTGAGTGAGTGAGTGAGTGAGTGAGTGAGTGAGTGAGTGAGTGAGTGAGTGAGTGAGTGAGTGAGTGAGTGAGTGAGTGAGTGAGTGAGTGAGTGAGTGAGTGAGTGAGTGAGTGAGTGAGTGAGTGAGTGAGTGAGTGAGTGAGTGAGTGAGTGAGTGAGTGAGTGAGTGAGTGAGTGATTTATTTATTAGGTGATTGAATGATTGATTGATTGATTGATTGATTGATTGATTGATTGATTGATTGATTGATTGATTGATTGATTGATTGATTGATTGATTGATTGATTGATTGATTGATTGATTGATTGATTGATTGATTGATTGATTAATTGATTGATTGATTGAATTATTATTTTAGCGGTGGTAGGACTAGCAATCGGCCTCATTGAAGATGGTGACAATTTCTACTTGAAATAGCGTCTTGTTAAGCAGAGTAATAGGCCAGGCGAGAGTAATGTGTAATTAAAATGTGAAATGTGTCATTAAATAGAAAGTTATGTTAAAAACCTGATTTGACTCTACGTGCAACGAAAAACGTTTTCAATATTTGTTTGGTCGGTTTTAATATCTAGAATGTTATATAGTTTTGCAGTTGATAACATTTAACTGTGGCATCACGTTTTTGGTCCAAT
>OZ024907.1:88786657-88864157 GCA_964017125.1 Flabesymbios commensalis
ACTATATCAGTGCTTAATTGCATAAAGAGCAGCGAAACTCGTGAAGTATGGCTGCAGAACAATGGTTCTCTGTTTTTTTCTCGACCTAGGATATCTTAGTTTATCGAGGCTTCACCATTGTGAATGGTTATGCAATAAGTGACTCTCCCAGTTTAGCATTATGCAGTGCCCAAATGTGACCTGAAGATTAAGTGTTGCACGTAAACTGGCAATCACTCCTTGTTTCAAAGTGCTGCTGATCTGAAGGTGTTCAGATGCATGTCAGGCATGATACATCTGTCCAGAAAGTTAGAACACTGAAAGCCAAATCAGGTGGTATTCATAGCATGTGACAGACGACCGCATACATCATCCTACTGTCCAGGCCCTTACATGCTTACATCATCTATCTGCCCAACAGTGGTTGAGTGATGGGCCATAGTCTGAGATGTTGGACCAGCACATACACTTTGTTGGACAAATTATTGTGTCAGCTATTTAAAAATCACAGCCTCTTAGATTCTGTCCTCGGGCATAGTTCTGTGCAGAAAAGTCATCTGTTATTCACGCAATGTTGATTCTGTTCTCGACTAAGTGCGATTCTGTGCAGCATTGCTTTTGATAAGAGAAAAAGGTAGTTGAGCAATAATTTTCAAAAATATTATGATTATGAAAATAGTAGAAAATAAAATGAATGATATTGAACATTAATAAATTGTTATCTTGGAAGACACATATGTCCTACTTTGTTATTGGACAATAATTATAAAGATAAAAGCAACCTGGCTAGCCTTACTTCTAGAAATCAGTGCAATTTAGATGCTAGCTTCAATAACTAATAAAGTCATCCCAGCCCGATGCATTCTAATTACTAAGCCTTAAGTCTAAGTACTAAGATCTTCAGTTGATGTCATGTAGCATCATATTCTCGAAAAGGCATTACAATTTGATAGATAGAGCACAGAAAACACATGTATCTCAGTAAACACAATACATCAGGCTAATTCTGGCTGAACGTTGGGTATTTTAACCACCATTCGGTTCTTGTTTTTTGGTGTGATACTAACTCACTTGCGCTGATATAACTGGTGTAGCTCTTACAACCGCACAAAAACGCTGAAATATGATAATAACAGAATATAAGTGATGGAGTCAATACAACAATGGCCATAAACATGACAATTAAGCTATAAATAGCATGGTCGGTCATGCAGGTAGTCTACTAGATACATGACACAGAGCCAAAGTGTAAAATTATCAGCAATGTTAAAATTCACAGGTATCAAATAGCAAACGATTTTCTTGCAGCTGCATTATACTGGCTTCTCGCGTGTCTCGTGGCCTTGCACCAGATCTCTGGCGTATATTAAATGTGAATATTTAATTTCAGCTCTGTCAAGAGCGAAACAGCAACATGTGTTAGGCTTGGTTTCAGACACTATTCTTCACGTTTATGCCTGGCGTACAGTAAGGAATCGTGAGGGTGTCTCCAGCGTGTCAGCAGATAACCTTATGTCCTCAGACTAGGACATGATGGAGTGAGGCGGCTACTACATTAACACAAGTGCCACAACTCACATTAATCATCCCCGCCACAACCTGTGTGCTTGACCAAGTCAGCCGAAACAAGCCGTTGTTGCAGCTCCGACCAAAGGCTGCCGTCTGTGAAGTCGATCTGGTCTGGAGTAATTGGTCGTTGAACCAGCTGGGTTAACCATTGTTTTCTCATAAGGAAATTGACCTTAAGTGTTAAGGCATTGCTGCGTCGAAACGTATTGTGAAAACTTAACCAGCCAGTTTATCTTTTAAACATTTTCACCCAATCGAAGTTGTATCTCACTACCCTGACCCACAATTTCAAGTGGGTAAAATTACTCATATTTGTCTAGTTTGATGTTTAAACACTCATTTCATTCACATTAACAGTAATTTAATTTTCTAATGAAAGGTATTAAAGCGATTATAGTCGTGATTTTTTGCTTAAATGGTTAAATAATACCAACATGTATCTTTTTTTTAGCTCAAAATATCTGCTTTTAAAGGTGATCTATCACCTCTTATATAGTATCAATAAATTTGTGACAAATAAATCAAAATTACCACAGATGGGGCACAAGTGTCTTCTTATATGAGGTGGTTGGCTATCATGTGACCCTCTCAGAGGGTCACATGATAGCCAATCACCCCATATAAGGACATAATTATTCATACCATATAAGGGGTGACAGATCACCTTTAAGTGAGAAGATGGAACAAGTCGTCATTGCAGTACCGGATTCATGTCGGTACACTATCTGTGACATTGGCCCAGGATTGCACCAGAGCAGTGTGTGGACATCTCGTGATGACAAAGTAATTATCCGCTGGCGTCCTCTCGTGTCCTCCACATTAACAGAACACATCACAAGTGATCAGCCCCCCTCATTAACAACACGCCAGGTGTCTCAGCCGTTTGACAGAAGATTAATCGCATTCTCTGCTATTTATAGCACACACAAGTCTGGTATTCAAAGTCTCATAAATAAATTCATAGACCAAATTACATTTTCTTCCAATTTAGTCTCAATTTATCACCACATGATCACTGTTTTTTCATAATTAAGCAATATCAACACGAACAGAAACCTGAAGCCGTAACGCAATGCGCAGTTTCAAATATCTTTAATGGATCGCGTAGACTCAGAATAATGACACAGGATATCATAGCACACCAGGAGACAAATGTCTGAGCACATTTATTTGACTTATTCACCAAATGGTGCATATCACACTAAAAGCTATTGAAAATTACTTATTCAATCATAATAATAACGTTCGAAGCTTCATTTTATAATTAAACGTATACCTTAAATATTTAAAGTTATTTAATTTACATTGTCACACACTTGAAGTTGTGTCTCTACCGCGACATACAGCTTCAAGTGGGTGAAAATTACTCATAATTGTTTAATTGGAGACCGAACATCTGCAAAACTCACTTCATTTCCAATAATAGTGATTTAACCTGCTAATCAAACATATTAACCTTTTAACCGCCAAATTATTCAATCTGAATTTTCCCCCACTTGAAGTTGTGTCACGCTGACGCGATCCACAACTTCAAGTGAGTGAAAATTATTCAGATTTGACAAAATAGACGTCAACTTTTTTCAAATCTGGCTGGTTGATGTCGCATTTTATCTTGAACATATTTAAAATGTGGTACCTACTGTTCTAAAAAAAGCCCGAATATATGCGGCACCGGCGGTTAAAGGGTTAAAAACGACAAAAGTCGTGCTTAGCCTTTTTACATGACCCTTTCATTCATCTCGACGCGTGAATTTAAATCTCGGGATGAATGACAGTGTAAGTAAGCGTTGGGGGTTGAGAAGGTCTACAACAAAATATAGTTGTTCTATAAGTGCATGGCCCTACCATATACATGATACATGTCCATAGATCCACATCAGCATAAATCTCTCTGAGAAGTCCTGGCTGTCCAGGGCGGGGGCCCTAGGGTAGTGGTTAGCACCGCTGCCTTTCACACTAGAGTTCGGGGTTCGGTTCCCGGTCTCGACGGTTTGAAATAAACAAAATGTTTCTTCTCCACCCACGTGTAAAACTTGATATTGTGGGGAGCCTCCGTGACCGAGAGGTAGCGTGCTCGGCCTCAGACTGCCATGGCTCGAATTTCGAATCCTGTTTCTGGAGGACAGTGTCATCTCATTCATCTCACCATCCTCAGGAGGTTCTCCTGGCCCAGTTTAGCCTATATGTGCACAAAGGTGGCCTAAAGCCCGATTCAATTCATTTCCTGGCTGTCCATAAACATGATAGATCAATCATCCAGTCAGCACGTATATTGACATTAACATATTATACCATCTCTGAAACGTCCTGGTTTAGAGTGTGGGTATATTCAAGCTCAATTTCATTTAGGTTGAACATGGCCGGCACACCTGCACAGCCAAAAACGAGCATATTAATGACTAAAACCTGACTATAATTAAATGTGTCTTGGGTGCCTGGGGAGTGCCGCGTGCTACCTTAGGATGACAGGTGTAAGTAGGTAATAGTGTTGATAGAGCCGCACTCAGCATGTGATAGGTCATCCACACTGTGTGCCTAAGTACAGACTCGTGCTGCCCATTTACTACTAAGAACCAAGGGGAACAAAGTCCTTGTAATCTACAGAAATACTCATGCCTTCCACGAACTTCAAGTAAATTTATGGCACAAAAAATGGCTACGTGAATTTGCACCGTCATGTTTCAGTGAGCTAGTGAGCAATCTTAACCTACAAAGCGCAGATGAAAACGCAGTAAACTCTCATTGTTTCTCGCTAGCAAATACACCATTGTGACCTGTTATTTCAAGGACAAAGAATGAAATTCTATAGATTCTACACGTATTCACATGGTACAGTGGTAACGAGACATGCCTGGAGAGCCAGAGTTCCATGTTCGAATCCGATCATGGATTTTTTATATTTTTTTAGGAATGAAGGCCTATTTTTACTTATGCTATAAATCTCATAAATTACTTCTTTATGTGACTGGCAAGAATATTTGTCATAACTCCATTTTAATAGTTAGGCCTATATTCTAGATACAGTAGGCTACAAGGTAGCCTCTAGCCTAACACTATTAGGCCTATTATTATTATTATTATTTTTTAATAGACTAGGCCTACTGTCTACAGTCACACGGACACGTCGAAGGCGTTGGGCCGACGTTATACAAATGATGTTATACTGTAGGCTACTGTAGGCTAGGCCTACAGTGTAGTCTATTCGACAAGCGTCAAGGCCTACTTGCCAAATGTCTTACTTTACTTGGAACCATTCCAGAACAATAAGATCTATAGGCCTACCATGAATGATTATACAACGATCCTAATATAAAAAAAATAAGTGAACAGTCTGTGCCAGTGGCAGTGGTTTAATACCAATGCAGATGCCAGCCCATTTGACATGTAGGCCTAGTCTAAAGGCAGCAATTCTGGACTTCAATTCAAACCAAATAGGCCTAGTTTTATAAAGAGACGTCGTAAGTTACATTGGCACAGATCTTGTCAATTTAAAAATAAAATGGTCCCTATCAAATAGGATTATATTTGTAAAGCCTAAGGCCTAACGTTACAGACATGACAGAACTACAGAAGTTATGAAATTAGGGAATGGATAGTAGTGTCAGGGGGAGACTGGAACAGCCAGATATGACGTCACTGACATGTGTGAGCTAACACATGTCGGGGGCTGACATGTGTTGTAGAATATAGTATGACTTCTAAAGAGACACCCATGTTATAATAAACCCGTATATTGTGCTCGATCTGGTCAGTATTAAAAATAACAGTAGATTCGTAGATCTGAATCTACTGTTTTAACAATAGACTGACGTCACAGGTGTATTTTAAGTGGATTTACTGCTGGGCCAGCTGTGTTGACCACGAATAATAAGAAACGTGGCCCATTGCTGGTTTAATGTGGCGCGATTGCCATAGATAATGCTTAGCGCTAACCCTGACTATAGCGCAAAATAGTATTCAAGTTGTTAGATGGGCTGCTATGCCTAAAACATTGGGAAATTTGATTCGGCCTCTCAAAACCGTCCACGGTGCATCGTAAGTTTCGGCTGTGAACTTCTGAGGTTTCTAGCGTAACAGTTTCGAATGATCTCATATTCATGTAACCCTGGCGTAGCAGTGATATCTGTCTGACTATCATGCCGGAATTCGCACGTTCGTCCTTTTCTGTATTATTCAAGATTTAAAAACCTTCTCCTCTGCTCACTCAGTATTTTGAGGAGCTTCCGTGATCGAGCATCGGCATCGGATCACCCGGGCTAGAATTTAAAAGCCTATATCCAGAGAGTGTCGTCTGATTCATCTCCTCATCTAGTGTAGCCCACACATACCTAAAATACATTAACGTCTTCATTTATCTGGTGATAATAACAGATAAATCCAACTCACTCCTTGACCAGGCCGCCAATCAGATGTATCGGGTTCTTATCTGCTCTTGGGAATGTGCTACAGGGGGTACATTATATATTTTAGAAGGTAGAACGTGTCTTGTAACAGCAAGCTTTAAAATTACTTGACCTCCGATTTGACAAATCTTACGAAATGTAAGTCACAACAAGTTGTGGATGGCGTTATCAGCGCCGTACCAATCAGTTAACAGTTAATCACTTTCATCGCGAAACACAGCTTTTATCGTTTTAAACCCGTTTTATCAGTCGATCAATTACACTGTTACTGGGAATTAACTGTGCGTTTGAAGATAAAAAATTGCAAACGTTCCGTCTCAAATTAAACAAATATGAGTAATTTTTACTCTTTTGAAGTTGTGGGTCGTGATAGCGACACACAACTTCAAGTGGCTAAAAATTAAATAAGGTAACTTGGCGAGTAAAGGGTTAACGAGTACAATACAGTAGACACTATAGAAACGCACAGCGATTTTCAATTTCCAGTTGAGAAGTGCCATCTCAGAGCTGATTGGTCGTGGAATAGAAGTATAGATTAAAATCTTGTAGTAGGGTCAATATCCTTCCGCCTCGCCAAAAAATTGGGCTGAATTTTACACAGTGGACATCACTTTTGAATGCATTCAAGTGAAAAATGGATTTATGGGGGTCAACAAGCTAATACAGTAAAAGAAGCATGTCGGGATTAGCCAAAAACGGCCAAAAAATCTAAGATAGGCCGTGAGTAACCCTTATAAAACAATATTAGTAATAATTCCAGAATCTCGTGTAATAGGTCATTTCTGGTTAATATTGGTTAATATTGGAACCTATTTCTGGACCTCAAATTACAATTAGAAGCTTCTGTAACCTTCAAGCACCACATGAAGGTCGAAAACATGATCACTATCGGTAATAGTGATTGTTTTAATAATGGTCCAATAGTTACACGTGGACTTTGCGCTTTACAAAATTCCGCCCACCTATTCTAGAGAGATGTAGGAGTTTATTCTTTGAGAAATACCTTACACTACTTAAAACAATCGTCAAACAATATTTGGCAAAGGATGGTCACGGAAGTATGGATATTGACCCTACTCAGATAGAACCCACACACCACCAACCAGTCTCCATTGATACATCTAGCAGATTGACCAGAAGAACACATTGATATAAGCCGCTTATAGCTCACACACACTTTGACCCAGAAACGGTTAGAGATTGCATCAACGTCTGTCACACACACCCGACTTTGAAACAACATTAGGCCATCATGTAGCTTTGTCCAGGATTTGCTGATTTGTGATAATAGTTCAACATGGCTTGTCCGGCTGCCTGGGCACCTTGACCTTTAATCCCGTGACCAGGGGTCAGGTGACCAGTCAGGAGCTTCCTGTGCAGACCACGCCTGCGCAGTGGTGTCTATTTACGGCCGAGGATACAGAGGATCTCACCTAATCCTACACTACACGATGGTTGTCTGTCCGTATATCTGTCTCTCTGTGTGTGTGACCCCATTAACAAATAAATCAGAAAAGATCAAACTTATTCTGGGGCAGAATATAAAATATTTTACAAACAATCCCCCTGGAAACAGCGTCCTGAAACTGCAATAATAAATCAAATAACTTAAAGTTTAAAACAAAATAAAAAATCATCCGCCCCCCCCCCCCAATAAAAATCAATAAAAATGGCCTACAGCAATAATTGTAGGTGAATTCTAAAACAAAATAAAAAACATACCATCTCTGGCAGCTTACGAAAACCAGCTTCTATGGTTTTAACACAAATATACCCAGGTATACGCGCAAACGTCTGGTATCGGTATACATGTATATTTAAGCTGTTGTCTTTATATTAACCCTTTAACCGCCAAATTATTCAAACTGAAATTTCACTCACTTGAAGTCGTGTCTCGCTGACGCGATCCACAACTTCAAGTGAGTGAAAATTATTCAGATTTGGCAAAATGGAGGTCAACTGTTTTCAAATATTGCTGATTGATGTCACATTTTATCTTTGTCACATGTCTAAAAGGTGGTACTTAATGTGCTAATAAAAAATAAAAACCCGAATATATGCGACACCGGCGGTTAAAGGGTTAAAGTAGAATATATAAATCGCTAACTAGCCTCCTCCTGTACATGTGCTATGAGCAGTGTATTATATTCCTTGGATACGTTGCTGTCAACGACCACCGTTAGGTTTAGAGAACGAAGACAGCTGTGGTGATTAAAGACCCTCGAGACCAGAAGCAATAAACACTAAATGAAACCTGGAGAACTTCACACCACCTCATTTAAAACAGCTATAAATAGCCAAGAAGTCAGAGTGATTGAAACTGCCACTCTACAGGGGCATGTCAGATAGAAGCGAACAACGATATATGCGAGGGGAGAGTCCAGGGGCATGCCTCATAGAAACATATGGTTCTCTGTATGTACCAAAGGGAGGAGCCACTCTATAGGGGCATGTTAAAAAGAAACAGACAACTCGGTTTGAGTAATGTCAGTTACCACTCTATAGGGATATGTCAGAGAAAAAAACGGACGGAATGGCGTGGGCAATGTCAGCTACCACTCTATTGGGGCATGTCAGATAAAAAACAGCCTAGGTGTACATGGTGTGGACAATGTGAGCTACCACTCAATAGGGGTATGTCAGATTAAAAACAGACCAGGCCTACATGGTGTGGGCACTCAATAGGGGCATGTTAGATAAAAAAACAGACTAGGCCTACATGGTGTGGGTGATGTCAGTTACCACTCTATAGGGGCATGTCAGATTAAAAACAGACTAGGCCTACATGGTGTGGGCAATATGAGCGACCACCCAATACAGCCATGTCAGATAAAAAAACAGACGACATAGTGTGGGTAGAGTCAGTTACCACTCTATAGGGGTATGTCAGATTAAGAAAACAGACGACGTGGTGTGGGCATTGTCAGCTAATACTCTATAGGGACATGTCGGATAAAAAAAAACAGACGACATGGTGTGGGCATTGTCAGCTAATACTCTATAGGGACATGTCGGATAAAAAAAACAGACGACATTGTGTGGGCAATGTGAGCTTCCACTCTATAGGGGCATGTTAGATTAAAAACAGACTAGGCCTACATGGTGTGGGCAATGTGAGCCACCACTCTATAGGGGCATGTCAGATTAAAAACAGACTACACGGTGTGAACAATATAAGCTGCCACTCCATAGGGCATGTGAGATAGAAACAGAGTGTCACTTTCCTACACTACACTATTCTGAGGGGTGCATGTTAACTTTGTGTGTGTCAATGATGTAATAGTTTTTAGTGTTTTAGGCTAACATATTATTAACCACAATGACAAACATTTGGGACTAAATTTTAACAAATAATTAGTATTTTCTTAAAATGACTGTTTACCCAGCAAGTACATTGCATGAACCCGCTGTTGAATGAATGTTAGGCCAACATGTTTGCTTAGTATGTGATACATCAGGAAGCTGCAGCAGCAATGCACTGCTGGTCCAGTAATCAGCTGTGTAAAGGAGCAATGCACTGCTAGACCAGCAATCAGCTGTGTATAATGTCAACAACATTTACCCGATTGGTTCACGTCAACTGATCTGTGAAACTCACAAACGAGAAAAAACTATCTGACCACCTCACATCACAGCACTCGTCTGCTAGTTTTATATAATCCATTTGAAAATTATTGTTAAGCTACACATTTCAGTTCCATTTGGGACTATTCCGGTAATAATAATAATAATGTATTTCATTCGTACTCGTAGTACATAAATGACTACACATACACATGCATATCATCTTGGGAACATTATGACTGGACATATTATAAACATTTTTAGTAAGACATTGTCATGTTTGTAGTATATTTTACTGAATAAAATATGTGGATCGCATCACACAACTTTAAGAATTATAATCGAACTATTTTGAAGTCTAATTTTATCAGTGTATATATGTTTTAATGGCTTTGCATGTATACATCCATCCATCCATCCATCCATCCATCCATCCATCCATCCATCCATCCATCCATCCATCCATCCATCCATCCATCCATCCATCCATCCAACCAGTGCATCCAGTCATCCTACATTATTCTTTGAACAATTCCAAGATCTCTTAGAAAACATGTCATCTTTTCCAGGAAAATAATTTATCTTGGGCGATTTTAATTTACATTTAGATAGTCCATCAAATAATACCAACACTTTTTCAGATGTTTAACATCTTTTGGTCTGCGTCAACATGTTGACTTCCCCACCCACATTCATGGGCACAGGCTCGACCTGCTTATAACTCGAGCAGCATGTGACTTGATAAAGACTGTACATCCATCTGATGGTCTATCTGATCATATGACAGTGATAGCCGATGTTGGTGTCAAATTTATATCTCATCCAATCAAGAAGTGATTTTCATGCAGATGTGTTAAAGGTATACCTCTTACAGATTTTATTACAGACATTAAACTTTCTGCTTCAATTAGCTATTCAAAATTAACCTGTTCTGAACTTTATCAGCAATATCACACAGTCCTGACATCTCTCATAGATAAGTACGCGCCGATCAAGAATAAGAAAATCACGCCTTAACTCCCAAATCCATGGATGACAATGGAAATTCAATTGGCTAAACAACTTCGTCAAAAGTTAGAACGAATTTGGCGAAGGACTCGATCATGCCTGGATAGATCGAGGTACAGAAAACAGGCAAATCTTTGTAATAAAATCATGTTCGATGCACAGCGTAAAAATTATGCAGATTGTATCAATGAAATCTCAGATAATCCACGAACACTTTTGAAAACTATCAACAATATTCTGCATGGAACACAGTCTCAATCTATCCCAGCTTTTTCTGATATAAAATCACTTTCTGAATCGTCTTCGAAATTTTTCATGGACAAAATCGAGAAAATACGTATGAATTTTACGAACGACACTCATAATATGCCGGTCATTAAATCTCCGACAGCTAAATCACGTATGACTTCTTTTAAACTGACTACTGCTGATGAAGTGAGAAAAATAGTTATAAATTCTCCTATCAAAACGTGCGATCTTGATCATCACATGTCATGCCTCTACTCAAAAAGCGATCCTTATTAAAAGATGACATGAAAAATTACAGACCGTTGTCAAACCTAAACTTTGTATCGAAAATCATAGAAAAAGTTATAGCAAATCGAATTCGTTCACATCCTAAAAGAAATGATCTATCAAATCCGTATCAGTCAGCTCACAAGACATTTTATTCCACTGAAACGACCTTACTCAAAGTTGAAAATGACATTGTTTTGCATATGGACAAGGGAAGGGTCACTGCACTTACTCTGTTAGATCTGTCTGCTGCATTCGACACGCTGCACCACAGCAGTATCACCGATCTCTTGTCAACTTGGTATGGTATCGATGGCAGCGCCCTTGACTGGCTTGTGTCTTACTTGTCATATCGTAAGCAGAAGGTGAAACTAATGGACTGTTTATCCAGTCCAGCCGAAGGCGCGTGTGGTTGGCACAGGAAGTAACTCCTACTCCATCTGCTAGAAATCTTGGCATAGTCATTGACAGTGCTTTAAATTTTAAGAGTCATATATCTGGTATATATCGCGCTTGCTACTATCATGTACGTGACATGCGTAGAATAAGGCGCTTTTTAACATCAACTTCTTTGATAGGTAGCAATTAAGCTGGACTATTGTAACTCTGTCCTGTTCAACGTCACTGAAAAGGAGATATCTAAGCTGCAGGGTGTACAAAACTGTTTGGCGCGGGTTGTAACAAAGTCTCCTCGCTTTTGTCACATAACTCCTCTTCTAAAATCTTTGCACTGGTTACCTGTTCGTTACAGGAGCAAATTTAAATTGTGTTCCCTGACCTACCAGGCTCTGACCAGTGGACAGCCAGTATATATTCGAAACATGCTTCAGCCATCACGGAAGGTACGGACACTTCGTTCCAGTGATCTAGATCAGCTTAATGATCCATGAAACCGCGGTAAGCAGCAGGGCTTTTTCTGTTGCTGCACCTAATGAACTTCCTTTAGAAATTCGCTGTGCGAAAACACAAATTAGTTTCCGGAAGAATTTGAAAACGTATCTTTTTGGTCAGGCTTTTCCGACTTAAATCCTCGGTGATCTGGTTGGCCCAGACGACAAACGCAAACGGTTTTTGGAACTATTGAGTCGGATTACAAAAATGTTTGTTGCGCCTCTGAGCTCGGATCACCGAGGATTTAGGCGCCATAGAAGTTTATTATTATTATTATTATTATTATTATTATTATTATTATTATTATTATTATTATTATTATTATTATTATTATTATTATTATTATTATTATTATTATTATTATTATTATTATTATTATTATTATTATTATTATGATTATTATGATTATGTGTATATATATTTTGTATATATATATATATATATAGATGCATAGGCTGTATTCTACTGGCAGGCTCACTATTTCAGAAATAAAGTTTCTCAGTTCCATTTGTTTCCGGATTGAACAGTTGTCAGCTTTACTTTTTAGTTTTTTCAGCATTATGTTCTGCCATATCCACTTATATCGGCTCAGTGATATTAGAGCGACGTCTAGGTGGGCCCAGGTGGTAATATGGTGCAGTATTATTAAGGCTTACTAGTCAATTCATGAAACAAATCTGCAGGAAAATATCATTTTTGCCTAATCAGTAATGATAACTATTTTCTTTGATAGTCCATTACTTTGTCTTAGACGTATGAACAATTTCAGCATCACCAACAATCGAATATGAAGACAAATACTACATATACATGTACAGTAGGTTCATGCATATAATGAATATATGTAATATAATTCAAATCCAATCACGTTTTTTTTAAGATTGTATTTGCAATTATACACATAATTCTGCAATGCTTTCTTTATCTGGATATGTTTATTTCGTCGAAGTTATTAGGCCTATTTTACTGAAAGAAGATGTGTTGTTGCCGCTGGTCTGTAAACTCCCTGCAGACAGGCCCCTTGTGATGTTTTAAGGCCCATGGCCGTCCATCCAATAAGACCACCGCGCCAATTAGTGGTTCTCTCATACCAAGGTCAGAGGAGGTCACGGTGGGACCATCAGTCACGTGACTGGTGATGGCCAATAACAAGGGACCGGAAATGACATCAGCTTGGATACAGAGCACATCTGTCTCTGCGTAAAACAGATGTTGGATGAATACGCACCACCAGTCCCTGTTCCCATACACCGTTGTTTAGCGCTTAGCAGACTATTGTCGTTTTTCAACTGTTTTATTACCAGGTTAAATCACAGTTATTGGAACGAAATTAGTTGTTTAAACACCACGATTTGCAAATGTTATGTCTCAAATTAGACACGTATGAGTAATCCTAACAATGGTGTAAAAAAATGTAAATGAAATACACACATGAATTTTTTTTATTGTAATTCTTCGCAGTTTAAAAACTTGTGTCCAATTGTTTAGATCTTGTTTTTGTTTTTTCACGCAAATCAATATACGAATCACCTTGAACTTGTATTTGTCTTTCTGCTTTCTTAACCACAAATTATCAAAACAGGTCGAGGAACTTGACCAAATAGTACAGTACAGACCTGGGGACATTGGACATTGGCGCATCATGAAATTTTTGGACAAATATATTATTTATTCTAGAACATAGAGACTACTATGTAATGTTTTTTAAGTGTACATCATCAGCGGAATATTTGATGCGTAGGGGACAGAGTCTTGGTTACCGTGTTATGTTTGGTTTAGAGGCGAGTAGTTTGATGCTGCGTCAGAGTCATGGTTAACGTGTTATGTTTGGTGTAGAGGCGAGTAGTTTAATGCCGGGTCAGAGTCATGGTTAACGTGTTATGTTTGGTGTAGGGCGAGTAGTTTGATGCCTGGTCAGAGTCACGGTTAACGTGCTATGCTTGGTGTAGGACGAGTAGTTTGATGCCTGGTCAGAGTCACGGTTAACGTGTTATGTTTGGTGTAGGGCGAGTAGTTTGATGCTGGGACAAAGTCATGGTTAACGTGTTATGTTTGGTGTAGAGGCGAGTAGTTTAATGCCGGGTCAGAGTCATGGTTAACGTGTTATGTTTGGTGTAGGGCGAATAGTTTGATGCCGGGACAGAGTCATGGGGAACGTGTTATGTTTGGTGTAGGGCGAGTAGTTTGATGCCTGGTCAGAGTCATGGTTAACGTGTTATGTTTGGTGTAGGGCGAGTAGTTTGATGCTGGGACAAAGTCATGGTTAACGTGTTATGTTTGGTGTAGAGGCGAGTAGTTTAATGCCGGGTCAGAGTCATGGTTAACGTGTTATGTTTGGTGTAGGGCGAGTAGTTTGATGCTGGGACAAAGTCATGGTTAACGTGTTATGTTTGGTGTAGAGGTGAGTAGTTTGATGCTGAGTCAGGGATTATATACCCCTAAGTAAATCAGTAATAACTGTTTTGGGAGTATTTCTGCAAGGTTGTTTATTGGACTTTTTGCCCGCAGGAACTATTGATGGCACACCATCAGCATAATATTTCCAAATTTCACTTTCTGACATAGGCCCTATTGTTAGCCACATACTTCCGCATGAGGTCCCACTTCCTGCACACCACAAGCGTATCTCCGCCCCACTGAGATATTCCCATGAGGCTTATCAAAGTCACCAGTAACTACAACATATTCCTCATCATATTTGCAATTCCCATTTGTCAGTGTAGTAAGCCTACATGACATGTCTCCCTTATTGATCCCCGCAGCTCACACCCTCATCCCGCTTTACACCTTGTACATGCAGCCAAGAGAGATTGGCGCAACGTTGGCGAGCACGTGGCTAATGTGTTGGATGTGTAGCCCGCCATCAGACCACAGTTGCCCTGTCATCCACTTCCAAGGAAACACTATTCTTTGAGTTGTTGGTGTATTGTTGTGCCAGCGTCGCAGACGGTGGGCCAACATTAAACCAACATTCGCTCAATAAAGATAAAGTTGTCTGGGCTGACACCTCTCCTTGCAAACAATCTTCTTTGATCCAATGTTGGCTTAGTGTTGGGCCAACGTCGCAGACGGTGGGCCAACAGTAAACCAGCAATGGCTCAATGGATAGTCTTAGTGTTTTCTGAGTTCACTGCTCTTCGTTGTGCAACAACGTTCAGTATGTTCACAGGACTATAAGCAAATGCTTGCTGCTATCAGAATACCACATTGTTTCATAATTTATTGCGAAATTATCAGCTTCTATTTCTGTGAAACACTTATTTGCTAACCATAAACATGATCAAGCTTGATGAGAATTGAAATTCCCCACGAGTAATGCAGTGTAGTCCATGCGCCTGTGGTACTGGCTGGATTTCGTTGTTATATCTTCATGCATATTCAACGGGTCATAAACTCTGCCCCATCTACAGAAACATTGCTTTTTACAAAAACATCCTGCATTTGGGGGATGTATAAGATGTCATCAACAATGATTCTGAGACTTAGGGATGAATACACGTCGGAGGGGGGGGGGGGGGTGGGAGGACGATGCTTACATATATTCATTATACATATTGAATTGAGTGTGTTCTGCCAGATATTAAATCCCACTGGAATGGAAGTTCTCGGAGGATTAAGGAGAGCTAGAGTTTGAGTGATACTTACGTCTAGAAATATGTCTAGATATAAAGTCCCTTTCATGACAGGTGCAAGTTTAGAAGCCTGGCAAGGTAGATGGCACGGGTAACATGGATAACATGGATGAGGGTTACATTGAAATCAAAGGTCCATCGTCACCATTCAATTGGCATAGTTAATTCAAACATGTAGTTATGGGCGGGGGCCCTAGGGTAGTGGTTAGCACCGCTGCCTTTCACGCCAGAGTTCGGGGTTCGGTTCCCGGTCTCGGCGGTTTGAAAGAAACAAAAATGTTTCTTCCCCATCCACGTGTGAAAGTCAGTATTGTGGGGAGCCTCCGTGACCGAGAGGTAGCGTACTCGGCCTCAGACCGCCAGGGCTCGAATTTCGAGTCCTGTGTCTGGAGGACAGTGTCATCTCAATCATCTCACCATCCTCAGGAGGTTCTCCTGGCCCAGTTTAGCCTATATGTGCACAAAGGTGGCCTAAAGCCCGATTCATTTCATTTTTAGTTATGTATTTATATGAGAGATGTTATCGGTATTGAATCTACTGGCCTCAAACGATGTTAGTGGTTGATATATGTATATTACATTTTATTGCATTACATCGCATTTCATTGTAAGTCATTGCATTATATTACACTAGACTATATAATTGCATTATATTGTACTGCGATCCATTGTATCGCTTTATATTGCAATACCTTAATTTACATTACATTGCATTTCATTGTATTACATTGAGCTACATTGCATTATATCGTATTGATTTACATGACATTACATTTCAGTACAACGATGGCATTGCATTGTAAGTGTAATATTTCATGATACTATTCTGACGCATATGTTCATCATTGATGCAATGATTAGTAGTTTGAAGGCGGGTGTAGAAACCGCCATGCTATTGCACGCAGTGATAGTTTTTTTTACCTCAATCGATCAATTAAGATGAATAAGTGTGGTTATTTTTCACATCTACGATTATTACATCGTATTAAATTTCACTATGACCTGTCAAATGAAGCTAAAAGCTTGGTGGTGGAAAATCCCAACTGTAACATAATCTTAAGTCTCCTAATTTGCATTATGCAAATTGGTTGCATCGGTTATTCTGTCAAGCTACATAACACGTTAATCTTGTTTACACTCATCCAAATTAATACCATTCTAATTTGCAACACAATAAATATTCTATTAACATTCAAAACACGCCGCAACTTTTTGTACTTGAATTAATGTATTCATCATTCTCTAGCACATCAAACACGAGACGTCGCCCCAATGCTGGTATAATGTTAGTCCACCGTCTGCGACGCTGAACCAACATTAAACCAACATTGGTTTAATGTGTCGTGTTTGCTGGGAAAGATACACAGATGTGCCTTGGACAAACATATAATCATTCCGATGACGGTGCTAAAATCACTTCAACAGAGAGTAACGTCAGGTCGAGTATCAATCCGCCAGTCAGCATAGTCAGCCACTTTTATGTTTAAGGATTCTGTAGATGCAAATTTAACACATTAACAACTGATTAACTCACTGATATCAATATAGGTATTCTTCGTTTTCATTGACCTAGAGATTAGAATTCAATACGAAGTCAAACAAAATGACCTTTATCCAGTATATGACCTCAATGCATTATATACGCACACTTATAATACATAACTTTATATTATTATTTCAAATTAACTTTTAGAATGTTCAGCTATAGAAACAATTAGCAATCTAAGGGTAAAGGCCACATTTGTGAGGAACACTCTCTTGATTATTATTTTGTATGAAGGAGATCCCCCCCCCCTCCGCTCTGAGTCGGTTATCACCATAACATGAGTCGTCTGTGAAACAAGGACGAGAATAATAATATGTGCACTAATAACGAGCAGGGCACGTGTACTTGTTATGTCATAAAACAGGAATCTCCGAATCACCCAGAAACAACCATCCCACTAAATGACTATACATCCCGGTGGATTATACATTCACAACCACTGCCTGACTGCCATCACGTTAATGTGACAACATTTAATACCCAGCCAGTCATTAAATTCATGTCAACCAGTGAGGGACTATTATACATGCAATCATTATCCCTTGGCCTACTTGTCCTGCTGGAGAATCTCTGTTACATTTGGCAATAGTTACCCCTTTCAGCGTGCGGACCGACTTTAGAATCTGACTCAGAATCTGACGTCGCGTCTATAGACGTCATATTCTGACGTCTAAAGTCGATTCCCGCACTGAAAGAGTAAAATGATTATATGAGCCATAGACCCATAAAATAGGTATTAAAATGAAACGAAAAGAGCTAACCAAGACAATTAGTATGATAATTTCAAAAACCCGAATGATTGAAAACAAAACTGTTGGCCTTCATGGTTGATGCAAACATATTTCCGCGCTTTAATGATGATGTCATGTATTGAAACTCCACCCAGCCCAGCAATAAGGTATGTTTTTGATAATTTGGACTACAGCTTAATGGAAATAACAGATGCAGTCTTTATGACACAAACGAATTTTTTGCTAAAGTAAAATCACCATTTTACCCGGACTTTAACAAATGTGTGTTAAGTGCGGTCAACCTTTATGTTACTTGACTAAATTGAACCACATCTATTATAATCCCGTACGGTATTCACGCAGAATGAGAACTAAATTCTTTGGATAATTATATTTACATGAATTAGCGTGTGTGAACATTACTTGACTACCTGATAATTTCACGATATTGACTGTGCTATCACCTTGCATCATGACCATGATGACGTTACTTGCGTGATTGCAAAATAAAAATAATGTTCTAATATTTCTGAGATTTAATAGCTAGCAGAAGTATATATAGCTGTAACGATAGGTCAGATAGTGTCATTATTAAACCTTCAAGTGCCGATAAATATATCACTTTATTTTGATAAAATAGTTTTAGTAGATGCTTAGTTGATCCAATAATTTAATTTTAGACATGTCTATTTTTCATAAATAGTAATATTTTTCGTCATTTGAAGCTGGAAATTGCGTTAGCAATTCCAGCTTCAAATGACGAAAAATACAATTTAAGCAATTTAGCAGGACAAGGGTTATATCTGCCCGATGGAATATGCTTAGATTCAAATTCTACAAATATCAGTCATTTTCACCCCCTTGAAGTTGTGGGTCGCGGTAGCGAAACATAACTTTAAGAGTGTGAAAATATAAATAAGATAACTTAGCAGTCAAAGGGTTAATCATTATATAATAGTTGTGACACATCAGCTTATGAGCGCCATGTCAATACAGCTCTGACTGATAAAATCAGCAGGGATCTAACGCTATTAGCACATCATTTGCATAAAGGATTTCCCTGACCCGTCCCGTGGCTTGTCATTCATATATGAATTCAGATATCAACGACGAAGGCGATGCATAAATGGATTCAGATATCAGCGACGAAGGCGATCAGTTCGTGGTATTTCCTGTAATAATTAAACAGCTCCGGTTACCAGGTTGTGTTTGTATTAAAATTTAAAACATATGAAGAACGAAACCAACAGTATTTTATGACTGTGGCGGGTCAGCGTACATATGCCTATGGTTTGTCAAACATGAGACGTCGATTCAATGTTGGTTTAATGTTGGGACACCGTCTGCGACGCTGGCCCAACATTAAACTACTACTGGTTCATTGTACCGTGTTTTCTGACAGAAAGTAAAAGGACATTTCCAGCAATTTTGCACAACACATTTTTTTATATAAAACGAACACATACATTTGTTATGACCCGGATCCGTAGACCATATGTTCATTAAATAACGATAATTTATGTACTAGAGACGGGATTCGAACACACAATCTCCTAATTCTAATTCAATACACTTACAGACGCAACATTCACAGGTCCAGAACAAAATTCGCATTGGTAAAATGTGCTAATTGAAGATGTCTATACCCAGTGGCAATTTGCACATTCTGAGGGCTGGTAAAGACTATACTCAAATTTTAGAAGAATGATTTGAGTTTCCATGCAGAATGCCAGTTTTTTATATCCTCGGTGTTTCGCATATTACGTTGAAAAATAACTATATTTACGTACAAGCAGCAACAGAAATGCTGATGTCACACCCATTTCAAAATCTGAATATTTGGCCCAACATTGCCCACGCGACTGTGGGCTATTCTCTCGTGTTTGTATCGCCATTGTCTCATCTTTATCCACTTGGCATTCTTGCGATTAAATCTGATTAATATGTTTATTTTTTACTTATAATACATTACTACTCTGCTCTGCAAAGCCAAAAGAGAGTATCTGCTTACTTGTAAAGTAAGCAGATACTGCCTTCTGGCTTTGATCGGAAGTCATCGTGCACATACCTCTTTTAGCGGCGAGGAAGCTGTCTTGTACGGGGGTCTGCTGGATGTCATACACGAGTTGTGTATTTGGCAGTAAATCACTTCTCCTGTTAATTTTCCTCACAGCGTACTTAAACGCCAGCTCTTGGCCGTGAAACTCATGTTCGAACAGACCACCTTTTATAAACACAGCAAAAAATAAATTGTAAAATACATTTCATAATAAACAATGAATACAATTTCCACTACAGCTATATTATCTACAGTGTTGATTTAACGTTAAATTCGAAGTTGATTTAGCGAGGTGTGGAGCTGGAGTTATTCTTTTTATTTTTTATTGTCCGACATGACGCTTGTCAATGCCAAGATGAAACAAAGAGATAGTGTATTGTTTGTTAACCCTTCAACCGTCAAATTACTCAATCTGAATTTTCACCCACTTAAAGTTGTGTCTCGCTGACGCGATCCACAACTTCAAGTGAGTGAAAATTATTCAGAATTGACAAAATGGAGGTCAACTGTTTTCAAATCTTGCTGATTGATGTCACATTTTATCTTTAACATGTTTAAAAGGTGTTACTGATTGTGATAATAAGAAATGAAAACCCGAATATATGCGACACCGGCAGTTAAAGGGTTAAGATAAGTGAAAATGTTATTTTGTCGTGCTCATACATAACACTCATATCGTTCCCAATAACTGTGATTTAACCCTTTAAGCCCCCACGATGCAATAAAGCATCATTTTACATCCCTGAAACTATACTTGATTTTCCGACAACTAAGGGTTTTAGAACGAAAAAATTTCCATGAATCTGGTTTACCAATACGTGGCAATTTTCTTTAATTTTCAAACCACATCAAGTCATCTTAATCCACTACGAGTCGAAAATTGCGATAGCAATTCGCGGCTTGTAGTGGATGAAGATGACTATGGTAAATTCAGGATTGAAAGGGTTAACCTACAAAAAAGCAGTATAAAAACGACTAACGCAGAGCTTGGCGGTGAAAGGGTTAAAATAAAATTTGTGATCTGTTCAACCAAGGAAGCCTTGGTACAACTGACATAAACGACACAAGGCGAGGTTTATATACATGTATTTACCTTATTCACGTCATCTAAGAAGTTATGTTGTGGCACGTAGAGAAAACTTATGGTGATCACACTTTATGTCTCTATTAATAATGCAGTCAATGCTCATAGTCTGCCCACCAGATGGGAAAATAACGTTATATCCAAAAAAGGAGCACATTGTTTATATAAGCTGGAAGAGTAGCCTTGTCTTTATGTAAACAAAGTAACAGTGAAAGAATAAATGCTATGTTATATTTAAATGGCTGTAAAATGTACGTTTTGACTTATTTTATGACGAGTCAACATCCCTTCAGCAGTCATATCCAGACTATTTTTTTCAAGCTTCATTTTCTTTATTTTCACGTTCCGATGTATTCGATTCATCACAGTTTGTTAAGCATTGATCTGGTATGCAAATGTAAAAGACACTACCTGCTCATTTTTGCAAAGAACGAGCGAACACGTTGGGTGAATACTAGATGTGTCTGTGTTTAGATTGTGCGACACACCCAGTGAGGGACACTGTCACCTCTGTCATTCAGCGTCCGTGTGCGCAGGGCCCGGGAACCTCACAGTTACACGCATCTTACATCCGATTAATGAGGTAATAACCTGAATGAGGTGTTACAGAGGTTCATTTATTCCTCATTTGATTTGTAAAAAGCAAAACATACCAACACGAATTTGCGCGCGGAAGTGATCAAGCCTACTATTTGACAATTGCCAAAACATACCAGCGCGAAGACGAAGAAAGCGATCGGTTTTCGCGCCGGTTTCACGTGGGAAATCCAAGCGAGTGAAGTAGCTACAATCTGGCCTTGGAACAGGGAAAAACGTCCAAGTTTTCGCGTTGGTGACTAGACAGTCACGCGAATTTAGCATCTATATATCGTCGCCTCTCTCGTCGCATGGTTATTCGCTCTCGCGTTTGCGTTGGCTGGTTTTGCCTTTAACTGTTGCATGCTCTGCGATATTTTTTATTACAAATGCCTATGAATATTTAATATCTTTTAAATGTGACAAATTTTATATGATTTTTTTTTTCTTGAGATATGCTGTGAGTTATATGAGTTATAACGATAGACACAGCCGCAACAAGAAACCTCTCAACTTGTCACATCTGATGCTTACTTAACTAGCCTCTAGAACACTAAGCTATTGAATTAATTTTTTAGTCACTTGAAGTTGTGTCTCGCTACCGCAACACACAACTTAAAGCGACTGAAAAATTGTGCGATTTTTTGCATGTAGGGCTAGGCCCCAACATATATCAGTGTTCCAAGATGTAATATATTGCTTTAATTTAAAGTAATGGCTATACTTGTAATCATTATCAAACTCCATGATATGCCGTCATCAGCCCATATCGCACCCGCACTGAGCACTAAATGTCAATAATTGTGTCGTGTGTGTAATAAACATGTGTGAACATTTTTATTTATATATCTATGTTAGATGGATAGAAACATTTTTTCCATTTTCTACACAAACCAAACATGCGCTGCACTCTCACCAACACCCGCACATAATTGTATTCAGTGTACTTAAAGTGATCTGTAAGTTATTTTTGTTCGTGTATAATGCATGACACTATAATCAATAACCATATGACAACGAGCAGCTATGTGTCAGTAGCCTAACCAATGCCGCCAGCATACACCGGACTAATATAGACTGAAAGAATAATTACCTCTGAGGTATGCTCACACATTGTATAATTATACGAGTTCACACAAAACAATTGTATACCATTTATACAATGTTGGACCAACGTCGAAGACGTTGGTCCGACGTTGTATAAATGTTATACAAATGTTTTGTGTTTGCTGGGACCCTGTTGATATAGCAAGATCCACTTAAATATTAACATGGTAGATTATACAAAACCTTGTCAAGTGAAACGAAAAAAAACGGTACGTGAATTGGCTACAACATGTAGTAGGCTAAGTAGCGTAAAAAAGCAAAATATCGCAGCGGTCGAATGAACTAATCAGCCGCCAATTGAAACCTTAAACGCAAACTTCACAATACATCAATTTGATGCTCACAGAATAAATGATGTGGTTATTTCGCCCGTGTGTTAATTGGTGATTACTGTGTGTACAGGGGAGCCTCTGTGTTTTCCTCTGTTACGTGGCTCTACATCACTGTAGACAACTTAAAGGTGATTATCACCCCTTATATAGTATGGATAATTGTGTGACAAATAAAAGTTGACAAAATAAAAAGTTGCCACAAGATGGGGCACAAGTGTTTCCTTATATGGGGTGATTGGCTATCATGTGACCCTCTGAGAGGGTCACATGATAGCCAATCACCCCATATAAGGACATAATTATTCATACCATATAAGGGGTGATAGATCACCTTTAATAAAGAGGAGATAATAAACGATCCATGTGAGTCAGGCTAGAATAACCCTTTGAGTCCTATTACTCTGTGCACTGAGGATTAACTTATATCTAGATTAACCCTCTCAGTCCTATTACTCTGTGCTCTGAGGATTAACTTATATCTAGATTAACCCTCTCGGTCCTATGACTCTGTGCTTTGAGGATTAACTTATATCTAGATTAACCCTCTCAGTCCTATTACTCTGTGCTCTGAGGATTAACTTATATCTACATTAACCCTCTCAGTCCTATGACTCTGTGCTTTGAGGATTAACTTATATCTAGATTGACCCTCTCAGTCCTATTACTCTGTGCTCTGAGGATTAACTTATATCTAGATTAACCCTCTCGGTCCTATTACTCTGTGCACTGAGGATTAACTTATATCTAGATTAACCCTCTCAGTCCTATTACTCTGTGCACTGAGAATTTACTTATATCTACACTAACCCTCTCAGTCCTATTACTCTGTGCTCTGAGGATTAACTTATATCTAGATTAACCCTCTCAGTCCTATTACTCTGTGCACCCAGGATTAACTTATATCTAGATTAACCCTCTCGGTCCTATTACTCTGTGCTCTGAGGATTAACTTATATCTACATTAACCCTCTCAGTCCTATTACTCTGTGCACCAAGGATTAACTTATATCTAGATTAACCCTCTCGGTCCTATTACTCTGTGCTCTGAGGATTAACTTATATCTACATTAACCCTCTCAGTCCTATTACTCTGTGCACCAAGGATTAACTTATATTTAGATTAACCCTCTCAGTCCTATGATTCTGTGCACTCATGATTAACTTATATCTAGATTAACCCTCTCAGTCCTATGACTCTGTGCTCTGAGGCTTAACTTATATCTAGATTAACCCTCTCAGTCCTATGACTCTGTGCACTCAGGATTAACTTATATCTACATTAACCCTCTCAGTCCTATTACTCTGTGCTCTGAGGCTTAACTTATATCTAGATTAACCCTCTCAGTCCTATTACTCTGTGCTTTGAGGATTAACTTATATCTAGATTAACCCTCTCAATCCTATTACTCTGTGCTCTCAGGATTAACTTATATCTAGAATAACCCTCTCAGTCCTATTACTCTGTGCACTGAGGATTAACTTATATCAAGATTAACCCTCTCAGTCCTATTACTCTGTGCACTCAGGATTAACTCATATCTAGATTAACCCTCTCAGTCCTATTACTCTGTGCCAATATGGTGGATTACACCAGAGAATAAGGTCAGGGCAATGGGGTGGATTACACCTGACAATAAGGTCAGGCCAATATGGTGGATTACACCAGACAATAAGGTCAGGGCAATGGGGTGGATTACACCTGACAATAAGGTCAGGCCAATATGGTGGATTACACCAGACAATAAGGTCAGGGCAATGGGGTGGATTACAGCAGACAATAAGGTCAGGCCAATATGGTGGATTACACCAGAGAATAAGGTCAGGGAAATGTGGTAGATTACACCTGACAATAAGGTCAGGCCAATATGGTGGATTACACCAGAGAATAAGGTCAGGGAAATGTGGTAGATTACACCAGACAATAAGGTCAGGCCAATATGGTGGATTACACCAGAGAATGAGGTCAGGGAAATGTGGTAGATTACACCTGACAATAAGGTCAGGCCAATATGGTGGATTACACCAGAGAATAAGGTCAGGGAAATGTGGTAGATTACACCTGACAATAAGGTCAGGCCAATATGGTGGATTACACCAGAGAATGAGGTCAGGGAAATGTGGTAGATTACACCTGACAATAAGGTCAGGCCAATATGGTGGATTACACCAGAGAATGATGTCAGGGAAATGTGGTAGATTACACCTGACAATAAGGTCAGGCCAATATGGTGGATTACACCAGAGAATAAGGTCAGGGAAATGTGGTAGATTACACCTGACAATAAGGTCAGGCCAATATGGTGGAATACACCGGAGAATAAGGTCAGGGAAATGTGGTAGATTACACCTGACAATAAGGTCAGGCCAATGTGGTGGATTACACCAGAGAATGAGGTCAGGGAAAAGTGGTAGATTACACCTGACAATAAGGTCAGGCCAATATGGTGGATTACACCAGAGAATAAGGTCAGGGAAATGTGGTAGATTACACCAGACAATAAGGTCTGGGCAATGGGGTGGATTACACCAGACAATAAGGTCAGGCCAATATGGTGGATTACACCAGAGACTAAGGTCAGGAGAATATGGTAGATTACACCAGACAATAAGGTCAGGTAATTAATGTAGGTTTCAACAGACTATAAGGTCACGTCAATGGCTAAAACATAATTAGGTCAGGTCACTGTTGATTACTGCAGACAATAAGGTCAGGTCATTATTGTTGGTTAGTGCAGACAATAAGGTCAAGTTTAGTCATTATTGGTGGACTGCAGAAAAAAAGGTCAGGTCATTATTGTTGGTTACTGCAGACAATAAGGTCAGGTCATTAATGTTGGTTACTGCAGACAATAAGGTCAGGGTATTATTGTTGGTTACTGCAGACAATAAGGTCAGGTCATTATTGTTGGTTACTGCAGACAATAAGGTCGGGTCATTATTGTTGGTTACTGCAGACAATAAGGTCAGGTCATTATTGTTGGTTACTGCAGACAATAAGGTCAGGTCATTATTGTTGGTTACTACAGACAACAAGGTCAGGTCATTATCGTTTGTTGCGCAGTATTCACTAGTGGGTCAGCTGTAATATCAGAATGTATTGTATCTCTCCAGACTAACGTCACAACAGCCCTGCTGACTGCGCTTTGTTGCTATGGCTTAATATGACACGTCTCTCGATCAGTGATTATTAACTCATTACTGCCGCAGACTCACAGACAAACACCAGACGAAGATAGACTGCTGGCTTGACGTTGGGTCAGCATCGTAGATGATGGGCCAACATCCAGCCCGCATTGATTTATCGTATGGTGCGTTCATTGTGTGTTCTCAAAACTGAATAGACCTACAATTCTGCAATCAACTGCACCATAGTACTGTGCATGTGTCTGAAAAATGTACATTTATTAAATATCTTTATAGGTTTCAAAGGCTAGGGAATCTCTAATATGACGCGTATCTCGTTCAATGATTATCGACTCATTACTGCCGAAAACTTCCAAACAAACACGAGAAGAAGAAGATACAATGATGTCTTGACGTTGGGTCAAACATCCAAATAAATTTTCTGTCAAACTTATAAAAACTCTACAGCAGGCTCAACACTGTGGAATGTTCTGCCTGTGCCCATAAGAAATGTCATCCAAAATTTAACACTCTTGAAATGCTCTAAATCTTATCTATTTGATATAGTTTTCCCGCCGTAGTCTATCGTTGGAACGGCTCATCACTTTGGCCTGCTTTTATGACACATGACCATGATAATGATTTGTGCGCCTCTGAGCTCGTCCTCTGATGATCTAGGGCCTACGGAAGGCATAATTATTGCTTGCTTGTTTGCTTGCTTGATTGCTTGCTTGCTTGCTTGATTGATTGATTGATTGATTGATTGATTGATTGATTGATTGATTGATTGATTGATTGATTGATTGATTGATTGATTGATTGATTGATTGATTGATTGATTGATTGATTGATTGATTGATTGATTGATTGATTGATTGATATCGATCGATCGATCGATCGATCAATCGATCGATCAATCGATCGATCAATCGATCGATAGATTGATTGATTGATTGATTGATTGATTGATTGATTGATTGATTGATTGATTGATTGATTGATTGATTGATTGATTGATTATTTGATTGATTGATTGATCGATTGATTGATTGATTGATTGATTGATTGATTGATTGATTGATTGATTGATTGATTGATTGATTGATTGCAGTATCATTATTTTTTTATTTAATTATCAATATAATGAAACATTTAATGTTAACGTAGCGAGCTGTGAATGTGTTTGTAAATGTTTGTATATATAGTGATATACTCTCATAGCAAAAAGCACATCCCGCTGCATTGGAAGATATGGAAAGCATACTGTCTATTAAAAATGACTTTTTTAAATTTAAATTCGACATTTGACTTCTTGGCATCATCCAACAAACTTGTTGATATGATAACAAGTGTTGATAAGATGTGTTAACTATGTATTAAATGTGGAGATATTCACCCTACCAATATCTGGGAACTATGTATTAGATGTGGAAATGTTCACCCAGCTAATATCGAGGGAACTATGTATTAAATGTGGAGGGGTTCACCCAGCCAATATCTGGAAACTATGTATTAAATGTGGTATTCACCCTCAGCCAATATCTGGAAACTATGTATTAAATGTGAAGAAATTCACCCTACCAATATCTGTGAACTATGTATTAGATGGGGAAATGTTCACCCAGCTAATATCTGGGAACTATGTATTAAATGTGGAGGGGTTCACCCAGCCAATATCTGGAAACTATGTATTAAATGTGGAGATGTTCACCCAGGCAATATCTAGAAACTATGTATTGAATGTGGAGGGGTTCACCCAGCCAATATCTGGAAACTATGTATTAAATGTAGAGGGGTTCACCCAGCCAATATCTGAAAACTATGCATTGAATGTGGAAGGGTTCACCCAGCCAATATCTGGGAACTATGTATTAAATGTGGAGGGGTTCACCCTGCCAATATCTGGAAACTATGTATTAAATGTGGTGGGGTTCACCCAGCCAATATCTAGAAACTATGTATTAAATGTGGAGGTGTTCAACCAGCCAATATCTGGAAACTATGTATTAAATATGGAGATGTTCACCCAGCCAATATCTGGAAACTATGTATTAAATGTGGAGGGGTTCACCCTGCCAATATCTGGCAACTATGTATTAAATGTGGAGGGGTTCACCCAGCCAATATCTGGAAGCTATGCATTATTACTGAATGTGTTCCTCCAGCCGATATCTCGAGGAATGAATAAAATGTGGAGATGTTCACCCAGCCAATATCCGGAAACTATGTATTAAATGTGAAGATGTTCACCCAGCCAATATCTGGAAACTATGTATTAAATGTGGTGTTCACCACCAGCCAATATATGGAAACTATGTATTAAATGTGAAGATATTCACCCAGCCAATATCTGGCAACTATGTATTAAATGTGGTATTCACCCTCAGCCAATATCTGGCAACTATGTATTAAATGTGGTGTTCACCCTCAGCCAATATCTGGCAACTATGTATTAAATGTGGAGGTGTTCAACCAGCCAATATCTGGCAACTATGTATTAAATGTGGAGGTGTTCAACCAGCCAATATCTGGAAACTATGTATTAAATGTGGAGATGTTCGCCCCCAGCCAATATCTGGAAACTATGTATTAAATGGGGAGATGTTCACTCAGTCAATATCTGGAAACTATGTATTAAATGTGAAGATATTCACCCAGCCAATATCTGGCAACTATGTATTAAATGTGGTATTCACCCTCAGCCAATATCTGGAAACTATGTATTAAATGGGGAGATTTTCAACCAGCCAATATCTGGAAACTATGTATTAAATGTGGAGATGTTCGCACAGCTAATATCTGGAAACTATGTATTAAATGTGGAGATGTTCAACCAGCCAATATCTGAAGACTATGTTTTAAATGTGAAGATATTCACCCAGCCAATATCTGAAGACTATGTATTTAATGTGGAGATGTTCACTCAGCCAATATCTGCAGATTATGTATTAAATGTGAAGATATTCATCCTGCCAATATCTGGAGACTATGTATTAAATGTAGAGGTTTTCACTCAGCCAATATCTGGAAACTATGTATTAAATGGGGAGGTGTTTACAATGCCAATATCTGGAAACTATGTATTAAATGTGGAGTGGAGATGTTCAACCAGCCAATATCTGGAAGCTATGTATTAAATGTGGAGGTGTTCACCCCCAGCCAATATCTGAAAACTATGTATTAAATGTGGAGGTGTTCAACCAACCAATATGTAGAAAAACACAATGACACCCAGCCAATATCTGGAAGCTATGCATTATTACTGAATGTGTTCCTCCAGCCGATATCTCGAGGAATGAATAAAATGTGGAGATGTTCACCAAGCCAATATCTGGAAGCCCTTAAAGAAATGTGGAGTTTTCCTATAATCCGTCACAGTCCAGTGATCACGTAGCAGATTATTGCACCACACAGAATGACAATCTCTTCTGTCAATGGGTAGTTTGTATTTGAGAATCAGTCACTTGTCGTCGTCTTTTTTGTTGTTTATACAATAACCTCTTCAGAAATGTTAGTCACCATTTTGTGAACAGCGGAGATATTTGCTGAGATCACTCATGCGTCTGGGTCGTGTTATGACAGGAAGATTAGATCAACAAACAAGGCTAATAATGTGGTTCTCACTCATACAGACTACGTTATAATACCGTGTGAAATTATCGGAAATATCTAGATATTAAACCTTCTAATGACAAATAAGAGAGATGAGTGATATTTTATTGACGAATGCGGCGCACACTCGTTTGATTTATATGATAATAATTTGTTTTGAATCGCTTTGGAATGTGGATGTAAATTTATATTATAAGTTTGGAACGATTCCAATCAATATCTTCAATTTAAATTATCTACACAATATATAATACATTACGCCATATTAACCTTTTATTATATTCATAATACTAGTTTTAAAATGTGAAAAGCGTAATTATATTGGTCAGGTTGATTTCGCCCCCTTAGGTATGCAAGGGTGTATGTGCCACATCACAAAGTGGCGGATATACCCTTTCATATCCAAAGGACTCTCATGTTCCCCGTATATTATAATTCCACACATTCCACAATAAACATCATGAAACTAATAATATTTCAAACTGCTTAACTCATCTAATTATTATCATCTATTTGGTTTCTTTGTTTGATATTCGCATTCAGGTTGTGGATATGCTTCTTATAGCGTTATTCTGTGAATGTGTCTATTCCCAAGATTAACCCTTTAACCGCCGGTGTCGCATATATTCGGGTTTTATTTTTTATAAGCACATTAAATACCACATTTTAAACATGGTAAAGATAAAATGTGACATCAACCAGCAATATTTGAGAACAGTTGACCTCCATTTTGTCAAATCTGAATAATTTTCACTCTCTTGAAGTTGTGGATCGCGTCAGCGAGCCACAACTTCAAGTGGGTGAAAATTCGAATTGAATAATTTGGCAGTTAAAGGGTTAACATGACAGCAGATTCATCAGAAAGCTAAACACGGAATAATCGCTCATTGTGAAATAATAACGACCTTGCCAATTTGCATTTAAAGTGTGATTAATCCCTCTATTGATCTATCTATTGTGCCTACTTGATCTGTTACAACATGTTTTCTCTAGACCTATCACGATGGGTATTCACTTATTCCACCCACTACTGGAAATATTCACAGCTCTTTGTTTCCTTAGAAAATATCATATTCTGATATTACACTTCTGGCTATTCTTACCTCCATGTACAATGGAGGATAATATGTCTATGCTGTATTTCAAATACTACACCAGTGAATATATTCACTGCCTTTGTTAAAGTTGATTGTGTATATTGTAATTCGATTGCTCCAAGAGTTCATTTTTTTATTTTTTTATAGTCACCTCTTTGTCCCTATCTCCGTTAATGTAAGGAAACGAGGTAATCTAACAAATATTATAATACTGATGAATGATGAATGATGAATGACTACATATAAATCAAGTCGATCTTTACGATCTCAGCAAAAAATAATACTTTTGTTATCTAGCAATAATAAAATATGTTCTGGAAAATTATTTGTTTAAAAACTGTTTTGTCGGTAATGCATTCCATCACCTTCTCTTTTTAACTGGACATCACATGGACGGAACGCTTATATTTTTATAACTGGGAACAAAACTATAGTACTCCAGACCACGTCTATTCCGTCATTTTATTATAAGGTAGTCAATAATGTATCTTATTTATCAACACGTGATCAAGTCTACCAATCAGTGAGTTTAAAACTGACTTAAGTCCAGGGTGCTTTAGCTGAGCAGGTTGGTGAAACCGGCCCCCAATAGCCACTAATCAAAGGAATAAGCACCTTCAAATGATGACTTTAGTACTAACATTATAAAGATTCTCTTTATCGTAATATGTTTCTTTTAATAACAACACTGTTAACGTCGTAGGGCCCACATTATATGATTAAAATCATGTTTTGCACATACACACGTCTCTTCCAACTCAAGACGCTTGTTTAACGTATTCGATTAAAAAATGTCACCTACTAATTTCTCCTTAACGCTGTAACATTTACTGAACCATAGCCATTGATAACAGTACCAATCCACAATTAAATAGTAATAATTTCGATTTGCAGAATGACATAAGGCTAACGCTTTTCTTAGATGGTGGATGATTGTACCGCTCTAATGTCTCGTGATTGGTAGATGATTGAAAGATCATACCACTCACCTATCACTGTGACTGTGCGACGAGTGTGTTGTGTGTTTGTAATTGATTACCACTCATCCACCCTTGTGATTTTGTGTAAATGAGTGTGGTTGTAATTGATCACTTGTGATTGTGTTAGTGTGATTGTAATTGACCACATAACCTTGTTGTTCTGTAAGTGTAGATTTGTCTGAGTGTACATAATTATACCACGTTGTGATTGTAGATGATTATACCATTTACCTATTTTTATGATAGTGTCATTGTACATGATTATATCACTCACCTACCCTTGCGATAGTGTGATTGTACATGATTATACGACTCACCTAACCTTGTGATAGTGTGATTGTACATGATTATACCACTCACTGTGATTGTACATTAGTATACCAATCATTTAACCTTGTGATAGTGCGATTGTACATGATTATACCACTCACTGTGATTGTACATTAATATACCACTCATTTAACCTTGTGATAGTGTGATTGTACATGATTATACCACTGACTGTGATTGTACATTAGTATACCACTCACCTATCCTGATGATTGATCCGTCAGATCTGCTTGACTCCGTACAGCAGATCATCAGCAGTAGAGCGGTCCAGAGGCTGAGCCGGCCTCCTAGAGCCCTCAGCCACTCCATGGAGGCGGGGGTAGAGGGAGGTAGGGAGAGTGGAGGCAGGTTCCTGTTACACAACCAGACCAGGATTAGCAGTCCTGGATCATATCTAATCCGCGGAATACACGTCCCAGATACCCAGCACACCCTGACAGCCTGACACCATGGGTCAACTGGGCCAGGTTACTGGGTCAGTCAGTGTGTGCTGACGTATGCTCACTGAGATCTGGGGCGGGTTATGGTGTCAGGGGGTGTGGTTATGCTCCGGTGATGTCACAATACGTCTGTGCGTAGTACATCAGTGGGCGTGACAATTTGTGACGTAACAATAATCCTGCGTCTCACGAGGTCAGTGGACATGGCTACCCAAGCATGACGTCATTATAATCCAATGGGCGTGTCCATGTACGTCAAACGTCATCAAATAATCCACTGGTATGTGATGTGTGCAACGATGTGGGGGTGAACACCGTCTGTGGTTTCTCTCCAGCTCTTACCTTCTGGGCTAGTCTGTAACAAAAGATTAATATTTTAGTCCACTAGCTTAGAATACGACCACGCAAAGTGACTTATTGGTGAAAGTTTGTGTTAAAAATATCCATCGGGGCTCAAAATGAACATATTTTCACCTGTTAAGTGGCGAATACATCCATTTAAACCCTAGGGGTTGATAAATTGACAGTATGATTGCATTAATCAGTTTTAGTCGTTGTATGAAAGAAAGAGAAACTACAACATTAGCCTTCTTGATGATATATATCGAGGCTTTAGAGAACGTATACATGATGTGGGTTTTATATAAAAAAATGACATTAAAACTAGTATCGATCCCTGTTTGAGATAATTTTAAAATTGTGTAATTGATTGGGTGGTGAAACACCTGCCTCATGTTGATGACTTTCGCAGTTAAATTGAATAAATGAAAGCAAATTAAATCAATAACATCAAGGTGTAATCCGTAAAAGATTGCGTTTTGATCAAAAATAAAAATAAAATCAACCGTGCGAGTATTTATCAGGGCCAAACCTTAACCGGAGGATAAAAGGTGTTTTTTAAACCGTGCTACTGTTCAGTAGGACATAATAATGACGCTATAGACATTCTTGTCTTTGTACTTGGTTTTATTTCAATTTGATTTCTAAGCATTTCGTTGAGAAACCGTAGTATATGACTTCATTAATAGCAAAAGTTTGACGACTTGCTCGTACTTTTTTATCTCTGTCACTAAATCATACAATTTTATGAGGGTGCATAAGTATACCTGTAAAGCCAGTCGACTGTTAAATAGGATATTCTGCTCTACGAATATACACCATTGACTTCTAATCTACAGTTATTATTAACCCTTGTCCTGCTGAATTGCTTCAATTGTATTTTTCGTCATTTGAAGCTGGAATTGCTAACGCAATTTCCAGCTTCAAATGACGAAAAATATGTCTAAAATTAAATTATTGGATAAACTAAAAACAATTTTATCAAAATTAAGTGATATTTTTATTGATCTAAAACATCCTTAACCCCGTATATATCCGGGCATAGCAGGACAAGGGTTAATCTTCATAATGACAGTATTGGGTTTAAAAATAATGTAATATGGGTTAAAGATAACGTGTGTATTTAAGTCTAAAAAAGAGATAAATTCGTAGATCCGAATCTTTCTAATTTATATTTATCCTTCACAGACGCAGATAGTGCACCATCAAATGACAGACGTAGACAGTTGCACCATGAAATGACAGACGTAGACAGTGCACCATCAGATGACAGACGCAGACAGAGCACCATCAAATGACAGACACAGACAGTGCACCACCAGTGTTAAATCACATCATGACAGACGCAGACAGTGCACCATCAAGTGACAGACGCGGACAGTGCACCATCAGATGACAGACTCAGATAGTGCACCATCAGGGTTAAATCACATCATGGCAGACGCAGACAGTGCACAATCAAATGACAGACGCAGACAGTGCACCATCAGGGTTAAATCACATCATGACAGACGCAGACAGTGCACCATCAGATGACAGACGCAGACAGTGCACCATCATATGACAGACGCAGACAGAGCACCATCAGATGACAGACACAGACAGAGCACCATCAGATGACATACGCAGACAGAGCACCATCAGATGACAGACGCAGACATAGCACCATCAGATGACAGACGCAAACAGAGCACCATCAGATGACAGACGCAGACATTGCACCATCAGATGACAGACGCAGACAGACCACCATCAGATGACAAACGCAGGCACAGAACCATTAGATGACAGACGCAGACATAGCACCATCAGATGACAGACGCAAACAGAGCACCATCAGATGACAGACGCAGAGAGAGCACCATCAGATGACAGACGCAGACAGAGCACCACCAGATGACAGACGCAGACAGACCACCATCAGATGACAGACGCAAACAGAGCACCATCAGATGACAGACGCAGAGAGAGCACCATCAGATGACAGACGCAGACAGAGCACCATCAGATGACAGACGCAGATAGAGCACCATCAGGGTTAAATCACATCATGGCTGACGCAGACAGTGCACCATCATCTGACAGACGCAGACAGTGCACCATCAGATGAAAAACGCAGACAGTGCACCATCAGATGGCAGACGCAGACAGTGCACCATCAGATGACAGACGCAGACAGTCCACCATCAGATGACGGACACAGAAGGGCATCATCAAATCACAGATGCAGACAGTGCACCATCAGATGACAGACGCAGACAGTGCATCATAAGAGTTAAATCACATCATGACAGATGCAGATAGTGCACGACCAGTGTTAAATCACATCATGACAGACGCAGACAGTGCACCATCAGATGACAGACACAGACAGTGCACCATCAGATGACAGACGCGGACAGAGCACCAATCAGACGACGGACATAGACAGTGCATCATATGTGTTAAATCACATCATGACAGAAGCAGATAGTGCACCACCAGTGATAAATCCCATTATGACAAACGCAGACAGTGCACCATCAAATGACAGACGCAGACAGTGCACCACCAGTGTTAAATCACATCATGACAGACGCAGACAGTGCACCACCAGATGCCAGACGCAGACAGAGCACCATCAGATGACACCCGCAGACAGTGCACCATCAGTGTTGAATCACATCATGGCAGACGCAGACAGTGCACCATCAGATGACAGACGCAGACAGTGCACCATCAGTGTTGAATCACATCATGGCAGACGCAGACAGAGCACCATCAGATGACACACGCAGACAGTGCACCATCAGTGTTAAATCACATCATGGCAGACGCAGACAGAGCACCATCAGATGACACAGGCAGACAGTGCACCATCAGTGTTAAATCACATCATGGCAGACGCAGACAGTGCACCATCAATGCTAACTCATATCATGAAAAACACACACATATACGCAAATATATAATTGTATGTATTATAAATCCAGTATTCAAAAACTGCGAATGAAAATCGTTCAGACACCAAAGAAAGAATATGTTGACAATAAAGGCGGTGGTGTGTCAAAAAACCGCTCTCACGCGACAGTGAATGCTTCTTTAAAAATATGCAGTTAGTGCTTGTCTATGATAAGACACCGGGTAGATAAGCAGCATTAAAGCAACGTTAATTAGCATGTGTCACCACAGTCTCGTGTCACTTGATCAACTCGTGCAAACATGAGCTTACCGTATAAGTTGTTTAGTGTTTTTGTTTATTTACATGGTTAGAGAGGTCCATGTACTCACGTTTACATTCTGTATGTGAACAAACAATCTAGTTATTTACCGCGTCCCAGCACAGGTCACCTCTACTTACATAGACGTGAAATAGCAGCTCAAGATACAACAGATCCAGTCGTATATTGCATTAAATTCGAACGCTACGCCTGGGAAGAGTGTCTTCCGATACAAAAAAATCGTTCAGACACCAAAGAAAGAATATGTTGACAAAGCGGCCATTAAAACTGCTTAAGGTCCACCCGGTCCAATAACACAAACGACGAGAAGGGGTAATGTGACTAAGCGTGGCGTGTTTAGGGTAAATACATGGGGCATATAACTCATGTTATCATGTAGACGTCTGATTCTAATTAATTTAATGGAACAATAGCCAATATATAAAAAGATCAAAAGTCAATGTACAATAAAGTAACTAGCCAATAAAACTTCAAAAACGCGGTCTAGAAATAAGGTGATCCAATTAAAAATATTTTTCTAAATCACATTTGTCAATGCCTTGACAATGAAGGCGGTGGTGTGTCAAAAAGCCGGGAAGCTGTTGACAGGAACTGGGTTGTAAAGTCCCGCAGACAGCTCTTCCGCCATTTTAACTGCGTTTAAGCATAAAGCAGTGCCAGGCTGACTTCCTGTGGATTATTTCCGGTTGGCCGCTTCCAGTTTCCTTTGCTCGACAAATTTATGTTGTCAGCTAGGGCTGCAAAAGCGGCGTAAACCACTTCCCTAAACACCCTAGTAGGCTACAAAACGGTGCACTTCCTCTCAGCAGGGAATTCACAGCTGGCTCTTTGTCTCATATTTTGCTTGCGTATTTATTTCTTGTAAAGCCTCAGTTGGCAAAATGGGATTGCGGATCTTCCTCAGTCCGCCTCAAACCACCCTTGATACCGGCAATATTAGTAATAAAATATACTTTATCGAGAGGTTATCTCGGCTCACGGGGCACTGGGTGCGAAACACTACCTCTAGATTTAACACATATATTGTTATAATGCCCAGTAGACACTATAGACGTTGAACAAATGCTGGTTCATTGTTGGGCCGCCGTCGTAGGCGGTGGGCCAACAAAGCGATGGCGATCGATGGCGATGCGCATACCCGTGGTCACATGACGGCAGTTTATACTATGATAACGTAGTAATGCTGCGAAAACTACCTGCTAAATCTTTAACATGCCAAAATGTTTCAGAAATGTTTAACACACTGAACCCGCCGTATTGTTTTATTTGAAGCTGAAAAAATGAATACAATAACTAGTCCGAAATACATGTATAAACATATCTGTAAATTCGAAACATTTTTGAAAATAGTCAAAAAATAATATTGTGTCAGTACCTATTTATAATTCAATGCAAATGAAAGTATTTTCAATCATATTAATATTTATTTCCTGTTTGCTTGCGAGTTCAAAGGTGGCCCAATCCCCCATTTATTTTATTTTTTGCTTACAATTTTCTACTTGAATAGGTTAAGTTGGCTATATATGTAATCTAAGGAGGCGTAGTTTACACCCAGCCCCTTGTTAATCTAAACAATCTATATACTAGAATACGTTTGATGTTTGATGTTTTTATTGGAGCTCCTTACACAATCAATCAGGCAGATCTATACATAATCGATGCCGCTTTGTCGAGTGAGTGCACTATAGCAGTCTCTTTACCTGCTTATGATCGGACGAACAACACAGTTTCCTAGATTAAAATAAGAACAAATATCTGCCTGCAGAATAAAATCGTATATTTTAATGCTGCATGGCTTAGACATAAACTGAATATCTAGATGTTCACTTAGAAAGTGAGAAGTTATCGCTCTCACGCGACAGTGAATGCTTCTTTAAAAATATGCAGTTAGTTGTTGTCTATGACAAGACACCGGGTAGATAAGCAGCATTAAACCAACGTTAATTAGCATGTGTCACCACAGTCTCGTGTCACTTGATCAACCCGTGCAAACATGAGCTTACCGTATAAGTTGTTTAGTGTTTTTGTTTATTTACATGGTTCGAGAGGTCCATGTACTCACGTTTACATTGTGTATGTGAACAAACAATCTAGTTATTTACCGCGTCCCAGCACGGGTCACCTCTACTTACATAGACGTGAAGTAGAAGCTCAAGATACAACAGATCCAATCGTTTATTGCATTAAAACCAGTCTATGGTTCCGAACTCGAACGCTACGCCTGGGAAGAGTGTTTTCCGATTCATCTCAATATCCACACAATGCCCTCCTGACCCACTTTAGCCTGTATACACAGTGGACTGAACCTCTTTAATTTCAAGACAAGCCATATTATTTCTCATATCGTCACAAAAATAATATAAAAACAATATTTTCATGAAAACTTAAATTGGTCTATTAAAAATATATAAGAGTTAAACCTATGTTGCCTTATAGGTTCATTAAAAACAGATTAGATTCCTAAAGATTTTGATTAGTTTTCTTATTTTAATCTCATTGTACATGATTATTCCTCAGACATATGGGGTCAAATACATGTACATGTGTGCTGTTTGTGTAGATTTGATCATAATATGCTTTGAATTCTTAACAAGCTTTCTAAATTGCCAAGTGCAAGCATCACAAAACTTTTTTCATGCTCTGACTGACAGCCTGATTTGTTGATATGCTCTGACTGACAGCCTGATTTGTTGACATGCTCTGACTGACAGCCTGATTTGTTGATATGCTCTGACTGACAGGCTGATTTGTTGATATGCTCTGACTGACAGGCTGATTTGTTGATATGCTCTGACTGACAGGCTGATTTGTTAATATGCTCTGACTGACAGGCTGATTTGTTAATATGCTCTGACTGAAGAGACTGATTTTAGTCTTAGCCTGATCTTAGTCTTTACCTGATTTTACTCTTTACCTGATTTTAGTCTGAACCTAATTATAGTTTTAACGATGTCTTCTGACTTGTATAAGACTGCTTAATTATAATTTTTTATTGTTTTTTTTTGTCAAATAAATTCATAAGACGTTGACCCGTTGTGGGGTTAATGTTGGGCCATCCTAGAAGACAGCAGAACAACATTATACAACTATTAATGTAGCCTTACCGGTGATGTAATTGGGTCAGGTTGTTGTCACGCACATCAGTAGGTAGGATTTGAGATGGAGGATTATTAACAGTTACATGTAGCTATGACAGAAGCTGTGGTAAAATTAACTCTGTAATATCCAGTTCAAACTCAAGAAGACGTTTTATTTATCAACGGAATCTACACATTGTATCAACGATATAACGTCCTTATTTCAATGAATTACAAATCACAATTGTTGATTCCCTTAATTTATTTTTGATCACAATTATACCAGGTTATGAAAAAAATGGAATATCGGTGCTTAACGGGTAAAACGTAGTCTTCGATCTACATTAGTTTGTTTTCATACTTTTAATGTCCCATAAATGGTCCCAGTTATTGCTATGTATAGACCAGATGGCCTATTATCGAGCGTAAACATAGGCAACACAAACTATTAGGACGTTCTATTGACTTGTAACGATCAAAACCCCATCGTGTGAGTCATATAGTACTAACTATAACCTTTTAAGTCCTAAGTACGACTGTAATAGTTTTAAATATAATGTGTTATCCGATCAAATCACTGTCATTGAAAACTGAATGTCTGCTAAAACATCAAGATTTACAAATGTCTCAAACTCCGCACATAATATAATGATAAATTTTCAATCACTTGAAGTTGTGGTCGCGGTAGCGAGAAACAACTTCAAGTGGGTGATAATTTTCATCAGATAACTTAGGGGCCTTTCAAGTTAAAAAAAATCTAAAAATCCGAGAAAAACTCGGATTGGTCAGAAACCACCCATCCACCTCCCTCTCCGATTTTTTTTTTTTTTTAATCTGGAAACATGAAAAAACACAAAAAACACAAAAAAGCGCAAAATTAGCAAAAAAATAAAAATCCGAGTTGAGACTTGACCCACCCACCCACTTTTTCTCAGATTTTTGGAATTTTTTTAACATGACAAGACCCCTATCACCCACTTGAAGTTGTGTCTCGCTACCGACAAAACTTGACAAAACACCTTAGCGTGTGAAGAGTTATACATATACTATATCACGATGTTCTGAATACAGCTTTGTAATCTCCATACACACTGTGGATACAAAGTATGCCACAAAGAAGACGGGCAGACTAAAAGATAGATTACAAGAGCCATTTTGCAGATGGTATCTGCAAAGCCTTTTGATATAATCGGGACGATACTTAGAACGTGTGTACAAAAGAATACACCAGTAATTGCACCCTCCTGGATATAATGTATCTACCCTTACATGCTTGAAAACTAAGAATATCGATGGGCTTTTGAAAGGCATAAACTTAACTAAAAAAATGAACGCCGATGTCATGTATTATGTGTTGTGACGATACTTATGTTACTCGGCATTACTTGCTGATGCGCAGGTAGTTTTACAATTTCAATCAACACAGAGTACTGGGGTCATATTCCTTTTTTATTTTGCTGGACACAAAATGACTACAAAAACAAGTAATGTTACTATAATAATTAAACACAAAGAGGTGATGTGAACACAACATTATTTTAAATAAAAAAAATCTTTAACATATATTACTGATGTAGAACGAAAATCAAAAGTAATTTTACTATATACAGGGCTTCGCATAATGTTTCTAACTATTAGTTTTCATATGCCGAGCGAAGTGAGCCTGTTATGTAGAAAAGCGATAAATTTAGCACTATGGAACTACGTGTTCCATATTTTTATATATAAAGAACGAGCGAGTCAAAAAATAAAGTCAAAGAATGTAATAAATGCTTTAAATGAAATGGTTATTTCAATTATTTATTCCGAAAAGTCAACCTGATTATTCTCCTGGAAGACTAGACACATACTTATTTATTTACTACTCAACATGCAATGAACTACTTATTTCACAAATGCTCCATCACCATTTGCAAATAATTTAAACAATAAAATAAAGTGCTAGCAGACTGCTAACTACAGTACTTGTAAATCTCATTTTTATTATCTTTATGTGTCAATTAATTAACCAGTGGGCTGTTTGTTTACACAGCAAATATTAACCCTATTTGGATCTAATGTTGAGCCACCGTCCGTCATGCAACTTAGCTTTTAGTATAAATGATGTGTTACTTTGATACCTTGAGTCCTATATGGCTGTTGTCTTTGATCCTGTTATGTGATTATAGACGCCTCGGATCCCACTAGGGATCACCTCACAGTATAATCCTGTTACGGGGAGCTGTGTTCACACACTGTACGTGGTCAGGCTGGCAATGTGATCCATGTGTTCACGGTACATGGTGAGGACAGACTGACGCCAGGATCTCATACAGTGTCACTCACCATGCTACACTAACCCCCTGTCTGCTACAGCCAATGCGCCATGAGAGAGTGAGTGAGTGAGTGAGTGAGTGAGTGAGTGAGTGGGTGGGTGAGTGAGTGAGTGAGTGAGTGAGTGAGTGAGTGAGTGAGTGAGTGAGTGAGTGAGTGAGTGAGTGAGTGAGTGAGTGAGTGAGTGAGTGAGTGAGTGAGTGAGTGAGTGAGTGAGTGAGTGAGTGAGTGAGTGAGTGAGTGAGTGAGTGAGTGAGTGAGTGAGTGAGTGAGTGAGTGAGAGAGTGAGTGAGTGAGTGAGTGAGTGAGTGAGTGAGTGAGTGAGTGAGTGAGTGAGTGAGTGAGTGAGTGAGTGAGTGAGTGAGTGAGTGAGTGAGTGAGTGAGTGAGTGAGTGAGTGAGTGAGTGAGTGAGTGAGTGAGTGAGTGAGTGAGTGCTCATATAATCAGTTTTTGATTTAGTTGACTGTTGATCTTTTCTATTCTTAGCGCATCAATTGAAGATCATAATCTCACATGGTTTTTTTTATGTCTGGCAAGTCTCCATTATTACAAATGTCGCTATATGCTACCACTTAACGGAAATGTAGAATAAAACTAAGCCGCCGCAATTCATAATAAATAGATGTTATATACTGCGTTCACAGTTGATTGTAAAGAGTGAGACTCCGCGTCACCAGTATGTGTTGTTGCACAGCCGCGTTCCTTGATCACTAATGCATGGTAATCAGACAGAATTAATCAAGATAAAAACGAGATTAGCGTTTGAAATATTTGTGAGCTGTGGCTGAAGAAAACACTGCGTCATACCGTTTTTTATTTATAAACCTAGCCCTGGTTTAATCGGATCGTATCTAATAACGATATTTAAAGACACGTTTATTAAAATGTTGCACCATCTCAACACCGAGGTATTTGTTACAATCTGGACGAAAATCGTAGATTATACCATTTTTCATCCAATTGATATATATCATGTCATAATGTTTATAAATGTGACGACGACATTATATCGTAAAACGTTTTGCAATATTTTAGTTTTTAAATGTGATCTATCCCCCTTATATGGTATGAATAATTATGACCTTATATGGGGTGATTGGCTATCATGTAACCCTCTCGGAGGGTCACATGATAGCCAATCACCCCATATAAGGAAACACGTGTGCCCCATCTTGTGGCAACTTTGATTTATTTGTCACAAATTTATTCCTACTATATAAGGGGTGATAGATCACCTTTGATAGACACAATACATATGCTAGATGTGATATACATTGTACTGAACTTCATAGGCCTACTGTCGAAATGGGATTATTGCAACGATTAGTAAGTACTGTTCATCAGTGTTACTGCGTATGTTAGAAAATATTTAGTTTACAATCACTGAGCTGGACATTACCTGATTTTTTTTTGTACTTGCTCCACACCCCCACTCCCACCCCCTAATTTATCACGTGATCAGCTTGCTTACTTCTTGTGAATAATGAGTACTGTAACTGGAAGTGACAGACGGTCTCACAAATTGAAGTACTAGTACTTTCCCAGGGGAAACTGTCCTCAATTTTTTGCTACCCCCACCTAAATGCGGGGAATCAGGGCAATCTGGCATCCGTTTGCTTTGAGCCCTGACTATGTTAAGGCCGCCACACGGACATGCCTTCACATATCACGGAAATATCAACAAACAGTTGTTATTTAAATTAAAGGGTATAGTACCATACTTCGGGCCACTTTAGTCGTTTGAAGTAAGCTCATTAAAGTACATAGCTATAATTTAACATATCACACAGATTAAATTGCACACAAATTTGGTGAGATATCTGTACAGACAGTTCAGTGTATATAATTTATCAGATAGTATAATAATTATGGCCCACCATAGTTACATGATGGGAGATAATAACCTGTCGTTATAACATCACTCTACATCACCATATTATATCAGTAATTATATTGCTATTAGCCTGCATTGTGTATATACACAATCATGCTGTGCAAAGACAAACAACAGTAACTGCTTACTAGAAAAGTAAGCACTTACTGTTGTGTGTCTTGCACAGCGGGAATACAGAGATGTGCGCTACGTATCATAGTGTAGTTTAATCCAGATTGATAGCGTTCCAGTTCCATGTTTGGTGCCGTGCTGTGTGACTCGTTTGCTTTGTTTAACAGCAAGTCTTAAGTTCATATAGCGTGTTGTTTCACTCACACCTAAGCACATACACTCTAAACAATATAGGTTATTCCAGTACTATTACCATGCAACCCCAGGGGAACCCCTGCAAGAGTTCTCCTGGGGTTGCATGGTAATAGTACTGGAAGGTTCATTCTAAAGAACCTATGTTGTTTAGAGTGTATTGCTGAAAGGTAAACGAATTCATTTTTAGCAATATAATCAAATTATATGTCACAATGGTCTATTCTGTAGTTTTTCAAATTAGTTCAATGATTCACTCATTGTGAACATTACTACTGAAAACGTATATAATATTATTATCTCATACCAAAGGTGTTACACATGAAACACCTTTTGCTGTTTCTGCATTGAAGCAGTGCTAGACCACCGCTTCGTGTCGACTTTATCATTTAAAAAAAATGTTATACTAGAAGATCTATAATTACGTAATTGTAAATTTATTAGATTAGAAATGTGTAATAATTATAACCAACCAGGCATGAACACAATGCATGACGACAAACAAAATCGCTACTTTTATATTTTATTAGATTTGAACAAATCGACCTCAAAACGACTGGTAGAGCAAGTCAAATTAGAAAGAACAATGATGTGTACCGATTAGGTCCGGGTATTTCATGTCTATGTCTATGATTAAAGTGTTTTACGCTGTGTTTTTTATGTGTTTACCACAACAAGGTTGCCATGATTTTAATTAAATATTAAACAGATCCATCTAATGTTGCATATATCGACTGGCTTAATAAAAACGTAAATCGACAATGGAATATTCATTGACTTAATTCGGATTAGAATATCTTTCGAATGCTATCATATCGTCTTTTTATATATTTATATATACTTCATTATAGTATATGGTTATTACATTGTTATTATTCTCAGACCTGTGGGGAATCACTTTAATAGTGGCGTGACGCCCATAGTGAGATATTGATTATTATCTCAGAATCAGTATAAAGCGTGTCTATATGACAGTATGTCACGTTTAACCCTTAAAGCGCGGTGATCGACTTTAGTCGTCAGAATCTGACGTTTACAGACGTCAGATTCTGACGACTAAAGTCGATCCCCGCGCTGTAAAGATAAGAGTAAAACTATTTATAATGATCGTAGACCCAAAACATAGGTATTCAAATGAATCGGAAATAGCTAACTAAGACAACTATGATGATTTCAAGGTGAAAAAAATCCTTTGGTTGCGATGTTTTTTTACAAATTAATTCAGAGCTTTAAGAGTTAAACACACATATATATATTGATTAATATCTCAGAATCAGCATAAACCGTGTATATATGACAGTATGTCACGTTTAAACACATATTGTCACGACCCTCCCAGCAAACACGAAACGTTCACCCGATGTTAGCTCGATGTTGACCCGCCGTCTTCAACGTCGGCGCAACATTGAGTCAACATTGGGTCAACGTCTCGTGTTTGCTGAGTTGTGCAGTATTATTATGAGACAGGACGTATTTCAACATTATTGTTGATTCTGTTCCGCCTAAGGAGCCGTCCAAACCCAGGAGGGCCAACATTACCATGTGTAAACACAATGAATGCTGTCTTACCAAGCATAATATGAAGCATTATCTCTGGCCCAACGTAATGCGATACTGACACAGCGTTAGCAATTTATTGTGTTTGTGTGACGTGTTATTGTTAGGTTTTGAGCAGACCTGTCCTTTTGGAGATAAATGGTAAATGCCTGAGGTGATTCAAGATGAGACAGCACCACCATATACGGTCTCTACCGTTACCTATATACAACACTATATACTGTCCCTGTCGTTATCTATAGGCAATACCACACAACATACTGTTCCTACCGTTACCTACAGGCAATACCACAATACATAGGTCCCTACCGTTACCTACAGGCAATACCACATTACATACGGTCCCTACCGTTACCTACAGGCAATACCACATTACATACGGTCCCTACCGTTACCTACAGGCAATACCACACTACATACGGTCCCTACCGTTACCTACAGGCAATACCACATTACATACGGTCCCTACCGTTACCTACAGGCAATACCACATTACATACGGTCCCTACCGTTACCTACAGGCAATACCACACTACATACGGTCCCTACCGTTACCTACAGGCAATACCACATTACATACGGTCCCTACCGTTACCTACAGGCAATACCACACTACATACGGCCCCTACCGTTACCTACAGGCAATACCACACTACACACGGTACCTACCGTTACCTAAGGCAATACCACACTACATACTGTCCCTACCGTTACCTAAGGCAATACCACACTACATACTGTCCCTACCGTTATCTATAGGCAATACCACACTACATACGGCCCCTACCGTTACCTACAGGCAATACCACACTACATACTGTCCCTACCGTTACCTACAGGCAATACCACATTACATACGGTCCCTACCGTTACCTACAGGCAATACCACACTACATACTGTCCCTGTCGTTATCTACAGGCAAAACCACACTACACACGGTCCCTAACGTTACTTACAGGCAATACCACACTACATAGATCCCTACCGTTATCTACAGGCAATACCACACTACATACTGTCCCTGCCGTTACCTAAGGCAATACCACACTACATACTGTCCCTACCGTTACCTACAGGCAATACCACACTACATACTGTCCCTACCGTTATCTACAGGCAATACCACACTACACACGGTCCCTACCGCTACCTACAGGCAATACCACACTACATACTGTCCCTGCCGTTACCTAAGGCAATACCACACTACACACGGTACCTACCGTTACCTAAGGCAATACCACACTACATACTGTCCCTACCGTTACCTACAGGCAATACCACACTACACACGGTCCCTACCGTTATCTACAGGCAATACCACACTACATACTGTCCCTACCGTTATCTACAGGCAATACCACACTACACACGGTCCCTACCGTTACCTACAGGCAATACCACACTACATACTGTCCCTGCCGTTACCTAAGGCAATACCACACTACACACGGTACCTACCGTTACCTAAGGCAATACCACACTACATACTGTCCCTACCGTTACCTACAGGCAATACCACACTACATACTGTCCCTACCGTTATCTACAGGCAATACCACACTACACACGGTCCCTACCGTTACCTACAGGCAATACCACACTACATATTGTCCCTACCGTTATCTACAGGCAATACCACACTACATACGGTCCCTACCGTTATCTACAGGCAATACCACACTACATACTGTCCATACCGTTACCTACAGTCAATACCACACTACACACGGTCCCTACCGTTACCTACAGGCAATACCACACTACATACTGTCCCTGCCGTTACCTACAGGCAATACCACACTACATACTGTCCCTGCCGTTACCTACAGGCAATACCACACTACATACTGTCCCTGCCGTTACCTACAGGCAATACCACACTACATACTGTCCCTGCCGTTACCTACAGGCAATACCACACTACATACTGTCCCTGTCGTTATCGACAGGCAATACCACACTACATACGGTCCCTACCGTTACCTAAGGCAATACCACACTACATACGGCCCCTACCGTTACCTACAGGCAATACCACACTACATACTGCCCCTGCCGTTACCTACAGGCAATACCACACTACATACTGTCCATACCGTTACCTACAGTCAATACCACACTACACACGGTCCCTACCGTTACCTACAGGCAATACCACACTACATACTGTCCCTGCCGTTACCTACAGGCAATACCACACTACATACTGTCCCTGCCGTTACCTACAGGCAATACCACACTACATACTGTCCCTGCCGTTACCTACAGGCAATACCACACTACATACTGTCCCTGCCGTTACCTACAGGCAATACCACACTACATACTGTCCCTGTCGTTATCGACAGGCAATACCACACTACATACGGTCCCTACCGTTACCTAAGGCAATACCACACTACATACGGCCCCTACCGTTACCTACAGGCAATACCACACTACATACTGTCCCTGCCGTTACCTACAGGCAATACCACACTACATACTGTCCCTACCGTTACCTACAGGCAATACCACACTACATACTGCCCCTGCCGTTACCTACAGGCAATACCACACTACATACTGTCCCTACCGTTACCTACAGGCAATACCACACTACACACGGTCCCTACCGTTACCTACAGGCAATACCACACTACATACTGTCCCTGCCGTTACCTACAGGCAATACCACACTACATACTGTCCCTACCGTTATCTACAGGCAATACCACACTACATACTGCCCCTGCCGTTACCTACAGGCAATACCACACTACATACTGTCCCTACCGTTACCTACAGGCAATACCACCCTATATATGGGCTCTACCGCTACGTAGATGCAGTACCGCCATTTATAGGTCTCTACCGCTACCTGCATGCATACATATAATTATTGTTCTTAAATACCATACATAATAAATTATCAGAAAGCCCACGCAGTCCGCTTCCAGGACTAGCTAGATACATGGATCTCCCGAGTTTTTTTTTACTAATCATCCATCGAAACATGTTTTATCAATTTCTGTATCATTCTATTTCATTTTAAATTTGCTTGAAAACGGACCTAGGAAAACAATGACTGTTCAGGCCAACCTCACATTTGAAATGGTATTATTGTCATCGATACTGTATATCACTATGAAAATAATAGCAAAAGCGTGACAGAGAAATCTATTTCAATTAGCACTCGATCCAAATGGTGTACCTAAAACTTCATTTTCAAATGTCACAGTCAATGTTAGTTTTCCGGTGAATTCAGCCATTTATTCTAAGATATGACTGATATAATATTTCATTGAAACGAATTACCTTCAATCAATTATGAGTATTATACACCATTGTTATAAAAAATAGAAACATCCATTGCTATTAGAACGATATGGAAGTTTCGAGAATTATTATAAATGATACCGAGTACCGCAAAATCCTTAATTTAGCAAACTTACAGAGAAAAATTTAGTTAAAAATAAAATAAAGCAAAGATTGAGGTTTTGCAATATGTGGTGAGACGTCAGAGTTCTGGCTCACTTCTGACCTTAACTAGTATATCACAGTCTGACCGCTCCACCAGCCGTCATCCCACACGCTGACATACACTGATACACGCTATCTACAGACAGAAATAGAAATACCATTTCTAAAACATTTAGTTTTCAGTTCAAATGAGGATTTAGTGGCGCATCTAGCCAGACATTCTAACCTTGATCTCAACCCTTAAAGCGCTAAATTTAATATATTTAATTCTCACTTACCTGAAGTTGTGTCACGCGATTCACAACTTCAAGTGAGTGATTAATTTGATACCACATATTTGCAAATCTTGATGTTTAAACACTCATTTGATTTCCAATAACAGTGCTTCGATCGGCTAATAACCAAATAAAAAACAGTCAGGACACTTCCTCCTTTCCATACTTAGAAATGAAATGAAATGAATCGGGCTTTAGGCCACCTTTGTGCACATATAGGCTAAACTTGGCCAGGAGAACCTCCTGAGGATGGTGAGATGATTGAGATGACACTGTCCTCCAGACACATGATTTGAAATTCGAGCTCTGGCGGTCTGAAGCCGAGCATGCTACTTCTCGGTCACGGAGGCTCTCCACAATACTGACTTTCACACGTGGATGGGAAAGAAACATTTGTGTTTCTTTCAAACCGCCGAGACCGGGAACCGAACCCCGAACTCTGGCGTGAAAGGCAGCGGTGCTAACCACCACCCTAGGGCCCCCTGCCCTCCAGACTTAGAGTTGACGTCTGTCTTTTTTATGGCAATAAAATATGATTTTTTGTACTAAAATGTCGTAAAAGGCGCTGGTGTTGACAGTTGGACAATAACACAATAGCAATAACACAGAGATCACGTCGGATCATGAGCTCTTTATAAAATATCCTTATGGGTTTCTGATTGCGAGGTAAATTTAAAGGTCATATAAAATGTCCATAGCGGAATGTGGTCAATATCACAGACATACATTACACAATATATTGAAAAAAAGTCCATGTATGGAATCGCAATTTCAAGAAACGGACATTTTTAACGTTACCAAAGAAGCATAGGATATATGACCCTGGTAGATTATTAGTAAAGCTTTACAGGTCGCTGTAGAGACCTGGAATAGTTTTTTAAGCTGATATCTATATATTACTATTATCTCATTCAGTCTAGCTGCACATTAGGTTAGGGGCCTTACCTTTTTTAAAAGAAATTGCGCTAAATTATTTGAATGAAACACTATATGTAAACGTTTAAACTTATAAATACGGTAGATCTGATAATTTTCGCGTGTTTCAATTTTCGCATTTTTTTTATTTTGAGACTTTCCACGAAGTTTAGAATTCGAGAATTTTCATTTTTCTCTAGTAGCGCTATCATAATAATGATTTTCGCGAGATTCGTGAATTCGTGAATTTGTCCTTCTCACGAAAATTAAAACCTCGCAAATATTACCAGATCTACAGTATGCTTTCAGTAACTCTCCAGTGCTACACCATGCTTTAATTAAGAGTAAATATAAACAGCTACTGTAATTAGTTAGCTTTTTGTTGACTGCAGCCAATTTTAAAGTGATTTTCATGAAATTTTACAAGCACTATTATTCCTAGTTATTTGAGAATCATCCTAAAAAATGCAGAAGCTAGACTATGCAATGGAAGTTTAAGATTCGACTCGAATTAAGTTATTGGATTTGGAAAACGGCGTCATAATTAGCACTTACCAAATGGTATAATTGTTAAACAATTCAATATTTTCAGGCTGGTTGCCAAATGATGAGAAAGCAGTGCTTGCAAAATTTCATAAAAATCGCTTGATTATTTATTGAGTAATCAGCGAAAAGGAGGTTTTATTTTGGGTGATCCTCCACCATCAAATAAACTGGGTATGAGCACGTGCAAATGATGATCCCTGAGGTCACATGACAGGAGCCTAATTAGATATGGTGACGTCACGAAGGGGTTGATCTAATAAGGTGATTGACCAGGCGCCACTGTCTGGGTGGATCATATTATGACCCATATTACAGCAGCGGTTAACAACAGCACACACAGAAAACACTAATCTGAGATATTGAACCAGTATTGGTTTAATGCTGGGGCAGCGTCTACGACCCTGGCCCAGTAATAACACAACATTGGTTCAACGTCTCGTATTTGCTTAATCAAGTTTTAACCCTTTCAGGCCTGAATTTATTTACTATTGTCATCTTCATCCACTACAAGCCGCGAATTGCTGTCGAATTCTCGACTTGTAGTGGATGAAGATGATTTGCTGTGATTAAAAAATTAAAGAAAATTGCCACGAATTGGTAAACCAGTTTCATGGAAATTTTCGTTCAGAAACCATTGCTTGTAGGGAAATTAAATCTGTTTTCAGGGATGTAAAATGATGCTCTATTGCATCGTGAGGGCTTAAAGGGTTAAAGGCAATTACCAACCATCCCAGCAAACACTATACACTGTATCAGTGAGGACGGACCACCATTAATCCTTAACCCCTTAACCGCCGGTGCCGCATATATTCGGGTTTTTATTTTTTATTAGCACATTATGTACCACCATGTTGAAGATAAAATGTGACATCAAACAGCAAAATTTGAAAATAGTTCACCTCCATTTTGTCAAATCTGAATAATTTTCACTCACTTGAAGTTGTGGGTCGCGTCAGCGAGGCACAACTTCAGGTGGGTGAAAATTCAGATTGAATCATTTGGCGGTTAAGGGGTTAAAGCGATGAATTAATTTGTAAAAAATATGGTCGGGGGTAAAATACCATTCTTGGACGAAGTCTTCGTGCTAAAAAAAGGTTAAATGAAATCGTTTTTTATTGCGACACGCTTTTAAAACGCAAAATACGTGCAAAATTATTCAGCTATGCTATTTTGTCAGGATGAAGAATTGCCCGTTGAGGTGATCTGTCAGCCACTGTATCATGGAAAAAACACCTAGCTGACCATGATGAAACAAGCAACATACTTCCGTTGTGCATTAAAAATGTAATTTTCAAAGGTCAATGGAATACTCCTATACTCCTAAGATAAAGAGTGTTCCGCGTGATAATATAATTTAATAGTATTACAACGCTCGTTGTCAAATTATGCGAGAGGCCACAACTCTTCATTTATTTCCATTTAAATGCACTTGATCAGTTATTATGTATAAACTGAGAGCAGTGACGTATACAGAGTAGAATCGTGGCTGCTGTTTGTATCAACCATTGGCCTGCTGAATTGTTTGGTACTTTTTTTCGACAACTCACAAAAAAAAAAATTATTTATGAAAAATAAACATTAACTGATCATTTACTACAAAACATTATGTTCATTTCAGGGACATTTTATTAAAGTTGAAACTTGTTTTGAAATATATATAAGATCCTGTGAAAACAATGGTTACACATAACTACGAGTGTGTGTTGAGAAGTGAAGGGAAACACAACATATTCACACATAGAGTTTGACTGCTTTTCCGCCTACGATGGAAAACCTCTGGATCAACCCTTGTGAAAATTATCAACATGGCACTCAGTGGAAGCGAACGGTAACATTATCATACAAGATGCAAATGCCTCTTTATCGAGTGTTTCCAGGTGGGCCAAAGAAACATACCTTATGAAATCAAATAAACAGCGTACTTACGTTTAACAAATGCCTTATACATGTCATTTCGATAAAATTACAAAATGTTTTTAAGAAAAAATGTACTGTTTTTTAGAGTACAATAGGGTCTACTGGAACAGTATAATTGAACGTATTCACACGCATTTTGTGTCAGATACATTTACACCCTGGCCGGTTCTATTCACGTTAACACGGCGAAAGGTTCACAAAATATTAATATCAGACTTTTTTTACTACATACGAAATGGCCTTCAAGAATAATCTTGCCATCCTCCAGTGTAGAATCAACGGTACACATGAAGGATGTAAGGATCCAACAACACAATCCTTTCAGGTGCTTATCCCTCAGAAGTGGCCACAATTGGCATTATGTCCCCCTGAAGCAGTCAAGCCTGTGGTAATAAGTGGTCACAGCACATGTAATATCTGACCCAAGGTGCGCACCTGTATCTCAAATTGGTCAAGGAAGTAGTCAAATCCTACTGAGGTACAATATTAGGCAAATGCTCATTCATTCCTCTAGATTGTGCGATATTATATATGTATTACCGATATGTATCTATTATTGACTGATTACTTATTCATTTAGGCTGACAGCTAGTTATACAGCCGAGTAAGAGACAAGAACCTCTAAAATTCCAGCATTTGACCAGCGTTCTCGTGATTACTATCCAAAAAATCGTATTGCTTCAAATTATTGCTAGTAATTGTTGATCACTAAGAATGTTTGCAGAATTAATATACATTACAATAAAGATGTAATAGTTACACTTTTGAAATCCATAATATGTTTTTTCTAATGACGGGTAACAATAAAATAACAAATTACATAGGCTGGTTTATTAAAACACAGTACGTATACTATGTTACGCTGAGTATCATTGTAGGATTAAAGGTGATCTATCACCCTTTATATGGTATGAATAATTATGTCCTTATATGGGGTGATTGGCTATCATGTGCCCTCTCAGAGGGTCACATGATAGCCAATCACCCCATATAAGGAAACACTTGTGCCCCATCTTGTAACAACTTTCATTTATTTGTAACAAATTTATGCATACTATATAAGGGGTGATAGATCACCTTTAAGTCATTGATCGGACTCTAAGATGAGTTGATAACTCATAAGCATGGTCACTTTAGTGCGGGCTACGCTTATATGCACAATTATAGTTTTTTAACGTGCAGCTATTCTTGGATTCGTTTGAAGCTGACACTTACGGCAGTAATGCCAACATCAAATTAATGCAAACATTAAGGAGTATTCCAACAATGAGAGAATTTAAACTACCAAGTGTATATTTGTTTGATGATAAGGCGTGTATATTTCAAAACGATAGAACAAAAAAGGTCCAGATGGTTTATGTGCGTGTGTCGTAAAGTCAAAATACTGAATGTGAGTTTGTGGCATCAGAGACGCGATGCTTCTTCTTGTTTAGCTGGCTAGATGGCCAACTCTACACTTGAGGCAGATAGTATGGAACCAATAAGGGCAAGTTATAAACACTTCTGGTATAAATTGGTTGCACATTATATGGCCATTAGCGTAAGATGATTTGAGTGGATGAGAGGAGCCACCACATGCAATACCGATGAAAGATAATTTACAAATAACATAATGTTATTCTAAATATTATGTCTTCTTTCCATCTCCCCAAGCTGAACAATAAGTGTTGTTACTTCCCAGACAAGTGACTTGATATAAACAGAAATTCAGTGTAGTTTTATTCGCTTTTTAATATAGCAACTGGTTTACAATTTATATTGAGCTTGATCAAAGTGGCGGTGATCTATATTACCATTTGTGAATGTATTAGTCGCCAAAATGCATGACATATATTATTCATACCGAGACACGTGTGTGCCTGTCGTTAAAGTCTACACTAAACATTGTTGTATGACCACAACGCCCCATTATGTGATAGCAATGCGAATTATCCATTAAATTTAATTCGATATATAAAGTATTCTGCTGCAATCACTCACTCACTCACTCACTCACTCACTCACTCACTCACTCACTCACTCACTCACTCACTCACTCACTCACTCACTCACTCACTCACTCACTCACTCACTCACTCACTCACTCACTCACTCACTCACTCACTCACTCACTCACTCACTCACTCACTCACTCACTCACTCACTCACTCACTCACTCACTCACTCACTCACTCACTCACTCACTCACTCACTCACTCACTCACTCACTCACTCACTCACTCACTCACTCACTCACTCACTCACTCACTCACTCACTCACTCACTCACTCACTCACTCACTCACTCACTCACTCACTCACCTAATTGCAACAATAGAGTGAGATGAAATGCATGTGAAGTCAAGGAATATAGTTGTAGCTTAATTTTACGATTGAGGGCGTCATCGCGTTTAGGATATTACAAAGCTATTTTAAATATTACTTTAAAAACTGTGCTTTTTGCTATTAATACCAACACACAAGCTGATGTGAATCTGAAATGTAAAAAGCGCGACCTTACTGCTTCACTAGACAAACATTATGTGTGAGTGCCAGGGTGGAAGTACTATATCTCAGATCAGGCAGACCTGGCCAGCCACAAGTCTCTGCTCTCACTTTGCCGCTATCTCTCGCCAGTGACTGTCCCACAGCTGGACCAATGTGAGGAGAGTCCCATGTACTTTGTCTCGCGTGTGTTGTAGCTGTTGCTTGTATTTGTCTGACTGTCTGATTGTCAGATTGACATTTGCCCATGTGATCATGTCCTGTGCCTGAGACAACTAGGACAACTGGCATTTGTGAGAGTTAGGTTTTCATACCCGTCGATTGTGCCCCGAATTTCAACTTAATAACATTTGAAAGTACCGCACCATAACCATCATAGCTGCAATTATAAAAATTTAATGAAAATAAGTCGAAGATTGATAAATGTACATTTGCAGGCCTATACTATTTTAATATACCTGGCACTCTTATTTTTATGTACCTGTTATTGATTGCCAACATATTATTCTTACATCACTGATCCGTTTAATTATGCTTACAGTTTCTTATTATATATTTGATTTATTTATTATGAACACAATCGTTATTGACATCATGAGTCAATAAGGATTGTATGTATGTTATTTAGAGGATGATCATCCACTACATTTGAGGTTACATTTCGACATGAGCGTCGGACGCTCATGTCGAAATGTAACCTCAAATGTTATTGTAACTTAATAATAAATATGTATTGCAATTACTGATGACTGATCACAAGATCAGCAATACAGTGTAATTCCGATCATTTTACAATAATATGCATAACACCTGTAACATGCAATCTGGCAGTAATTGTCACAATCTTTTGATTTTACCCTTATCTGATTATCAATCGATGGCGAAACAATATTAACCGAGTGCCTTGAATATACAAAGCTGAATAGACAAGCGAATGAGCAAACACACACCTACCTCTCGATATGTATTTTGCATTTGTTTGTACTAGGAAATATTTAGCTGATGTACACATTTTTTCATGGAATCATCAATATCTTTAGAGTACATTTGATTCTGGTTCATGTATTGTTTTCAATACAGCCCACTGGCTGCTTTGAATTCCACTACAGAAAGCACACTAGACTGACTATAAGCCTGAGTTTGTTCATCAAACTCCACGCACCAGTTTCTGTTAAGATTTGGACTGATGTCGCATAGATTGACCTAAGTTATACCAATACTGGTTCCCAGCAAACACGAGCCGCTGACACGGTGTTGTTTTAAACTTGGACCAGTGTCGCAGACGGTAGACCAATATTGAAACAACATTGCATCAATAGCTCTTGCTTGTCGGGACCAAAAACAACACTTGTGATCCAGAACGTACGTATTTAAATGCATGTGTGACGTCCTAGTATTCAATGGTTTACGTGAGCTAAATATCTAGTAGTTACATATGACAAAAACAAATCTATGTGAATCTCATTTTAATACCGAGCTTATTTATTTGTTTCTGAAAAGAATTTGGTGTGCTGATTTTTTCCTGCGAGGAATTTAATTAGGTATTGGGTATGAGAGGGTTCTCTAGTGATGGTTGCCAGGGGATATACCTGGTCTTTAGAGGCACGCCTGAGGTACACCGTACAATTTACCAGCCAAATTCAATAAAGGACGCCAAAGCAATGTACGGCCTGGCAGCTTCACGGGCAACCCCGAGGCGTGACTCACTCTGACGTCACGAGGTCACGTGCGGGGACACCCTCGTTCTGACTTCGCAAAATGGTCTCCATTTCCATAACTCTTTGGCGCAGGGGTGATTCAAGGCTGAACCGTTGGTCCATCATTGAATAAGCGGCCATTCGATAGACTGACTGCCCCCAACATTCAACATTGGATCAACAGTGTGTCCTTGTTGGGCTGGTGTTAGAAACGCAAAGGAGGTCGTAACATTCGTTGAACCAGCTATTATCAGGAATTGGTTGCATTGTAGCATGCGCGGCATGGTCGACGCTCCAAGAAGTGGGCCAAGTCGCGAGGTATATATTATTGCTCAGAAAAGCTGAACGATGCAGCTGCTTTAACCCTTGCAATTTTTTCATTTTTTGCATAAACCGTGGAAGGCAAATGTTTTTGTTCAATTTGAAATAATCATAAATGTCTTAGTCAGCTCCTTTCGCTTTATTTGAATATCTATTTATGGGTCTACGGCCATTAGAAATATTTTGATTCTTTCCTTTGGGGGAACGTATGAGAGGGTGCGACAGAAAATGAAATTAAACAGCTTATTTTGAGCTCATCGTCAAAATCATGTGATCTGGACCCCATTCCTACAAGCGTACTGAAAAATTGTCTTATCATCACTGATATAATTACCATTTAAATGGAAACTAGTACATTACCTCAAAATAAGCTTATGTAAGATCACTACTTAAAAAAACAGCTCTTCCTAAAAACCAGCTGAAAAATTACAGGCCTGTATCCAACTTGAGTTTCATTTCCCAAATCTTAAAAAAGGTAGTAGCCAATCGATTGCAAACTCATATAAAAATAACCATCTATCCAATCCATTACAATCAGCCTACATGAAATATCCTTCTACAGAACCAGCGTTACTGAAAGTACATAACGATATAATTATTAGTATCGACAAGGGTAAGGTTACATCTCTGACCTTACTTGACTTGTCGGCCGCTTTCGACACCATATACCATGCTACATTAACAAATAGACTTTTAGATTGGTATGGAAAATCATGGCAGGTTCAGCGCTATTATCTCAAGCTTTGACATAAACCAGCATGTTCATACCGATGATATTCAAATTGACATGTCTCTGTCCGTTTTCAACGATAAGGAATCTCTTAAGAATTTGCAACATTGTGTAATGGCCGTGTCAGCCTAGATTACAGGGTCCAAGCGGAAGCTTAATCCTAGTAAGCCAGAATTTCTTCTCATTGTGACCAAACTTCAACGAGAAAAAAGCTTAAATAACCTCCCATGCTTAATTCTAGGTCAAGGCACAAATCCATCTGCATCAGCTAAAATTCTTTGTGTAGTATTCGACAGTAGCTCTAATTTCCGAAGACACATATCCCAAACATTTACGGCATGCGTTTATCATATCCGTGACCTGTGTCGAATTAGAAAAAAATCTGTCCTTAAAACTTGCCAAGCAATTTGCAGTGGCCTGATCAGTAGCATGTTAGATCAATATGTCACAATATGCCAAAAAAGGATATTGCTATAGATTACAACGCGTTAAGAACTGCCTTGCAAGAGTGGTAACCACTGCCTCACGTTTCAAACGTTCCACTCCTATTCTAAAACGATTACATTGCCTTCCTGTCAAGTTTCGCATTCATTTTAAATTATGCACAATAACTTTCCGAACCCTAAAATACAACTAAGCTGCATATCTGGTTGACTTACTTGTTCGCCCGAAATGAAATGATCTAAATATCTACCTTCCACAAATTCAAATAGACTTTTTTGTTCTGCCTATAGAAAATAACACTGGGTCAAGAGCTTTCTCCATATCTGGCCCAGCCTTATGGAACGACGTGCCTGTGCCAATACGTAATGCCGAAACAATTTGAACATTTCGGAAATTACCTGAATCGCACCTATTTGATCTGGTTTTCCCACCCTAGCTCCTCATCAGCCCGCCTCCCTTTTGACGAACCTGTTTTCGCCTCGATTATGACACATGGTCACGCTAAGGATTTGTGCGTCTCTGAGCCCGGTCCGCTGAGGATATATGCGCTGTAGAAGTTTGCTTGATTGCTTGACTGCTTGATTGCTTGATTGATTGCTTGATTGCTTGATTGCTTGATTGCTTGATTGCTTGATTGATTGATTGATTGATTAATTGATTGATTGATCGATTGATTGATTGATTGATTGATTGATTGATTGATTGATTGATTGATTGATTGATTGATTGATTGATTGATTGATTGATTGATTGATTGATTGATTGATTGATTGATTGATTGATTGATTGATTGATTGATTGATTGATTGATTGATTGATTGATTGATTGATTCTGACGTATAAAGACGGTCCCCGTACATCATTCATCTTTCACTGTAGGCCTGATAGTCTTTACTGTCAATGCCAAATCAAGTTTATACAAAAATAGGGGAAGGACGGGTATTATGTGACACTTTAGTTGTACCTTCTCTCAGTTCTCTATCACTTCGTATAAATTGAAATAAACCAAGGAGAAAATATCAACAGACATCTATTGCAAGAAGAAAAAGGAAAAATTGAAATATCGACATCGAATACATAAATACTAGGAGTTATTTGTTTTTGAAATTTGTCCCATATTTCCATCCATGGCGGGAAATATGGAACTAACAGAGGTCTCCCCCCTACCTACTTCAATTCTTCAAGTTTAAGCCCAGCCAACAATTTAAGTTAAAAGCAACGTGCATTTAGCAGGGTAATAGCACATACTATCTTAAATAACATTAGTGATGCCTGTTAAATGTGCGGTACACTCATACACTCATATTAGAAGCTGGGGCATGTTATCTCAGATTGAGAGGCGAACGCGTAATGTTGTTTTGAATAAGGAACCTAAGCCGCCTCCCGCCACTGGTGAGAAACTACAACTCTTTTCCCATGTTTTAGCCCGGATATATTCGGGTGTGGAGCTGACAGAGATATATTCATATCCAGAATATATTCAGGTGTGTGAAGGGTTAAGTAGTTGCTTTTACTGAGCTACTAATCTTTCAGCCTGATGGAGTTATTGCTCCGTGTGTTTTACTTAGCTACCAATCTTTCAGCTTGCACATAGTCTAGTCCATATAAAAAACATCCTAAAAAAACGCTGCAAAGGTTTTCAACAAGGTCCGCAGAACAACACTATCATTGCTCGGTAGTTTTTACCGATATGTGGATATTTCAGCCTGGTGGAATTGGTTTATGTTAACCCTTTCAGCGCGGAGTCTTTAGACGTCAGAATCTAAAATCGATCACCGCACTGAAAGAGTAAAATAGTTATAATGACCGTAGACCAATAACATAGGTATTCAGATGAAACGAAAAGAGCTAAATAAGCCATTTATGATGATTTCAAAGTGCTGCGATTATTCTGCTGAATGTGAAATATTCACTGCGCTTAGCTTAAGGTAATTTTGTGAGCATTGTGATGATAAGAGAAACACAAAGCTAACAATACAATCCCATTCCTTAGTGCACCATAGATTACATGGTTAATCCATGAGTGCACAGAGAGCTTATAACTTTTAAATAAACAAGATGTTTATTCCCCGCTCACGCGTGAAGATTCAATATAGTGGAGAGTCTCCGTGACCAAGAGGTAACGTGCTCGGCCTAGTGTCCCAGTTTAGCCTTTCTGTGCACAGAGGCGGCCTAAAACCCCATTCATTTCATTTTCATTTGCATTGAGAGAGACGTAAAGCAAGAATTACCATAGCCTTAGTGCATTGATAGAGACGACAGCCACATCCCCTCTATCACATGACTATTGATGTCACCTTATATCATCGTCAATATGTGATTAGTAGCAGTGACCATGTACAAGGGCTTCACACGGTTCGTCAGCTCTGGTTTTAAGGGGTGTCCCTCACAAAGTGGTATAACACACCTTTTAATCCCTAGGTGGCGATTACTGTGATGTGACACATCACCACACAATATGAGAAGAACATTTCAATATTATTAGCTTTGGATGTACTAGTGATAGTCCATGAACATTAGATTTGAAATTTCATTTATTGTAAAATATATTCGATTATTGCAAAACATGTGTTTGTAAGTTTACAGGAGATGAGCAAATGATATCCTAATAAATATATTTTTATTTAAAAAATGGTGCAATTTTACATTTTGTCCAGTTAAAGCATTGATAATGCTGTAAATAATCATATTTTTGCATTATGTAGATTCACGGACGTTTTATATTTTTCAAGACTCTGAGACAAGAGTAGACCTTTCATTTAGCACCCAATCGCTCATATCACGAAAACAAATACCGCGCCATCTATACCTTATCTACACGCATTAATGTGGCAAATATCATGCCACATTCATTTACTTTATGTTTGTTATTGAAGATAAGTTCCTCCAGTTTGGAGCTTAACTTCCAATTTAAGTGGGTATATTAATTGACAAGTAGGCCTACATGTAACTTTAAACCCTAGTGCGACATTGAAATAAAAAATAAAATCATAATCAATAATTTTAGGATAAGATGGAAAACCATATTGTGAAATTCTACAACCAAGATCATTAGAGATGCCTGGCTGTTGCCATTACTCAGAGTGGCCTTGAGACGTTATCGTGATGCATGATAACCCTATTGTTAGGTTGACATGATAGAGATATGATAGCTGCGTCATCTCCGTGTATTATACCACGCCATCCAATATGTCACATCGGGATAACCTCTAATTCATCTCAGATGGCAGACACATCTCTTTATAACCAACAAGCTTACTGCATGTGTGTAGAAATATCGGTTTAATGTTGGGCTAAGATCACATACGTCAGACCGGTATTTCAGTCAGATTTAGGCTTGAACATCTCTATGGAGACATATATATCACACAAATAACGAAAATATAATATATTTCATATGTGTTGTGTAGTATAGTAGTCGATGATCACATAAGATCACAGAAAATCTATAATAACTACCGTTTTGGAAACATTTGGATATAATTATATGGTCATTATTTCCATATGGTGTAAGTCTTCGTTTCTGGAAAAATCAGTATAGCTATACATTATGTAGCTATACACATACCCCCAACATGATGGGCTATACACTTGCATGTAAAATGGTATACCTTAATATGTAAGATTCCTATTCATGCACGTGGGTGAGTATATTATGAATGGTAGCAAGGGCGGTGAACTGAAAACGCTGTAGCGGTTCTAGAGCTTAAAGTGCTAACTGCACATTCAGCCAATTATTAAAGCCCGTTTTGTGAATAATTAAGGTGCGGAATGACACGTGATGAACGAGAAGTGTGCGAGATGTGGCAGGCGTGGTTTCATCACTGGACGATCATGCGACCCACCGCAAAGATTCCCCTTGGAACCGTATGTAGGGGCACGAGGGAGTTTTATGCAAGCTTCCTAGTAGGAGTAAAGAGGTTTTATATAACATTCTGGAAAGTCATAAAGAGGTTTTATATAACATCGTTGACGGACACAAACTGTTTTATGTAACCGTTGTGGTAGGCACAAGGGTATTATAAGCTGGTTGTATATAACTCTAAGTGAGTGAGTGAGTGAGTGAGTGAGTGAGTGAGTGAGTGAGTGAGTGAGTGAGTGAGTTAGTGAGTGAGTGAGTGAGTGAGTGAGTGAGTGAGTGAGTGAGTGAGTGGGTGAGTGGGTGAGTGGGTGAGTGGGTGAGTGAGTGAGTGAGTGAGTGAGTGAGTGAGTGAGTGAGTGAGTGAGTGAGTGAGTGAGTGAGTGAGTGAGTGAGTGAGTGAGTGAGTGAGTGAGTGAGTGAGTGAGTGAGTGAGTGAACGAGTGAGTGAGTGTGACTGAATGGATGAAAGAATGAATAAGTGAATGAATGAATGAATGAATGAATGAATGAATGAATGAATGAATGAATGAATGAAAGAATGAATGAATGAATGAATGAATTAATGAATTAATGAATTAATGAATTAATGATGAATGAATGAATTAATTTAATAATTACCTAATTAATTAATGTAGCAGGTCACTAAATATCACAAGTTGATCCCCAATAGTTAATTTGTCTGATTTATGTAGATCACAGAAAACAACTGAAGAACCGAGCATGAAAAGGCAGCTGATAAAGTTATGAAGCTAAATCAGAGATGATTTCTTTGACATGTTACAGTGCTCCTACCATTCTACATGGGTCATGAGACATGTATTATGTAGTGGAAAGGATGGGTTTGCCAATCAATCTGTGATAACATCTGTCACTGGTAACAAAGCTGGGTGTTTTGATGAGCACACCACTATTTCCCCTGGGCTGGCAACCTGCTCAGGCTCGGCAAAAACAGCCTGAAAAATATTCATGTGAGCGATAATAGAGAGTGTGAGACAATGACTGACTCTGCAGGACTGACTGTCCAGATGCCCAGACCGTGTACACATGCATTATTCACCAGTCATCACTGACTCAGTACTGTACTACGATAATATACTCCAGGTCCACTTCCATCACTACCCTGTGGACGTGTACAGTAGTAAGTACTTATTTGCCAATAATTCAATTACTATTGTTGGTCTGTGCAAGGCAGTATATTTAGCTCATCTGAATAATGTCTAGGCGAAGAATTGCATAATAATCTACCATTATAATGCCAAAGCAAACTGACGAGAGGTACAGAATGATTTCCAGAAATCAATTTCATCAAAGACAAGGAGCACTGGTGCAAAAAAAGTGAAAGTAACAAGATATTAGAAGAAGTTGTCCTGACTTTGTTCATGTTGCAGAAGAACATTTATTCCACAATCATTATAACAGGCAATGATTATATGATAAGATGAACTCATTTCAAAGACACAAACACTTTTTGTCCAGCTTTGGGCACAGCACATATTTGTTCTAAACAACAAATTGATAAAAACACGTTTGTAATAATCTCGTATTTGTCACGTTTGAAATACTTACAATGCTTCATGTCTGCATTGTTATCCACGTTTGTAATTACCTCGTATTTGTTACGTTTGAAATACCTACAATGTTTTATGTCTTAATTCAGTTAATAGGGTACACACTTTGCAGGGCTCTTGCATCCAATTCCAAGAACTGATGTGCAGAAATCCAGTAGCGGGCTCGGGCTGTGACGGTTGGAGGGGTGTTTAGGGTCATGTTTGTGGAAGACGGGTCGAATTAAAATGTCACTTACACAAAACTATCGACTTGAGCTTATCTAATTCTGTGTATAATACAAACTAAAAGGGTAAAGGACTAGGTTAAAATATATAGTAATATTTGTTATTGCATCATAAAATACATAGCTGCCATAATTCATAGTAAAGCTTTATTCTAAACTTAGGATCTTGTTCACATGAATTTAAACACAGCTGCTATATCGCGGATTTTAATGACATGTATATTTATTTAAATATACTTTGCATTTGTTGCAACGATAAAACTAAAATTAAATTTACACGTGGATTATGATGATTGTGCTGTGGCGATGTTGACGAATAACATATTTCGTGAAACACGTGTTCCCTTGACTAGGCACATCACAAAAAAGTCGTGTTCGACGTTTTTTGTGTTTTTTTTCCGGGATATATGTGAATTTGTCAGACACTGCAATAAAAGGCATATTTTTCTCTGTTTTTGTTGTGCTCGCTATTACTGGTAGAAATGAAGCCATCATTGTAGAATTAAAAACGTTATTTGTTTTGAATGGCACTTTCTTCACCTTTTTCGTGAGTTCCCATAATTTGATTTTTCCCAATTACGAAAATGATGCCAGCTCTCGCCTTTAATTTCAGAAAAATTGAAACAAATGTTTGAAGAGGTAAGTTAAAGAGGCATGTTGTGGCCCCTTCTGATTTTTTTTACACAGGTGCCATTTTTTTAATTTTTGTAAAAAAATGCAAAAAATGAAAATAGACTATGTCCACTGCCCTGAGGAAGTTCTGGAAGCCATCATTAAGGCCGTTTGGACAGAACAATGTGTGAATCTCTAAGAATTGAGATACCTGGGGGAGGCTGCACTAGTTTGTTCAGGGTAAAACCTCGGTGAAATTGTGCTTGCCGGCCCTACCCTTCCTCATGCGACGGTAAAAATGGAAGTTTCTTAGCCAAGATGAAAATACATCGAAAATATTCTTCTTCTATAACCCCCTCATGAATTCAAAAAAAGGATAAAGAGGGGCCGGAGGCTATGCCCAAATTTCTAATTGTTATGTGCATATGTTGTATATTTCCTCAGCTATTTTGAAAAGTTCAAGTGTCTAAGTAATTTTGAAAAGTTCAAGTGTCTGAGTGATTTGAAACACTTGACGATTGTTGTACTTTCTACACCACACACAAATGGACACAATTTTATGGTCATATATCATACAAACAGTTTCAAGCAGATTGTAAAACATTTGTACGTGACTAACAATGTTAATGTGATTGAATTGTGATTTCCCAATCGATCACGATATCTATAAAAATAAGGCAGGACCTATCGCAGCCGGATGGACGATTTACCTATTTCTCAGTCGTTCAAAGCGGTATAGTGAGCATCATTCTGAAGACGAAATATAATTGGCGTTTATATTTCTTTCTCTGAGAATGAAATAAAGTTATTATGAGTGATCATAAAAAAGCATAAGAAGCCTTACAACATCAAATTACAAGATCATCACGAAATAATTGTGATTAACAGCTTAGAATACAACTTGAGACACATTAACGATAAATATCATGTTAACTTTTGTGCTGTTCAATGTTTGTTTAAGTTTCACATTAAGCAGGAATTGCTAACACAATTTCCGGCTTGAAATGACAGATACGTTAAATCATGACAGTGGTTGTAAAATTGAATGATTTCATCAACTATCATTCATCACTGAGTATGTTATCAATTTCAGTGATATCTTATTTGGAGTTATTCTTGTATAACCAGTGGAAATCAAACGCTTTTTTTCAATTTAAAATCATCCTAAATCTCTTAGTTAGCTCTTTCTGATTCATTTGAATGCCTATGTCATGGGTCTGTATTCTTACAGCGCGGGGATCGACTTTAGACGTCAGTATCTGACGTTTGCAGACGTCAGATTCAGACGTCTAAAGTCGATCCCCGCACTGTAAGGGTTAAAGTTGATGTGACATTGAACCGGCATTGGGTGAGATGTTAGGATTAGTGTGAGGAGTGATTAACACATGCTCCAATGGCTCGGGAGCATTCATGCATTTCACGGACTGCCTTGTTAATAAATGATTACTCCCTTAATCCATGGTGGGTGGGATCTGGCCTTGGTTTGATCTCTGGCTAATACACGAGGTGACGCAAAGAGTTAGGATAGTCAGTGACGGATCCAGCATAGGGCGTACCCGGCGTACGCCCCCCCCCTTCTTGGTGAAAATATTGCATTTTCATGCTTTTTTTGGAATGAACTGAAGCTAACACCCCTTTTTTCAGCCAAAATGTGGCATACGCCCCTCCTCTTGCACATTCTGGATCCGCCACTGATAGCAGTGTGATGGAAACCCGAATACACTGCGTGAAGCAAAGAGTTAGGAAGCTACAGTGTTATGGAAACCAGAATACACTGCGCGAAGGGTGAAGGTAGGATGCTGGTGTGATGGAAACCTGAATAGACGGGGTGAAGAGAAGAGTTAGGAAGCTATAGTGTGATGGAAACTCAAATATACGGGGCAAGGCGAAGAGTCAGAAACTAGTGTGATGGAAACCCGAATACACAACGCAAAGTTAAGAGTTAGTGTGATGGAGACCCTGATACACAGGCCGAGAGAAGAGTTAGTAACTATTGTGATGGATGGAATGAATGAATGAATGGGGTTTTAGGCCACCTTTGTGTATATGTAAGCTAAACTGGGACAGGAGAACCTCCTGAGTATGGTGAGATGAATGATGTGACACTTCCCTCCTGACACAGAATTCGAAATTTGTGCTCTGGCAGTCCGAGGCTCCCCATAATATTGAATCTACTGTGATGGAGACTTGAATACACAGGACAAAGTGAAGAGTTAGGAAGCTAGTGTGATCTAAATCTGAATACACATGACGAAGCGAAGAGTTAGGAAGCTATTGTAACGGGACCCCAAATACACGGGGCAGAGTGCAGAGTTAGGAAACTAGTGTGAATAAAACTAGAATACACGGGGTTAAGTGAAGAGTTAGGAAGCTAGCGTAATAGGAGCCAGAATATATGAGACGAAGGTGAATAGTTAGAGGCTAGAGTAATGAAAACCCGAATACACTGGACAAAGTAAAGAGTTGGAGGCTAGAGTAATGGAAACCCGAATACACTGGACAAAGTAAAGAGTTGGAGGCTAAGGTAATGGAAACCCGAATACGCGGGACAAAGTGAAGAGTTGGAGGCTAGACTAATGGAAACCTGAATACACGGGACAAAGTGAAGAGTTGGAGGCTAGAGTAATGGAAACCCGAATACACGAGACAAAGTGAAGAGTTGGAGGCTAGAGTAATGGAAACCCGAATACACGGGACAAAGTGAAGAGTTGGAGGCTAGAGTGATGGAAACCCGAATAAACGGGACAAAGTGAAGAGTTGGAGGCTAGAGTGATGGAAACCCGAATAAACGGGACAAAGTGAAGAGTTGGAGGCTAGAGTGATGGAAACCCGAATACACGGGACAAAGTGAAGAGTTGGAGGCTAGAGTAATGGAAACCCGAATACACGGGACAACGTGAAGAGTTGGAGGCTAGAGTAATGGAAACCCGAATACACGGGACAAAGTGAAGAGTTGGAGGCTAGAGTAATGGAAACCCGAATACACGGGACAAAGTGAAGAGTTGGAGGCTAGAGTGATGGAAACCCGAATAAACGGGACAAAGTGAAGAGTTGGAGGCTAGAGTGATGGAAACCCGAATACACGGGACAAAGTGAAGAGTTGGAGGCTAGAATAATGGAAACCCGAATACACGGGACAAAGTGAAGAGTTGGAGGCTAGAGTAATGGAAACCCGAATACACGGGACAAAGTGAAGAGCTGGAGGCTAGAGTAATGGAAACCCGAATACACGGGACAAAGTGAAGAGTTGGAGGCTAGAGTAATGGAAACCCGAATACACGGGACAAAGTGAAGAGTTGGAGGCTAGAGTGATGGAAACCCGAATAAACGGGACAAAGTGAAGAGTTGGAGGCTAGAGTGATGGGAACCCGAATACACGGGACAAAGTGAAGAGTTGGAGGCTAGAATAATGGAAACCCGAATACACGGGACAAAGTGAAGAGTTGGAGGCAAGAGTAATGGAACCCGAATACACGGGACAAAGTGAAAAGTTGGAGGCTAGAGTGATGGAAACCCGAATACACGGGACAAAGTGAAGAGTTGGAGGCTAGAGTGATGGAAACCCGAATACACGGGACAAATTGAAGAGTTGGAGGCTAGAGTAATGGAAACCCGAATAAACGGGACAAAGTGAAGAGTTGGAGGCTAGAGTAATGGAAACCCGAATACACGGGACAAAGTGAAGAGTTGGAGGCTAGAGTAATGGAAACCCGAATACACGGGACAAAGTAAAGAGTTGGAGGCTAGAGTAATGGAAACCCGAATACACGGGACAAAGTGAAGAGTTAGAGGCTAGAGTAATGGAAACCCGAATACACGGGACGAAGTGAAGAGTTAGAGGCTAGAGTAATGGAAACCCGAATACACGGGACGAAGTGAAGAGTTAGAGGCTAGAGTAATGGAAACCCAAATACACGGGGCGAAGTAACGAGTAAGGAAGCTATTGTAACGGGAACTCGAATACACGGGGCGAAGTGACGAGTTAGGAAGCTATTGTAACGGGAACTCGAATACACGGGGCGAAGTGAAGAGCTAGGAAGCTACTGTAACGGAAACTCGAACAGACGGGACGAAGTGACGAGTTAGGAAGCTATTGTAACGGGAACTCGAATACACGGGGCGAAGTGAAGAGCTAGGAAGCTATTGTAACGGGAACTCGAATAGACGGGACGAAGTGACGAGTTAGGAAGTTAGTGTGATGGAAACCCGAATACACGGGGCGAAGTGAAGAGCTAGAGGCTAGAGTAATGGAAACCCAAATACACGGGGCGAAGTAATGAGTTAGGAAGTTATTGTAACGGGAACTCGAATACACGGGGCGAAGTGAAGAGTTAAGAAGTTAGTGTGATGGAAACCCGAATACACGACGCAAAGTGCAGAGTTAGGAAGCAAGTGTGGTGGAAACCAGAATACATGGGGCGGGGAGGGGGGCAAATAGCTAGTTAGCTAGTGTAGCCTAATGTAAACCCGGAATCTAATGTAAGTCATAGGCCGGCCTACTCTTATACATATATACTCAACAGCCATATTTACATGTTTACAACCATAGACATAATCAGATAATTGCATGTTTCATGTAATTTCCCACCCGACACAAAGCGAGGATTCAATGTTGGTTGATGTTGAACCACTATGGTGATGTCACATGTCTCCTGGGGCTATCCCAAGCAGAAAACGCTGGTTCATGCACCGCATGACATTCTAAGTCATTTGATCAGCTTGATTATTTCACATTTTGAAATACAAAATTGTATACGTAAAGTGTTGTTTATGTTTTAACGTTGAAACAACCTCTGCGACGCCCACCACAATGGATGGAACATTAAACCACCCAATTATGATTTATGTGGATTCTGTGTTTTTTCTATTTGTCACAGCACAGTACCTGAGTGGTGCACAGACTGTTTGTGACAATCAGGAGCCGAGAAGGGACCATCTCATTATACCCTTGTTGTCTGGCCTGCTGGGACTCACGACAATACAGCCATAATTGGCATAACATCACTTGCTGCTATAGTCACACCACTGTGTGTTGGAGGCAGGTGGATATGCAGGCTGAGGTGCCCACCTTATAGAACTACACAAAAGTCAATTACCCGAGTCACCCATGATGAACGGAGTAAAACGTATACTTCTGGATCTATGCAACAAAGAGGAAATGTACTCTGTAAAGAGTCTTTGCACAATACATTTTTTATATGTTGCATAGTCTTTATCAGGGTGTTTATCAAAGACTTTAGGAGTCATTAAAAGTGTCGGTACATATATAAATAAGATGTTAAAAGTACGTAATGTATATCAAACAACAGTGTAGAATAATAATAATAATAATAATAATAAATTTCGTACTCTTGGAACATAGTCTACAGTGTGCAATTGAATAATTAGGTGCAGATAATGCAATTCAGTACATGATACAGTTAATTATCTAGACAGAAAAAGGACAATAACAGATTCAGTTCATCCGACCTAAAGTTGGTGTTATTTTGTTATTAACATAGCAGATTACCATCAAATAAAACAACAGCAATGATCAGATTGTGTGTTGTATTTTTCACTATGAAATGTGTATCCCTTTGAGTCTATGTCGCATAGGAGTCAAGATTGAACCGCAGTTGATAGCAGTAAGGTCACTGTGTGGATTGATCAGTTATAACAGTGATGTCATTGTGGATTGATCAGTGATAGCAGTAATGTCATTGTGGATTGTTCAGTGATAGCAGTAATGGCATTGTGGATTGACCAGTGATAGCAGTAATGTCATTTTGGATTGATCAGTGATAGCAGTAATGTCATTGTGGATTGATCAGTGATAGCAGTAATGTCATTGTGGATTGATCAGTGATAGCAGTAATGTCATTGTGGATTGATCAGTAATAGCAGTAATGTCATTGTGGGTTGGTCTCACCTGTTGATATCAGTAATGTTATTTTGGGTTGATGAGTGATATGAGTGATGTCATTGTTGTTTGATCAGGCCAGTAGGAGTCAAGATTGAACCGCAGTTGATAGCAGTGAGGTCATTGTGTGTTGATAAGTGATAGCGGTAATGTCTTTGTGGATCGATAAGTGATAACAGTGATGTCATTATTGGGTGATCATTGATAGCAGTAATGTCATTCTGGATTAAGCAGGGCAGTTTAGATCAGTAATGTCATTGTTGGTTGATCAGTGTTAGCAGTAATGTCATTCTGGGTTAAACAGGACAGTTTAGATCAGTAATGTCATTGTTGGTTGATCAGGCCCGTTGATAGCAGTAATGCAATTTAAAATATTCAACTGAATGATATACGTATATGCTCCGAAGAAAAATTGTATTTCAAGCTTAATGCTAACGCCCGCCTTACTTGTAGCCGGCCGGTCGTGTGTTTGGAAAAATATCTTCGAAGTTCACCCCGAAACTTCGGCCACGTGGCCACGGGCCGCCCGTGGTTCACCCCGCACGGTCCGGCACGGGGGATGACGAAAAAAAACCCTGGCAGCCGGGACTCGGGCGGCCTGGACACTGGTGTGGACTAACACTTTTGTTTCACTATATAAATATTATCATTGAAAAAAATGAACCAATTGTGACTGTGGTAAAATAATTGGTCATCCACTGTAGAAACACGCTTTCATTCTGTATGAACGGAACGTCATCTTTTAATAATTTTTCTCTTGGTCACAACGTGGCTTTTTTTTACCATATCGCCTTATTTCAGATCAGTTGGAAATATGGTTTATCTATGTATGTTTCTGCGTGTTTGAAAATTGTTATTGTTTTATACTATGTATGTGCTAATACGATGTCTGTATTGTGCAGACAAATAAATGATTCTGATTCTGAGATATCGTGTGAGTATTTATTATACGAAGGCGTGTAAAGACATTTGTGTTTGCACAATTTTGAGGAAATAAGTTTATTTACATCAGCTTGTAGATGACAGGAATTACATATACGTAAATAAAATATTCATTTGATTTACCTAGACGTGCAAATAAAACAAACAACGATATTTCCGAGTAAATATACACATAATTTCTGACAGGACAAACATCTTGCTATAAGCGAAATCATGTATTATATCCATAAAAATACTCTATACCAAACAAAAACGTTGTTTATTGCTGGCTATTTTTGGAAGAACAATTTGGCGCGTTTTTTCTCACGTTGTATATGGCACGAATTTATGTAGATGCTATCTGTAAAGAAATTTGACATTTGCGAGTTTATCTATAGAACGCATCAATTCAACATCCTACTGCATCCAGAAGCACTATTACATAAACAAGCCGTATACACATTAATAACATCAACTTACAAATTTGCGTAAATTAAATATTTATACTGCTCACGAGCTAAACAATTCACAGCGTGACATCATAATAGTAACTGTGTTGAACATAGTATAACGTGATTAACAGTTCACTCAGCTTCAGATAGAAAACAAATAATATCCGACTTTTCTACATAAGACCTTCAACTCGTTAAATGCACAAACGAATCACATTGTTTTGAGAATAAACGAATCACTATAATACTCATTAAGTATCTCAATTCAGCCGAAATTTAAAACCATGTTATGCCATAGTAAAATATTGTAGCCACTTTGTGCTGTTATCTTTGACTTACTTGACTGGATTGCTACATGTATCAATGACAATGGAGTGTCTGTTTCGCGATGAACATCGTGCCATAATCTGTTAGTAAGACTGATTTTCAGTACTCCCACCATCCAGAGCCAGAACTCAATCGTCACTTCAGACACCAGATTACTGTGCTATATAAATGGCTTCCATAAATTAGTTTGTCCAATTTGTGCAGATCAGTAGTGGAGATAGTATTCCGTGATGCGGGAAACTAGATGTGAGTGACTCTACATTGATAACAGAGACGGCATGATTGGTTTAGCATTATAGATCTGCCAGTCCAAACAAATCTCGGTTATAGTACATCCCGACTTATTGCTCACATCTCTAGCTATTTTAGGTCATATTATCAGACAGCGTGAATGCATGAATAGATAAATTAAGTAATGAATGCATGAATGAATGAATGGATTAACGAACGAACGAACGAACGAACGAGCGAACGAACGAATGAACGAACGAACGAACGAACGAACGAACGAGCGAGCGAGCGAGCGAGCGAGCGAGCGAGCGAGCGAGCGAACGAACGAACGAAAGAACGAATGAATGAATGAATGAATAAATAAATAAATGAATGAATGAATGAATGAATGAATGAATGAATGAATGAATGAATGAATGAATGAATGAATGAATGAATGAATGAATGAATGAATGAATGAATGAATGAATGAATGAATGAATGAATGAATGAATGAATGAATGAATGAATGAATGAATGAATGAATGGGGATTTAGGCCACATATAGCCTACATTAAAAATGAAAACATTCTAATTTTTTTCTCATATATCAGGTAATTTTATCAACTAAACTATTTTCCTTGCCATCGAGGCATTGTGGCAGCCATTGACATCTCCAGCCGAATGAAAAAAAGGTATGCCACTAATAACATGAACACAACCTGCCACCCAAACATTGCTAATAATACACTAGCTATTGATCAATCTAACAACTCATGTTCTTATCAAAATGCTGTTTTGGTGGACTAACTCTAAAATAATATTCCTTTATCAACACTCGTCTAATTTATTAATTGAAATATCAATTTTACTTGAAAACATATTTTACGAGACGCCCACTAAATCGCCCACCAGACTCAACGTTAATATATTGACCCTCATAGCTTTTGCATTGCGTAGCAATGATAGGACAGACTACATTTAAAAAGACTGGTGTGGGAGTGTGAGGTCGCTGAGAACATATTAGATAGATGTAGACGCCGGGGAAACCGGATAATTACGTTAATGGAATCCTCAAGAAGCAGGAAACAGGAAGGACATCTGCCGCAAAATGATATTAGAAAACAACAGATAGCATGGTGTGTGTTGAGAAGGCAGACTGAGATGAGAGGAGTGTGTGCGTGCGGGATCCAGACGACCAGATCAGCGGAAGGCATCGGATCACTCAGGCCTGTGAAGTGGCAGACCGGGGTCAATGATGGCCTGCAAGAGCAGAAGCAGCAGACTGGCAGCAAGCAGGCTCTGTGAGCCAGCAGATATTACCATTTCAGGGGTAACTAGTGATCTATTCTCCCAGAAAACACGTGATCACAAGGCTGTTTTAATGTTGGACCACCGTCAAAGACGGAGGTCCAACATTTAAACGACGTTGGGTTGATGTTTCCAACATGTGGTGGGACTGCAGTGCAAAGACAAAGGCAAACAGCAGTAACTGCTTTCCCGAAATATAAGCAGTTACTGTTGTTTGTCTTTTCAGTGGAGAATAATAACCACTTGCAATATCTAACGTTTGCAAAGATGCACACAAGTTCTTGTGCAATACCAATATAATATATATTTCCAACACATATAAACAATTGCGGACAACAATTACAGCAAAACAACACATATGCATATAAGCTGCTAACAAAAGAGAACAACTCGAAAAACTCCTGCAATCATCTGATGAGACAATAAGAACTATCACAGATTTGAGCCACTCACACAGTTCAGCATCCGGCATTAGTTCGGCCTAAATAAGGGAGATTTATGTATTGTATTTGAAGGCGTCTACATCAAACAGAAAGCGTCTACAATCAGAAAACCATCAGCGGTCTTTGAAAACTTTTACGTCAAGCAGATATATATTTAGGTGAAGTACCACGTACCATATGAAGCATCTCCCTTTACAGGGCAAATAGTACATTATTTACGGCACTTACTGCTATGAAGTAATATAACTTTTTTGGAAATACTCCACCACTTTGACAAACGTAGCTGCCATCAAATTGAAATACATCTGGAGAACAACAGTCGTGATTACGTAGGAAGCCACAGCGAAGCAGTAACATCCCCGAACAGCCTCTGGTGGCTGTTGGGGTATAGGACTACATGGGTAAGTGTGACCTGCCTGCCATCAGCTGTCCTTCATCAACTATCCACCTAAGCTGCTAACATGAGACAACGATCCAGACAGCCAATCTGTAAGCCATCAATTGCCTATTATCCAATACAGCGTACATTAACTGCTGGGACGCTGCAGTGTCTACTTACTTTGTATGCACAGATAAGGAACAAATGCCCATTAAATTGCCCTTCCTATTTCTGAAAATACATACTTTCACTTCAATGCTTTAATATTTCAATATTTTATATTTGATAGTGGTATTAATTTATGCACTCGCTAAAATTTAAGCTAAGAAAGCAACAAGTTAATCTACTTGTAAACGGATAAATATAAAAATAATTATTACAAATTGTTCATTTCAATATTTTTCATAATTTGCCGCTGGAAATGGCAAACAGGCTAAATTAACACATTAACGGTCCAAATTGTAGTAGTGTCACACAAGTGTTCAAGTCATATGACCTCATATACCTGGGTCATCATGGATGACGTTATTGACCTGGGTCATCAAAGATGACGTCATTGACCTAGGTCATCATGGATGACGTCGTTGACCTGGGTCTCTTCATGGATGACGTCAATTACCTGGGTGATCATGGATGACGTCATTGACCTGGGTCATTATGGATGACGTCATTGACATGGGTCATCATAGATGACGTCAATTTACATGGGTCATCATGGCTGACGTCATTGACCTGGGTCATCATGGATGACGTTATTGACCTGGGTCATCATGGATGACGTCATTGACCTGGGTCTGCATAGATGACGTCAATTACCCGGGTCATCATGGATGACGTCGTTGACCTGGGTCATCATGGATGACATCATTTACCTGGGTCATCATGGATGACATCATCGACCTGGGTCTTCCAATTGACGAGCTGGCTACTGAGGGGCTAATTGTAATGTAGGCATACACTTACTGCATCACTCAACACTCAATTTGAAAAGAATGGACACTGCACCATACGACATGCAAGCGGTGCTCATTTGAGTGCAATATGAAAAAATACAATACTCGTGTGCTGTATTTTCCCTTATCACAAATGATATAACTGCCATACATTGCGGTTGCAACTAGAACAGGATAATTGTTATCCACCCATCCCAGATTCAAACAGAGTGATAGTGTGGGAAAACATGAGATACACGTGCAATATTGCATACCATTCCATTTTATGAATCTGTGTACACACTAGATTGAGAAATAAATACTGTCCTCTTGACTAGTAATCACGACAAGCGATATCAGCTCCGGAAAAAATGTGAAGTTGCAATGTTGAATTCTTCGCAATAAATATAATCCAAAACAATTGATAATGATTCAGAGAGAATTGAGTGTGTTCAAGATCTGATTTTTCCTACAACTAAAGGGTTTTTTGAAGAGAATGTCCATATTACGAGCCATGGTGCAGTGGTTAAAGTTACCTGCTTTGAAAGTCCGAGATGGCCGGTTCGAACTCCACTTTAGCCCTAAAATTTCAAAGAAACTACGGATATGTAACATGCTATTGGTCAGTGAAAGAAACAAAAGATTTCTTCGCCGCTCACTCGTAAAGATTCAATATTGTGGGGAGCCTCCGTAGCCTAGAGGTAGCGTGCTCGGCCTCAGATCGCCCAGACTCGAATTTTGAATCATGTGTCTGGAGGGTAGTGTCATCCCATTTGTCTCACCATCCTAAGGAGTTTGTCCTTGCCCATTTTAGCCTGTATATGTACAAAGGTGGTTCAAAACCCCATTCATGTCATTTTATTCTTCCAATACATGACAATTTTCTTCAATTTGTCACCCGCTGCAGATCATTTCATCCTTTGCACTCGAGAATTGCGACAACAATTCGCGGCTTATAGTGGATGAAGATGACAATGGTGATTCAGGCTTGCTGGATTAACCCTGTGACCACTCAGCACGATTATAATCGTTTTTATTTTGTTTTAGTAGCCGATGAAATCACTGTTAGCGGGAAAGCAATAAGTGTTTAAACACATTTAACAACTTTGAGTAATTTCACCCACTTGAAGTTGTGGGTCGCGCTAGCGAGACGCAACTTCAAGTGGGTAAAAATTATATAATTTAGCGTTTTAACCATTTAAGCCCTCGCGATGCATTAAAGCATCATTTCGCATCTCTGAAGAATGACTTTTTTCCTGAAACCTAGTGGTTTGAGAAGGAAATTTTTCATGAAACTGTGTTAAAAATAACAATGTATTTTTTTTTTTTTTTGCCGCCCACTTCAAGTCATCTCCATACTACAAACCGAGAATTGCGCCAGCAATTCGCGGCTTGTATAATGGAGATGACAACGGTAAATTCAGTCTTGAAGGGTTATGGGTTCAAACAGAACACTGCGTCTGTGAGTCCTTTCAGTTTTAAGTGCATGAAAAAATAAAAAATTGTGTAACAGAAGTTTTCAACATAAAAGTGTTCCACAAATTCATTAATCAAGCTAATGAAACTTGACTGATTACAAGTAGAATTGATGAGGTGTAATCAACGAAAGTCAAACGCAGAAAATAAAGAAGTGTGTTTTTTTGTAGCGTGTGTTAGAAATCAGCACTGATTTTTTAAATGTTGACGATTAAAGCTGAAATATCACATAAATAATACATTTTTCAATTACCACTAAAATAAAAAATCCTTTGTCAATTAACACTAATTTTTTCATTCAGATTAGACATGTACAGTGTTTTTTATCGTGATGATCAGTTCTCATTTTGTTGCAAATCGTATAATAGTGGTAACAACTGGCTCACATATTAGTCGGTTATGACATTGTTCAGATAATCCCCATAATCATGATAATATGCACATCTAGTGCTCTGATAAAGTAATCTGTGTGAAGTTATGATGGTGACAAAAAAGGTGGGCTTTAAGAAAGCTGATTGTACTATGTCATCTATGACCTTAAACATGCTAAGGCATTGTTAATGTGTCACACATATCACACTTCATCTTAGCGTGAACAAATAAGAAGAATCAATACCGCTGCAAATTGTAATAATAAAGATTTATTAAACAACGGTATGGGTGTATTTAATTTATGTATATATTTACTGTAGACGTCTCATTACCAAAATCAAGATTAATGATGGCACTTACGAGAATCACCTGGCATGTAGAATATACAATGTTCATGGTCGTGTTCACTGCATACATAACGTCGACACAATGGA
>OZ024907.1:88871657-88891657 GCA_964017125.1 Flabesymbios commensalis
ATGGCCTTCAAGTTTCAAAGAAACAAAATGTCTCTTCCCCGCTCACCGCTCACTAAACATTTAATATAGTGGAGAGCCACCGTGACCGAGAGGTAGCGTGCCGTCAGATTAACTTGTATCGCATATTTTTCGCCGATTTCTCAGTCAATTCTCAACCAATTTTCAAGAAATTTTGTATCGACTATTTGCGAGTCCCTCGGCGACTACCGTGAATTTTTTTCATCGGAAAATATTGTATAGCTAAAAAGTTAGACCATCTGGCATGTAATGCAATTCAGGGCTGAAAACAAACTTTAATTTAACCAGTTTAATGGGTTTATAGAGGGATGTCGTAATTTCAAATTTACTACATGTCAATTGGTCTAACTTTTGAACTACATAATATTTTTCGATGAAAATTTCACGGTAGTCGCCGCGTGACTCGAAAGTAGTCCTTGCAACATTTCATCAAAATCGGTTAAGAATTGACAGAGAAACATGCGATACAAGTTAATCTGACGGCGGGTATAGAGTGTAAAGATAAATTTATAATATGAGACAATAGACACACAGTGACAACCTTGCAGGTGAACTATCCATTCCAGTGGCTTCGCCTGCTGTGTGTCCATATAATCAGATAATAAAGTTTAAATTTCTTCTTAGCTTTCGAAAAATGAAAAAAAATCGTTAACACCATTTCTGATAATAGTCTTTTGAGAATTATTTAGAAAAATGCATTGGTCTTTCAGGAAGTTTTTTTACCAGGTTTTCTGCAACCGAGGTAAAAAAAAAATTATTTAAATATTTGCCACTTAAAAAAAATGCATACGATTTTTTTTTCTTCAGACAAATTTTATTTTTTAAAAGAACCAGATGTATATTTAGACGGACCAATATATTTCAATGTTTTCTATTTCACTGCATATCCTCTATTACTTTGATCTTATCAAACCTTTCTGTTTTCCACCAGAAAAGAAAAGATTGATCCTAACTTCTAGAAATGAAATGATGGGAAGTTAAATAAAATCAAAGTTAGGATGTTTATTTAGATGCGTCAACATATCTTAGTGTTTTACCACAACCTAACTCTTTATCATTTAATCAATTTACCCACCGAACACAAGGAATATAATAAAAACCGGTACCGGTTAAATGTGGCATTTTTGCACAGCATAAGGGTATTATGGAAACAATAGTGATATTCTAGTAACCAGCATGAAAGTCAGGTGACACAATTGCTTCAATGGGTAGACGAGGTAATTAATGTAATGACTAATTCGGATATAGTTCACCCGGATACCCACCAGCATTAGTTAATATTCTGTAAGATAATTATTATATTTAACCCGTTCAGTGCGGGGATGGTAAAACATTCATAATGGCCGGAGACCCATAATATAAGTATTCAAATAAATCGGAAAGAGATAACTAAGACATCTATGATTACAAATTCATCTCCGTGACACAACTATTTCAGCATTATATTTATTAGTTTACGGATACTTTATGAGAACAAGAGGTACATTGGTTATTATACCGTTAACCCTGAAAGCGTTGAAATACGTTTGTATAAACTAAGAGACCAATGGATTCTTTCAATTTGGCCAGTAAAATATTCTACTCTTTTCTCAGGGCGGGGATCGACTTTAGACGTCAGAATGTAAGGTACATAGACGTCAGAATTAGACGTCTGAAGTCAATCCACGCGCTTAAAGGGCTACATTACTCCCATACAATTATCATTTTATTGTTTCTTTGAGAATTTTATATTTTAATAATAAGGATCGATTATGATCATAATTTTAAATGGGCAGTCCGAGCTCAACTAAACTGGCCAAGAGAATATCACATTCGGCAAATGTTGTCATTTGAGTAGCGCATTTAGCAATGCTATCATTTGTCTGTATTTTGATACAAAACGAACAAAAACTTGCATTTTGTCTGTTGAAAAAGCTGGGAAGTTATTCCGTCTAAAATATAATAATATGGCGATTTCACCTTCTGTAGATGGTACTAGAAAGTGCCGTAGTTATAAAAAAAACATGTAAGACGTTTTAAAAATATCCATAATTAGTAATAATCTATATCCGACATCAATCACGCTTAAGTTTTGACATCAGATAACGACATACTCGCAATTGATGACCTATATATTATGGCGGAGACAATTGACTCGTTATTGATTAGTCGCCAGCGGCCAGCATATGTTGGTCAGAGCATAATAATTATTACATTCAGCTGTCCCCCTGACATATATATAACACAGGTTAATCACTTTATCTTCCTTTTTATATAGTTATTCTTCATTACTGAATGTGCACCATGGTGCTTTATATAAAACATAACTTTTAATAGTGCACACAATCAAATCACACATATAATAGCCCCTTCTAACATGTTTAAGCGCGGTTCATTTTAATACTATGCATGGCATTTGAATAAATTATCAGCTGAAAATAAATTAATAATCTTGATGTACAATTCATATGGCAATTGAAATCTGCAGCTGCATTTTTTTAAATATTAGCTAGGGTTACCTAGTGGTGACATACTGGGTTATACCACCAGAGGTTTACCTATCTAACAGTACCATATGCCTCCAGGTTAACTGTTAGTGACATATTAGGTTATGACTTCATAAGGGTTACCTAACAGTGACATACTGGGTTATGTTTTCATAAGGTTACCAGGCAGTGACATACTGGGCTATGCTTTCATAGGGGTTACCTAACAGAGACATACTGAGTTATGTCTTCATAGTGGTTACCTAGTAGTGATATACATGGTTATATATTCAGAAAGGTTACCCAACAGTGACGTTTAGGGTTATTCCTTCAAACGTGTCACCTAGTACTGACATACTGGGCTATACCTTGAGAAGTGTTACCTAAAAGTGCCATACTGGGTTATATCTTCAGAAAAGTTAATAGGAGACATACTGGGTTATACCTTCACAAAGTTTACCTGTCAGTGACATTCCGGATTCTAACTTCAGAAAGGTTACCTAACAGTGATATACTGGGTTACACTTGCAGAGCAAACGCGACAAAATGCTGCTTCAATGCTGGTCCATCGTCCACAGCGCTGACCCAACATTAAGCCGACTTTTGTTCAACGTGTTCAGTACCTGTTTGCTGGGTTGAGAACGCCTTTTTTATGAGCTCACACGCGCGTCTGACTGCCTTCTGAGCCACCGTAAAGCGCTGAGCTAAATATTTTTTTAATTTTTCTCCCATTGAAGTTGTGTCTCGCTATCGCGATCCACAACTTCGAGTGGGTTACTCATTTCACTCCCAATAACTGTGAGTTACCCTGCAAATATAACATATCAAAACTATGACGATAGTGCTAACGCCTAAAGGGTTGATCACCGAGGCGCGGAATCAATAATTTGTATAGAATACAATTACATTTAATCAGTGAATAGCAAATCGACATGCTGGTCACAAATGCTGGTCACACCGGTGTAATGCTACAGTCGAAGCATATGGATTAAAGCGCGCTGTCTAATGTGCTTTGTCTGCCTAATGTAATGAGTGTTATTTATACACTGATGCGATATTAAATGCGGATTTTTTTCGATTCCTCCATATCTATATTAAACCAAATGTCATGTAAGTCATTTCTCACACGTTAGGTACATCTATCACGCTCTCATCTCATACTGTTAGTTATCAGTTTATGGTAAATCAATAATATTTTTATAGATGCCTGAATAATGAGATAAGTAGATTTCATCGCAATCGATGATCATGCCAACCTTAGTTCAGACACTTTATTTGAGATTCTAAGTTGACCGGTTAATGGAAAAAACTGTATTTTCGGTAACGGTGACGAATTTGCATATTTAGAATTTAAAAACCCTTTGCTGTAATGGACAACACACTTGTCTATTGGACGCCTAATAAAATACAATAACTCGTTTTTAACACGTCATTACCCCTAAACCTATTATTGATTGAAATTATTTTTTCGGTAATTAAGGCTAATTTGCATATTTAAAGCTAAAACACGTTTGCTGCAACGTACACCACTCTTTTCTGTATGGATATCTCATATAAATATTGGTAATCCATAAATATTAATATATAATAATACATCGTTATCTGAAAATTAAAACGGGTATCGAAACTGTCATAGCTGTAATCAGGCATCCGGAAAAAAGGCGGGTTTTCATACGGGCCCGGCCGTTTAAAAAGGGCCGGTGCCGTGTATTAATTCGTGCACGTCTTTATTGTAATGGACGCAGCATGAGCTGATGTTCAATGGATAAATAAGGTCATAGAAATTATTCTATCAAAGTTATGGCTATCAAAAACTGAATAATGAATTACTGAGAGTGAATTACAATATATATTTTACTTTTTAGTGATCGCATTTAATTTCACTTCATCAAAATGTGATGTAATAATATATTGTATCTATAACCCCTACCTGTTTGACGTAGGAATAGACTTTGTTGTAAGCGTAGCCCTAACCGTGTTTTATTGATCAAATAATACACCTTAGCCAGTATGTGCACCATAAAAAGCTGCTAGAAGATTGATAACACTTTGTCTGCATCCATATTATATAATATTTGCACGGTTGCTAAACAACGCAACATATTATGTTTAATAAAAATAAAATATTTCGTTTTTAATAGGGCATCACCCCTGAAAATATTGCTAGGCTAATTTCTGAGATGTGCTTCCAGGCCAAGATGAATAGGATATCCCTGGTAGCTGTTGTCTATTTAAAATACTCTCTCCTGAATATATCGTCACATACATGTAATGGGTGTAGTGAGATGCAATGACTGTCAAGTAGACGCAATGGGGGAAGTGGATAAAACTTATAATTAGTTAGCCTCATCTTTATGGCACACGATGTCGGGTTAATGTTGGGCCACCGTATTCGACGCTGGCCCAACATTGACCCAACACCGTGTCAACGTTCCGTGTGTGATGTTCGTCGTGTCCAGCAGCTGTTTGACAATACTGGGCGAAATGACAACATGAGCTTCAATAACCCCAGCGACAACAACGAGATGCCTAGAAAAGCAACAGCAGCATGTTCAGCAGCAGCAATCTTTGGAACAAATGACACCCTCACCAAGAGTAACAACAATTGCAGCAGAAACAGCAGCAGTAGAGGCTGCAGCAACAGCATCGTGTCAGCAGCAACAGCAGAATCGTGGCAACAGCAGCAGCATTATCTGTTTGTATGTAACGAGGAGGTGTGAACATTATCTGTCATGAGGGATTAGATCGCACGATGATTCTATCGATATATCCCGGGCTTCTGCAGCAAAAATCAACAAACTCCTCCGCAGAGAATTACGCCAAATTCTGCGTAAAAAAAGTATCTTTCAATGTATCATGAAGAGAACTAAAGCACGCCTGTCTGTCATCCATGAGATAAGATACAACACGGCTTCTTGAGAGAGGGGGGTCAGAGCGACAGAGATAATCTAAAAGCTCCTAGATATGTATTCAACCACTTAACTGTCAATTAATTTATTTCATACTAAGTGAAAAATACCATAAATTAAGCCGAAGCAACAAGAATTGATGTATATGTCAAAAATATATCTGCATTCGGATGTGATTTTGAATGCTTACAGCGTAGTGAATATTACACATTTTCGCCCTTTCCAGATGAAGTGGATGACCAAACATTTGGGACGGCAATTAATTTGTCCAGAATAATAGGGATTCGGAACGCGATCAGAAATTGTATAATTTACTTGAACATTCTTACATCGAACGAAAGAGTCCCATAATTTACAAATATGGCTGATCCGAATGTTTGGAATGCAGGAAGAATGCTGTCAGAGGTTGGAACAAAAATGTTTGGAGTGCAAGAAGAATGCTGTCAGAGGTTGGAACCGGAATGTTCGGAGTGCAAGGAGAATGCTGCAGAGGTTGGAACCGGAATGTTTGGAGTGTAAGAAGAATGCTGTCAGAGGTTGGAAACCGAATGTTTGGAGTGCAGGTAGAATGTTGTCGAAAGTTAGATAACTGCTTGCCCAATTTGAGAGGCGGTGCATCTAGAGTTATGAAGATGAATAGAATATCCCTGGTAGCTGTTTTCTATTTAAAATACTCTCTCCTGAATATATCGTCACATACATGGAATGGGTGTAGTGAGATGCAATGACTGTCAAGTAGACGCAATGGGGGAAGTGGATAAGACTTATAATTAGTTAGCCTCATCTTTATGGCACACGATATCGGGTTAATGTTGGGCTACCGTATTCGACGCTGGCCCAACATTGAACCAGCACCGTGTCAACGTTCCGTGTGTGATGTTCGTCATGTCCAGCAGCTGTCTGACAATACTGGGCGAAATGACAACATGAGCTTCAATAACCCCAGCGACAACAACGAGATGCCTAGAAAAGCAACAGCAGCATGTTCAGCAGCAGCAATCTTTGGAACAAATGACACCCTCACCAAGAGTAACAACAATTGCAGCAGAAACAGCAGCAGTAGTGGCTGCAGCAACAGCATCGTGTCAGCAGCAGCAGCAGCATCGTGGCAACAGCAGCATTATCTGTTTGTATGTAACGAGGAGGTGTGAACATTATCTGTCATGAGGGATTAGATCGCACGATGATTCTATCGATATATCCCGGGCTTCTGCAACAAAAATCAACAAACTCCTCCGCTGAGAATTACGCCAAATTCTGCGTAAAAAAAGTATCTTTCAATGTATCATGAAGAGAACTAAAGCACGCCTGTCTGTCATCCATGAGATAAGATACAACACGGCTTCTTGAGAGAGGGGGGTCAGAGCGACAGAGATAATCTAAAAGCTCCTAGATATGTATTCAACCACTTCTGTCAACCACTAACTGTTAATTAATTTATTTCATACTAAGTGAAAAATAACATAAATTAGGCCGAAGCAGCAAGAATTGATGTATATGTCAAAAATATATCTGCATTCGGATGTGATTTTGAATGCTTACAGCGTAGTGAATATTACACATTTTCGCCCTTTCCAGATGAAGTGGATGACCAAACATTTGGGACGGCAATTAATTTGTCAAGAATAATAGGGATTCGGAACGCGATCAGAAATTGTATAATTTACTTGAACATTCTTACATCGAACGAAAGAGTCCCATAATTTACAAATATGGCTGATCCGAATGTTTGGAGTGTAGGAAGAATGCTGTCAGAGGTTGGAACAGAAATGTTTGGAGTGCAAGAAGAATGCTGTCAGAGGTTGGAACCGGAATGTCTGGAGTGCAGGAAGAATGCTGTCAGAGGTTGGAACAGAAATGTTTGGAGTGCAAGAAGAATGCTGCCAGAGGCTGGAACCGGAATGTTTGGAGTGCAGGAATAATGCTGTCAGAGGTTGGAACCGGAATGTTTGGAGTGCAAGAAGAATGCTGTCAGAGATTGGAACCCGAATGTTTGGAGTGCAGGTAGAATGTTGTCGAAAGTTAGATAACTGCTTGCCCAATTTGAGAGGTGGTGCATCTAGAGTTATCAGATATAATACGTGTCAATTTTTTATATTTTTTTGTACATCCCAAGTATTCGTTTATGCACAGTTTTCTCTAGTTTCAAAACAAAACTACTGAACATTATCAGTGTCAAAAAAAGTATTGATGCAATTCTATATTGGCGACAGAACAAACCAGATTAATTTATGTCAAAATAGGCTGATTTGTTCTTCCTTAAATGATCATCGAAAGCCCTTCATGTAGTTGTAGTGCTGCTCCTGAAACACCACAACACTATTTATTCGATTGTTCAAAATTATGAAGATCAATTCTGAGAACCACTTGAAGTATTGCTACGTGTAGCTTTTTGTAGCTACTATGTAATCCTCTTTAAATATATATCTGTTTATGCCAATTTTTGGGGTGCCCTCAGAATGATGTCATAAGTTGGGATACAACAGTTTGAAGTGCAGGAAGAATGCTGCCAGGAGTTTTATAAATCATGCAGAATTAAATAGATTAAGCCGATGCATTGTGCGTTGGAGTGGTGTTTACTAACCTGAGCTGGGCATTTTCTCACATGTAGCCTGGACGAGACATGTAGCCAGTGAGATATACGGTGTCCATGCTGCCGTGCAGATATCTTAGAGCTGGATGTAAAGCATCGCCGCCAGGTCAGGCCAAGCGTCTTATCTCTTGCTGTTGCTCAAGTAACATCCTCCTATTGTGGTCATGTATGTGTGTTTCTTAGATGAACAAATTCGTCGTTTTGGTACGTTTTGATAGCGATCTCTTTAGAAATGCATGCTGATTTTCTTTTGTTTTTACATTTTGTATCTTGAATTTTAGTTTATATATTGTTTGGGATATTCTTTCCATAGTAGAAATTAGAGATTTGTCACGCTAACCTTTCCCTTGAACCATGGCCAATAATAGGCCTTATCATTTCATATGTCCATCTGGGTCGACTTCTGACAGAATATCTCGTAATTTAACGTATTTCATTTCGCTATGCTGTTAATTCACAAATGTCTAAATCTAATTTACTTTCTTAAACAGTATATTTTGAACGATTGAGACTTCCTTTAGCATATTCAGCAAACCAAATGTTTTTGGTATCAAGGAATACAATACGACAAACGATACTTTCATTCGAAATCATTATCTTGCCTAAGATGCTATGCTTAACATTTAATTGGTGTGGTAAACCTTCATTGGTATGTTAATTCCTAATTGGTATGTTAACCATTAATAATGGTAACCCTTATTTTCTAATAATGTTAATTACACGATGTAGTGGCATGTCTACATCTATGTATCACGCATGTATTACACATCATCCTTCATCGTAATATATTACATGATAGGTGAAAAGGAAACGTTTTGGTGAAAATGTGTGGCATGGCCGCAGTCACGTGAACATGGTTGAATGGATATTTTTGCAAGAACAGATTGGACAATGCCGATGTGAATGTAAAAAATGAGAGATGATATTAATAACAACTGATTTTTATATTTGATTATTTATAATATCTTGCGTGTCATTCCAATTGCCAAATGATCCTATTTATATTCTGCACAAAAGTTGCGAATTTTAAGAATTCAACAACGCGGCAAAAGTTATTACTTACCTCAAAATATTTTTTCTACTTTTTTTTAAGCACTTCTGTAGCCAACAATATTAAACGATGTCACGTTAAATACTAAATTTACGGAATGGCATAACAAGTGAATATTTCTATTTTTGCAATAGATCAATCGTGATCAATCTTACTTTCAAATGAAGGGCATTTCAAGGTATTTTCAATAAATGTTTAGTTACCCATGCAATGGCTGCATATCATAACAAATGACTGAACTCATTAGTCAGGGAAAGTTAGAAAGAAACCTGAAACAAATTCCTTACGAAAATATTTTTGTACCACGGTCTTGTATAACAATGTTTTTTTCCGTTGGTATTCTAAAATCTTGTATTCTAAAGTAATTGACAGTCATTATGACTGAAAACTCAGGCAACCTCAGGCATGTCATAATAAAAAAACAAAAATAACAACACTCCAATTATCGAACCTCAGTTGGATACTGCAAGATTTGCCTATTAGAAATCCGCGTTGGTCAGAGCAAATCATATTTCTGGTGATTATATTGACATGGTTGTGAATACACTTTTCAATCACTTGGGACACAATTATTTTGCTATGAACAGGTAAAACATTGGCTATTTTCCAAGAAGTGAGAACTTTAGACCTCAACATGCATAATCAAAAAAGAGAAAACCTTTATCAGCCTAAACGTGGCTGTGTCTTGTTTCTGGCGCTAGTTCCCGCTGGTCCACAGAGGTGAGAGGTGATGTGATCCAACCAATAAATAGTCACCTATTGTCGTCTCATTTCTCATCTGCACGTTGTTGGAGCGGGACGGGAATTATTAGGTCATTATTTACTATCTGAACACTCCTAAAATGCATGTATATAGTCTAACATGTCTAGTGTCATATACATTGTCATTACACTTTGAAACAGTTGTTTTTATTTTATGTTTTTTTATTTCAATTTCATTTCGACGATTTCTACGCAAAGATAGGCGTATTGCCTTTTCTCGGTTAACCTGTCTTATTGTAATATTTGTTTCATGAAAGTAAAATGTATTTGTTCTTTCAGAAATGCACAGTATGTTATGAATTTCCGGTCATATGTTTTTATATAAATATAAATAAAATAGACACCGTGTCATGTGAATATTTGTGCCAGTCCTACTCCAGTCCTACTCCTAAGTGAATGGGAGTTATTTGATTTTATCAAAACATAGCAAACGAATGCATAGAGTACACCAGGTCTCCACAGGTATCGATGGTGTTTGGTGTATGCTTCTTCCGTAGGCATTCATATCATAATATCGTCTCCTAGGATCCTTTCGTATCCAACGGACGGTATATTTGATATAGCTACGTACTTGAATCCTCGAGTCAGAGGTGTGTAGAACAAAGACAGAGTATTCATATCCAAAATCCATTCACACCCAAAACCTCACATACATACTGAATACACCTTTCTCAATAACAACACGTCACACAGTGAGCAGCGCCGAACTGTTTTAATCAGACAGCTGTTACACACTGTTCAATGACAACACGCCACACGGTGAGCAACGCCGAACTGTTTTAATCAGACAAACTGCAAGCAGTCTATAGCAGAAATATCATCTCTGACGTCTAATTGATTTAAATGTGCTGCATTTTCTGCATAATTATACCGGATATATTTAATAAAAGAATCAGATTTAAATTATTATTTGATGCAGCAACTTCCAGTGGAACTTACTGCTTTAAATAATATATATATATATATATATATATGTATATATATATATATATATATATATATATATATAAACATAAATAACGTAAGCTAATGTGCTCATTGTGTCCACCCTTTCCCATTATCTGATTTAAATTTTCACCTACTTGGAGTTCGCGGTACTGCAATTGGTGAAAATTACTCATATTTGTTATATTGGAGACCAAACAATTGAAAATCTTGATGTTTAACATGGTTAAGCACACATTTCGTTCCTAATAACAGTGATTTAATCGTCTGATAAAACTGATTACAAAATACTGTAGTCGTGCTTAGGCCTAACCCTTTCACTGCGGGGACCGACTTTAGACGTCAGAATTTGACGCCTTTTGTCGTCAGATTCTGACGTCTAAAGTCGGTCCCTTCATTGAAAGAATTAAACACATATTTTAATGACCATAGACCCATAGCATGGGTATACACATGAAACAGTAAAAGTTAACGAAGACATTTGATGTTTTCAAATTGAAAAAACCCTTTCGACTCCTTGGTTTAATACACAGAGTTGTAAGAGTTAAAGGGTTAACATTTTGATTACGCACCATAACATATTTTAAATAAAACATCGCAAATCAAGCTGGAATCATTTATCAAAAAAGGAAGGTTAGTGCTTGTATCTGACATTTTTCTAAAACTTAGATGTTTAAAGGGACCCCTTGGGATGAGACATTTTCAATGTTGTCAATTTTGAAAATTTATTCTATACGAAGCTATATAGCCTACTGATCTTAGCTAAAAATACGAAAAAGTCAAAAAACAATTTTAAAGCACCGAAAAAGAGTGAAATAGTTGTATTTCCAGGTCGTATATTGCCATGTAAACAAAACAAGTCAGCAATATTCAGCTCTTTGCATCACATATTCCCACGTATCAGACGGTAAGATAGTTGGTGTCTCATAGTCAGGACACGGCAGGACACACCTGCAGCACTGATTGCCTACCCAACGCTGGGCCGATGCCATCAGTATGTGGCCCAATGCTGTGAAAACATTCAATCGTCCTTCAGGTATACAAATAGTTTGTTTGGGTTACTTCTGGTTTTATAGAAATGTTGATTAAAAATATTTATAAAAATATGAAAATTTTGAAAAAATAAAAACATGATCCGTGGGATACACTACTTCAGTGCGGAAGTAAAAACGAAAAATTGATGTCATCCCAAGGGGCTGCTTTAACAAAATATGTTTGTTTTTATTCAATTCCCAACTTAGGAATACAAAATGAGCTGATATAACGAGGTGGTCACGGATGGATCAATAGAGCCAGTTAATTATTAGGTAAATTATACCGGTGTATATAGGGGCCTGATAACGAGATGTTATGCAGATGCTCGATAGAACTACAAGATTACATGATGGTTTGTATTCTCTACAATATATTCTAATTGTGTATGCAATATTGATAATGCAGACCATTAATCGTGTTAACATAAAGGAAGACATCACAGAAACATGTGACAATGATATGTAACCTACTGATAATATACATATATCTGGTTATCAACATGAACAAGATTATAGAGTAGCAGCGGGAAAAAAACATGATGTAATTCAAGGCTTATTATGTTTAATACAATGCTGGGATATTCATATCCATCGGGACGAAATTCGTGGTAGCCGAATGTGTATAATCATGATAATAAGGCTTATATATTAAATTACGTCGATCATTACATTATTGGGTTGTTTTGTAAACACATTTAAACCACAACCATAACAAAACAAAATTAGCCATATTAGAAAGAGAGAGGGAATGGTTATGTTAAATGAGTTTCTTCTTATCTTTGTCTTTTAACGAGTATTTGTTTCTCCTCTATCGTGTTATATGCACATTACACTAATACATGCAAATAACAAACCGGTGAAACGCCATTATTCTCAGCCAAATTAGTTTTCCAGCAGGCCTGTTGTGGATTTGCACTCAACGTTTTATTAAACCAATTATGAAACAAATTCCTAATTTTAATTGGTTTTAGAAATGGAGGTGAAATCCGGATATTGCTTCATGTCCAAGTCCATTGGAACAGAAAATGATATAATACAAAAAATTAAAAAATAAATATATCTGTGAATTATCAATGAATATATATACATTTGGTATTTTAGAAAATTCACGGTGTGGTGGTAATAATGGTTCTTACGTATGATAGTTAAAGGTTTGAGTTAGAGAGGTGTGTGTATGTGTGGGAAAATTACTTAAAGATATAAGAAGACAAAACCAAGCTATGTTGACAGCATCCGCCATAACCAACACGAGACTTTGACCCAATGCTGTTTTAATGTTGATCCACAGTTTACGACGCTGAACCAACATTAAAACGGCATTGGGTTAACACAGCAAAGTGCATCCTCTAATGTGTATTGATTTTATAAGATATCATCAATCAACAAATAGTGATGGCCCTCAACGTGTATCCTTGGTCATTGTCAGGGTAAAAATAGGTTGTGTAATATCAGATAATGTACATTGTATGCATATTATGTTTAATTAATCAGGCATATTTAGGGTGAGACCAGCAAAATACTGTGCTGTTTTAAATACTGTACAAAATAATATCCCGCAAACACGAGACGTTGACCCAATGTTGTTTGAATGCTTGACCAGCATCGCATACGGTGGACCATTATTAATACAATACTGTGACAATGTTTTGTGTTTGTTGAGCTGTGAAGTAGTTAGTTATATACTTGAGAAAATTAGGTTAAACCAACGAAATTGTGAAGGCATTCTGGGTTTAATTATATAGCATTGCCAAAATTAAAAATACAATATATTTGTACAGCTGTGGTTCAATCGCTTATAACAATAACAAAATATAACTTACGTCACTCTAATGAGAATTATAAAATGTCTGTATCATACACCATGTATTGCAGCAATGTCTTGTCCACTGCACATATCTTTAAATCTTCGGCTCTTGCGAAGCCGAATAGTTTTATTTTGTACTTGTAGACAACACTCCGTTCAGGTACGAGAGTGGATTATCTTAACTCAGCTGAATAGTTTAAGGCTAATATTAAATGTGAATTAGACATCACAACTCTCTACATTATGCACTCTATTAAGGTTGTTTTTGTCTCGCTATTACGTTTTGCAGCTTCTGGTGGCTAAACATACTGGTATAAGTTTGTTTCAGACAATCTCTTGATGATTGAACACTTATTACTCTAAAACATAATTGTATATGCTAAGCCAAGGGGTTAGCAACACACCGAGAACCAAGCCCTGAGGCGCAACAGGAACTGTTAATAATTAAGTAGAAAACTCACCCTGTATGGTTCTATCCACAGCTCTCGAGTATCCGTACGGCGGGGAATGTGATAGTAACAGACATCTCGACCTCCTTTATCCTTAAAATAGTAATATGCAGTCTGACTTAGAGACGTGTTGGTGTCTGTGTCACTTTGCCTCGTAGAATTGTATAGATAATTGTATTCCAATTTGACGGTAATAGTATGATGGCGTAGTGACAGTGTCTCTTTTTCTAACACTGTGATATGTTCCTTTGGGTAAGTTGATATGATGTTGTTATCAGGTTATATCTGTTTCAGTATAGCATCTATTCTATGACAATTGATGGTTAACTTGAGTTGTCATGAGAGGTGGTGACTCCCTAGTGGTGGCAGTGTCACTTTAGCTGACGCTAAGTGCTGCTTCCTAGTGGCATATAGTAGATTGTAGGCGTTTAGACCCGCATGGATGTGAATGTGAAGGTCATAGATGCACGTGATAAGGACAGGCTGGTCAGCTGATCTCTCTGCTCTCTACAGGTGTGGGCCGTCTACTGTCTGTCTACATGGATGGCGGCATAGATGAGGTTTGTGTAGACAGCACGTCAACCTTACTGTGGCTGTACATGCGGGTAAAACGAAGAGTGAGATGGCAGGGTAAACCACTGACCAGCCTGTATGCTGCCAAACCACTCACTTCTCTCTCCGTCACTGCCACAGAGCGCTGTAAAAACAGAGCCGCTCAGCTGGCAAGGCTGGCAACAGGCGCAAGCCAAACAGAAAGACACCAGAGACGGACGTGAAGAAGCAAGGGGTGCTACAACTCCTGCACGCAAGGGGTGCTCAAACTCTGAGCTATGGGGCTCAAACGGCTAGATCATCCCACTTCTGGTGTTATTGTTCTTGCTGCTGCTGTTGCTGCTGCTCAACCTTCTTGCTACTCTTGCTGCTGAACGATGCTGCTGATGGCGCTATTATTGCCGCTGTATCTCCTGATGTTACTGTCGTTGCACTTAAAATGTTATTGCTGCAGCACCTGTCCATGTGATGGCACTTGCACTGATGGCAATGCTGTTAACCAAGGAGACTTGGCCATAGCATTGTGAATGACCAGGCAGCACCTGCAACACCCATTGCTAACTTACACATCATGTGGATGCTGTTGCTGCTACTGCAGCTGCTGATAATGCTGCTACTGCTATTACTGCTGCCGCAGCTGCTGCTACTACTACTGCTGATACTGCTGCTACTGCTGCTGATGATGATGATGCTGCTGTTGCTACTGCTGCTATTGCTACGATTATTGCTGTTGTTGTTGCTGCTGTTGTCACTGCTTCTGTTGTTGCTTATTTAGCTGTTATTATAACTATTCAGCTATTGCTTATGCTGCTACTGCAACTACGTAGTTAGTTATGCTGCTACTACATCTAGGTAACTGGTGATGTTGGTGTGGGAGAAGCTGCTGTTGCTATTGTCGGCGCCACCTCGGTAGATAGCGATGCCAGGCCTCCTGGTCTAATGCTTGTCTGCTTACTCTGGATCCTACTTGAGTTTTTCTAGCATGGTCATCCCTAGGATTACGGATTCACTGATAGGAGACCAGCATTCCACTCTCCGTCGATGCCGGCTTCTAAAAAGTCACTGGAGTATATACTCATCTCTTCACGCATGACCAATTTCAATCCCTCATTAACTGTAGTAAATGGTGATCAATCAATCAATCAATCAATCAATCAATCAATCAATCAATCAATCAATCAATCAATCAATCAATCAATCAATCAATCAATCAATCAATCAATCAATCAATCAATCAATCAATCAATCAATCAATCAATCAATCAATCAAACGAACAATCAATCAATCAATCAATCAATTAAACAATCAATCAATCAATCAATCAATCAATCAATCGATCGATCGATCGATCGAGCAGATATAAATTCTAAATGAATTGTCCCGAGAAAATTAAAAACTAGCTATAACGAATCCATGAGAAAGCTATTTTTGTTCTGGCTATGTGCTTGTCATCCTGTGAACCTCTTGCTGACACTTGTCAGCAATGTCTCTTCCGCTCGATGGCGTTTCCTGCTTGTTTTTCTCGGTGATTGTACACTTGTCACGGGCGTCACGAACACACCCTGTCATTATCCTCTGTCTGCATACCAGCTGTCATATAGCAGAGCTAACACATTAATCACTATTTACGACTATAGCTATTTTTAATCTGCATCATTAGCAGGTTAAATCACAGGTATTGTGAATAATATATGTATTCAATATGTGCATATGTGTGGTCTCAAATTAGGAAAATATAAAACATATTTCACTAACTTGAATTTCAAGTGGGTAAAACATTGAAATTAAATAAGAGAGCTGAGAGGGTAAAGGGAAAAGAGTCTTGATGATTTCACGCATATCCCATGCATATATATTATAGTGTTACTATACTATACTATACTATACTATACTATACTATACTATACTATACTATACTATACTATACTATACTATACTATACTATACTATACTATACTATACTATACTATACTATACTATACTATACTATACTATACTATACTATACTATACTATACTATACTATACTATACTATACTATACTATACTATACTAAACTATACTATACTATACTATACTATACTATACTATACTATACTATACTATACTATACTATACTATGCTATGCTATGCTATGCTCTGCTATGCTATGCTATGCTATGCTATGCTATGCTATGCTATGCTATGCTATGCTATGCTGTATTAGTTTCTGATACGTTTTTAGATAATAACGTTGTAGTCCCCCAGATAAGGGGGGGGGGTTTACTTGAGTTGAAAAGTCCAAAGGTTCAATGGCCCCAAGTGTAGAAATCGCGTGTTCTGCTGTTCAAACTAAAAAAACTGTGCTGTGGTGTGCTGTGAATTTCTATGTCACTGGCAAAACAAAAAAATATTTCGACTTTTGATAATCTGTTATCACCATTCCTAGACCACAGGGAATGATTTGTCCCAGAAAAAATGGTTTGGCATTTTATCATCTGAGAATGTGCTAAACTACTATTCTTCATGCCAAAAAACTGCCACACAATCATATTATTGTGTAGCATTATGGCCAAACTTGAATAGAAAACTGCTTCGCCACACCAGCCAAATTATTCCCTGAACCACAGTCATCTGTTTTGTTGATTGAATAGGTTTAATATAGTTTTTTTTAAAGCAAACCACTTTCCTCACGATATCGATAATCCGGTATCTGGTCATGTTATGTGTAATTTTTTTTTCTAAATATCAATCTTGAAACATACAGAATTATTTGCTTCAGGCGTACTAACCATGGTCTACAAATACCATTGAATAACCTACCTTAGCTGATCCGATGCCTGTTCATTTTGTACTTTTTCTACATATTATATTTTGTTTTTAGCTGCGGCTGTCTAGTACATGTATATGTGTCAGTCTTCTTATGACTAGCGACTGGCTCTGGAGACGTTATATAATTGTCTCATTATGTACAATCTCCATCTCGCACTAGACGACCACAGCTGTTCCCCATACAAATAGCCTGTATGGTTTAAACCTCTCAATTGGTTATTGTATCGGCACACACACGCCAAGTACACACTCACACAAGTAAAATAAAATAACATATGCATTTTGCGTTACTGAATATTTACAAAAGAAAAAACATTCACACAAAAAAGTAGAGATTTATATATGCATAAATACATATTATATTAAGTTGTAATATTAATACATATAAGACTGAGAATAAACGAAGAATTGTAGATGTAACAGTTCAATATAAAACATGTGAAAAAGTAACCATTTAGAAATATATTTTGAGCATATAAAGCGAAATCGTGTAAACTATGAGTATATAATTTGTTAATGATGTTCGAGGAAGTTTTATTTTATACATTTGATAAATCAAAACGTCTACATTTTACCCCAAAACCATGTCGATTTGGATGAGTCGCATATTTATGTTGACGCTTCGTATTGTAGTCGGGTGCTCCACAGTGTCGTGTTGGTTTAAAGGAAGTGAAGTTTGTGGGAGAACGTTGTGTTGTAATTAGTAGAGAAACTCAAGTTGTCGTAATTTAACAATGGCTTGATTTTGTAATGTATTGGAAGTTTACATTAAAGTTGCGGCATGTGCATTTTATTTGGTGTCAGTTATAATTCTCAGTGATTTTGTTTTGTAATTTTGTTTGTTGTAATTTTGTTTTGTAATTTAAAAATTCTTCAGTAAGTATAACCCCATAGTAATACACCATACATGTAGGCGAGGGACGATTAAACTTCGTTGCAAGTAAGCATTAATTGACTTTTGGCTTCACTTTGCAGTTAAATCTTATACACTAGACCCACCTACAACGATATGACCAACATAATAATATACACAAAAGCTCAAGTACACGCGTTGTCTTTCAAACTAACTTACCGGATCATTATGTGTTAACTATCAGACACTGGACCACAATTACAAACATGTATATATGTTGCCCTTGAGTTTTGACATTTGTTTGATATTTTCGTTGGGCATCGGGCCGTCGCTTCTTGGCTGGTCATACAACATGCACAAGATGGCATTTCTTGTCCCAGTCATTGATCTTTCTGATGTTATTGTTTTTGTTTATTGCCAGATCAATTTCGTATTGCGTGGAGGTAGCCCTGCATACATGAGCGATTCCGTATTGCGTGGAGGTAGCCCTCCATACGTGAGCGATTCCGTATTGCGTGGAGGTAGCCCTGCATACATCAGCAATTCCGTATTGCGTGGAGGTAGCCCTGCATACATGAGCAATTCCGTATCGCATAAAGGTAGCCCTGCATATATGAGCGATTCTGTATTGCGTGGAGGTAGCCCTGCATACATTAGCAATTCCGTATTGCGTGGAGGTAGCCCTGCATACATGAGCGATTCCGTATTGCGTGGAGGTAGCCCTGCATACATCAGCAATTCCTTATTGCGTGGAGGTAGCCCTGCATACATCAGCAATTCCGTATTGCGTGGAAGTAGCCCTGCATACATCAGCAATTCCTTATTGCGTGGAGGTAGCCCTGCATACATCAGCAATTCCTTATTGCGTTGAGGTAGCCCTACATACATCAGCAATTCCGTATTGCGTGGAGGTAGCCCTGCATATATCAGCGATTCCGTATTGCGTGGAGGTAGCCCTGCATACATCAGCAATTCTGTATTGTACATACATCACGGCTATGGCGATAGGGGTGGAGTGATGAAGAGGCAAGTTAGGTCTCTTAACAATGTGATGTCAAACTAAAACTTTCCTTGCTAGCCTTGTCTGCCAAATCAGACCAAGCGAAATTTAGATCCAGCTTCAGGTCACATTCTCCACTCATCGACATCGCTCATTTTTGTTTTTTTTCATCATCTCTGTGAGCCCTGATTTATATATGGTGTGAGCATGGTGAGTCTGTATCGCAGCTAGACATATTAGGATATGGTGTGACCATGTTTTGTCTGTCCCTCAGCGAGACATATCAGGATATGGTGTGAGCATGGTGAGTCAGTCCCTCAAGCCAGACATATTAGGATATGATGCGAGCATGGCGAGTCTGTCCCTCAAGCCAGACATATTAGGATATGGTGTGAGCTTGGTGAGTCAGTCCCTCAAGGCAGACAAATTAGGATATGATGCGAGCATGTTGAGTCTGTCCCTCAAGCCAGACATATTAGGATATGGTGTGAGCTTGGTGAGTCAGTCCCTCAAGGCAGACATATTAGGATATGATGCGAGCATGTTGAGTCTGTCCCTCAAGCCAGACATATTAGTATAAGGTGTGAGCTTGGTGAGTCAGTCCCTCAAGGCAGACATATTAGGATATGATGCGAGCATGTTGAGTCTGTCCCTCAAGCCAGACATATTATGTTATGGTGTGAACATGATGAATCTGTGCCTCAGCCAGACATATTAGGATATGGTAAATGAAATGAATCGGGCTTTAGGCCAC
>OZ024907.1:88896657-89021154 GCA_964017125.1 Flabesymbios commensalis
TTTAAGTAATTCATATTGTATATATATATATATATATATATATATATAGATATTTATATAGATATATATATAGATATATATTTATATATATATAGATATATATACAATATGAATGTCTGTCTTATCTTTATGAAAGGTCATCAGAAACAAACGACTTCTTACTTGTTACTTGCAATTTTTAATTCACCAATTTTACTTCTATTCTTATCACAAATTGTAATCCCTTTAATATTTTTGTCTTCTCTCACTGTTCTGGCTATTTTTTATAGATATGAGCCGTGCGGAGAGCCCTGTCTTACTCTCCTTTCAATATTTATTATTTCACTGAAAAACCTTTTGGTAAAAATAGTACTTCTAGCACATAGTACTTCTTTAGAGATGACCAAACTCGTACTTCGAATTCTAGCACATATTACTTCTTCAAAGTTGACTAAACCCGTACTTCGATCGCATTATTTGAACCCATTATTAACTGACACAATCAAAGGTCTTTGACTGGTTGATAAATATAATTCCTCTAGTTTTTTAAATAATTTTCACAGTAAAAAGTAAAAGTTTTATATTCTCACCAATCTACCTACCTTTAAGATACGCTTTCTGATCCGAAGATATTATGTTTTCCAATACAGGCTTGATTATATTCGCAAATAAAATTTTCAATAATTTTATAATCAATATTTAATCGTGTTTTTGATATCTAGATTGCTATATCATTCCGATCGCCGTTATTATAAAACAAAGTTTTTATGCTAATTTTTGGGAAGTGCACATGTGACCTTTTCTATTAATTTCATTTATTACATTTACAAATTCTTTTTTTATTAACCAGGACTATTTATTCTCGTTTTGAAGATTTTATGACATATTCTACTAATCTACTTCCAGTAAAGACACACCAGCTTTACATAAATTTGATTCGTTTTCGGTCATTTTAACAGTTATATAATCAATAAGATTTTTAAATGCATCACAATCAATGGGAACTTTTTATATGTGCCCGCATTAAAATCAGTTTGTAATTTAAAAATATTTTCTATCCCTACTTATTGTGTCCCCTTTGTTATTCTGAATAATCCCCCATAATCTTTCTCTCGCCTTTTTTTCTGAATACTATGACAAATTTTCGCTGACTTCCCCCTTCTTCAAACCATGCAGCTATTAATACAATTCCATGCTGCTGTTATTAAATAAGGTTTGAGGGCTTATGTTTTTTATAACTACGGTACTATTAGTAGGTGTGTTAACAGCACAAAATAGGGTGTTCACTTCAGATCATGATGCAAATGTTTCCTTTGGCAGAAATGTACCTTAGGTCCATGGAAAAACAAATATCCAAAGACACAAGCTCTATCAGGCCTCATTTGTAAAATTTTTGCGTTTTTCAAAATGACCGCCAAAACGATAAGATATTTTACTATTTTCAAATCTATTATAGTTGTTATATCCATTTTAGTGCTACAGTCGGCATTTTTAGCTCAGGGATATACATATAAGAAGCATGTGTATTGGTAAAAATACAATTTATTTGTATATTTGCCTGGTTCCATTTAGTATATACATTAAGTATGACGAGATCATGCACCTTTACATCCAAGGAATCATGCAAGGCTGCCTCCCTCTGTACACAACATGATCATGGGGCTTTGCAGTCTGTTTTGCATTGACAAATTTGCAAGTTCTGGTAAATCCCGGGAAATTATGGATGATGTAGTGTATATCGGAGCTGGAGTCTGGGTTATCTTGCCGCCATCCCCATTCCAACAGAGAGTCTGTAAGTGAGCACTTTACAAATGCGCTTCCCCAAACATGGCCACTCTTGAGAGGAAAATCTGCCTGGGGTTCAGAAGTGCAAAGCTCTTTTATCCATTTATCACAAGACAGAGAGATATTCTCATTTTCTCCATTATCTTCAATAGTTACATTTTCCACATAGTGATTAATAAACATTTTTCATAAGAACGTAGAGAGCAGCTACAGACAACTGGTGCATGTACCGTGTTCGGCAAATGTGTTCAACACCGATGACAGAATTAGCCTTACCGCTTGTTGATATACCACTGTTGGTAAAAGATGTAGCCTAACCACTGCAATCAAGCCAGTCAGCTGATACACTCCATAACAATTTTTCTGTATGCATTGGGCCAAGTATGACCAGGAAATATTCTCTAACAAATTTTGTCTGAGGTAATTTCCATTGAAGTTTCTTGGCCAGTGCAAAAAGTGATTGATCCGCAACCATAACAACGCTTTGATTAGGATTCAAATGCTTGGTTGTGTCGCGGAGAATTTTCATTGCATGCCAAGCCATAGTTGGGCTGGTGGGAGACATAAACAATGTCAACATGAACGATTGAGATGGTGGGAATGGAAGTGGTCTTGTAATGCTGGCATAGTAAGCAGCCCAAAGAGATCCATTCTCCATTTTTGAGGTTATCTTCGATAATAATTTTAGTGAAATTTAGGAGAGCTGGATATGGATGACTAATATTGAGAGAAGAAATATGGAAAACCTCGTCATTTGATAGGATGATATCTAGATCGATCGTTCTGTAGTAAAAAATGAAATGAATTGGGCTTTAGGCCACCTTTGTGCACATATAGGCTAAACTGGGCCAGGAGAACCTCCTGAGGATGGTGAGATGAATGAGATGACACTTTCCTCCAGACACAGGATTCGAAATTCGAACCCTGGCGGTCTGAGGCCTCTCGGTCACGGAGGCTGCCCACACGTTTTACACGTGGATGGGGAAGAAACATTTTTGTTCTTTTAAACCGCCCAGAACGGGAAGCGAACCCCGAGTTCTGGCGTGAAAGGCAGCGGTGCTAACCACTACCCTAGGCCCCCTGCCCCGTTCTGTAGCAAGCAGGTGAAGATTTCACATGTTGTCTCCCATCTCTACTGGAGATATGATGTTATAAAAATTGTGACCTTGCTGGTATAAAGAAGATAAATGCTGTTGAATGTTTATGCATGTTCCATGGAGCGCAGATGTTGCTGTGGTTGATGATTGGTTGTGGTCGATATTATTGAACCCACCTGTAGACAAAACACCCTTATAATGGCTTGAGGTTTTATTATTGAATTTGTGACATCTGTGCTAAATATTCTCAGTCTATCGTATGATACATACAGTCGTCGTTGATGCATGGTTTGCAGTAGAGAAGCACTGCCAGTTTGAAGATGAAGATTAAGTGCAATATATTGAGATGCCGATGTTTCTCTCTCTCCTATATGACAAACATGACGATCGAAGAACTATGCCAGTGTTTTTTGATCTACGCCTCACAAAGTTTTATATTATATGGTGTTCAAAGGACGGTGTAGACTTTGGTTTGATAGGTCCATGTGGTGGTTGATCAATGCCTGATCAAGAAGCATGTGTAAAAATGACTTCAATTAAGATTGGCAGGATAGAAATAGATTCAAATGTTGTAGCAAGGAATCTGTAAATTCTTGCTGAAGATGAAGATATCCTTTACGAAGTATTTTAGCTCACTTGAAGATAATGGAGACATCGTAGTTCTATTTCCTTTCACGTCGAGAACAGCTTTGCTGAGATCATCATCAAATAATTGGGACCAACCACGATTTGTTCGTATTGGAATATTCTTCCCGGAAAGGTATTTTATTCCAACGAATAGAAGAAAAGCCCAAAGCAGCAATGCGATCATTATATGAAGTAGTAATGTCAGCCAAAGGCAGTGATTCTCCTGAGTGACGATACTCTTCAATATGAACAATTAACTCATTTAGAACATGTGATCTTATTACTTGAGTTTCGTTGCTCTCAGTATCATCACATTACATAAGTTTCTGATTTCCTGTAAAGTTTAGTCAAGCATGCTCGATGGTGGACATATCGATGGTGATCCTATCGACTGCAGCTAGTTTTGTAAAAAAATATGCTTGTCGCCCAACAGATCAGCACATTCCTTAACTTGTTTATCTAAACCAAAGGTTGGGCTTTTCTCATTTCTTTTTTGTGTCCTACTTCACCACAGAAAAAAAAGGAATGGCTCACTGTGATGATTTTATGAAATTATATATGACATTTGTGTTGAAGACTTTGCACCGCTGCTGACACACAGTGTTTTCACTGGGCTGAGTGGTTCATCATGTTTTTCTTGCTCTTGCCCTCTCTACGTTTTGGTTATATTCTGCCCCACCATATTCTGCCCCACCACATAATTAGTCATCATTAGCTTCACTACATCACAAATGTTAAATAAGACTACGCAATCAAACAACTCGTCTAATTCGCTCAACTCCTCAATATTGCCTTTTACTTTGTAACATGCATACAGGATTTCCGGATTATTGCGTAACTTGATGAACAAAGATGGCTTTACTGTTTCTTCATTACTTTTATGCGCTTGGCAAATGAAACACGAACTCCAGTCCATCGTATCCATGGGGACATTTGTATTTTTACATACATTGAAGGTCAATCAGTCCACTATAACGAATATCACATACGTCATAGAAAATACAAATAATAAAGTATAGTCGAACGGGAATTAATATCACACAGCTTAGCCTATTATTTGCGAGGATGTTGCAGTAGAAGATCTTACTAAACTCGCTTTTCAACATAAGTACATTTGCTATTTGAACAGAAACAAAAATAGCATCATAAGCCTATAGAAAGACATAGTTATTATGACGATTTCTGTATAAATTCATAATCTAAAAATATCTTATTTGGAGCAGTGTATAATGTACACTGTGCATATGACTATGCACAAGGCAGAAATAAAGTGGAAATATAGTGTCCTAAATTTCTAAAAAATTTGACCCGTATACGGCCAATTTGGTGGGAATAATGTTACCTTTAAGCCACTGGTGGCTGTGTTAAGCTAAAAATATCGTCATTTCCTTTCTTTTGATTAAATTGTTGCATTTTAATAACTTTTAAATATGAATTTGGACGCCAAATTGTAATTTTGTACATGACAAATAAGAAAATTACGATTTTTGTGTTTTTTTGGCGGCCATTTTGAAAAAATGCAAATATTTGGAATACAAAGGCCGATCTCACTTGTGTCTTTGGATAGATCTTTTTACATGACCATAAGGTAACTCCATGCCAACGGAATCGTTTGCATCATGACTTGAAGTCAAAAGTCACTTAACCTATCCACTATATACATGATTGATCTAGTTTCGTCAATTATTGAGGTCCTATAAAAATATAATATTTTATCAATAACCTCAAATGAAACAAAATGATCACTAAGGCTGTTTTTCCTTTGTAATATTTCAACCATTTGTCACATAGATACATATATTTGAAACTATTCGTGTTTTGTGCATCTAGTGTTTTCGTTTACAATCTGTTAAAGTTACAGTTGCATGAAAACATTCATTTTTTAAGTTTGTTCTGTATTTGCGATGAGCTGATAAGTCAATGTGAAAGTATCCCATTGAAATAATTGGTTTGATTTCTGTATACGCAAGTGTTAAGCTTTTTTCCATTTAATTTATTTGAGCCATTGAGTTGAAAATACGGGATCCTCCTTTCTTACAGTCTTACCATACTACACGACAGAGCTCATTCTTATAAAAGACCCACTATTCAGCAAATAGTAGGAGAAAAAAAAGCATATACAACCGACGAAGCCAAACCAACACAGGTATCGAGTTCTTCGAAAATCCAGTCACCACACAATCTAAATTAATTCATTAAAACATTGACATCGAAACACACACTCATAAATAGTTTGAACACCATCAAGATGGAAGCCAACTTTTATTATAACATTGTTGGAAGGAAAATAAATATATTTCCCTCGACCAGAACATGATCATCATTTCTTAGTCGTGATCATCATTACCATTTATTAACGATAAGTACGACTAAAATCGTGGCTTAACCCTTTCAGGCCTGAATTTATAATTGTCATCTTCATCCACTACAAGCCGCGAATTGCTGTCGCAATGCTCGACTTGTAGTGGATGAAGATGATTTGATGTGGGTGGAAAAGTCATGTATTGGTAAACAAGTTTCATGGAACTTTTCGTTCTAAAACACTTTGTTATAGGGACATTAAGTCTGTTTTCGGGGATGTAAAATGATGCTTCAATGCATCATGAGGACTTAAAGGGTTAATCAGTTTTATTAGCAAGTAAGATCAATGTTATTGAGAATGATATGAGTGTTTGAACATCAATATTTGCAAATGTGTTTATTAAGATGAAGTAAGATGAAGTTGTGGGTCGCGGTAGCGAGACAGAACTTCAAAATACTATAACTTGTGTGTACATTTTTGAACCCTTCATGTACATGAAGCAATGAGATGATCCACCAGAATATATTAATAGAATTCCCGAAATACCACTAACACCGAGTTTGTCTGATGGAAACTTTAACCCAGGACAATATATTCTTCAGATTTATAGTCACCAGCTACACTGACCAGTATTTAGCCATGTCTGCCACATGGGTTCGCAGTATTTGAGCGAAGTACAGATATGTTAGACATAGCGCTGTCCTGTATAAATTGCATTGTCATGCAATCATTTCCTGCGTTATATTATTATATTCACCAACTGTAATAGATGTGTATGTAGTTGTGTTGCATGTCCGGTAAGCGGTATTGAAGCAACACTGATGTTTCGATCACATGGGCACTCCATATCTTGTTAGATGTTTTACTATTATGTTCCTTGAGGCAGCATCATATCTGACGCGTCAGTTTGCAGCCTCATGTATATGGCACATCCTGGTGTGCTACATAATTTTGGCGTCGTCACGCGGACCGCACACACAACCAGTGTCTACGTGTTCGATTCCATGCGTGATATTGCAGTAGCAGTTTGTGATAACATATACAATTATATTTATGTCATCTGGATCTGCTTAAAATATGTGACACACATATTGCTTTCTCATTGTATTCACACCGCGACTGAGCAAACGCCACATTTTTTTCGAATGGAGCCTTGTCATATATACATAGACATAGATATATAGCCCAGTATTGTGACAAAGCCCTGTGCCAATGATTTGCAAAAACTATGCTAATATTTTCGACAAATTTAAAATATAAACTATAAAATCTTTTTTTTTGCTGACTCCGTTGTCCTTGTTGTTTACAAAGAGAGAATACAATGATTGTACATTGAGGTTTAAAGTGTGGCTGAGATTATTTGATTATCTCAGGAGATTGTGAGATGGAGCGTGTTCAGAATCTGCATGATTGCCTGGAAGCGCTTTAAAGTCCGCTATTAGATAACACCCTATCCCTACCGACACGATACTGTACTTTAATTTAACCATTTTCAGATATCTAAATATATAGTCATAATCACAGTTTTTTCTTATGACTATTTAATTGTAATTATATTTTAATTCTAATTGATGTTCCCACTCCTTATAGACTCCAATCATAGATATAGTTCCTTTTCAAATGTTGTAATTGATTAAAAAAAGTATGCACAATATTAAGACCCGGAAGTAACACTGTTAACAAGGCATAAGCTAAAACTGTTTAAATCGAATTATTTAAAATTATTTTATTTATGAGTCATTTTACACTTTTTACAGTCTCATTACGTATAAACTAATTTTACGTTGGGCCTACATTATCTGGTAGCGATGGAAAAGTGAAATCAGTGTCATTTCAATTACAATACACAAAATAATAAGATTAAAGAATATTAAATAGTTATCCTGATGCAGCTACACGACTGAGATTGGCTACCTCTCTGACTAAAATTACTCTGGAGACATAAAAACATCCAAGAAGGACACTCGTATTATTAATGGCGACATTAAAGGATAATAAAGAGTGATAACATTCATTTAATTATGCCGTGATTAGCTAAGTTGAACATAATACAATTTGTTCCGTGCATAATTGAAACAAAAATAATATCAAATAAAAGGACAGTTTCAGAGAAAAACTACAACACATGTGATGTTTGTTAACTTCCATAAACACGAACTTAGTGTAAAAATAACTAATATATCTAAATTTAGATAGCTACACAAATAAGAAAACACATAATAAAGTGAGTGCAAAATGTATGTAAAAACTTTATTTAATCGAACCATTAGATAAGCTGTATTATTGCTAAATTTAAATTATCACACACTAAAAATGCTATATAGAAGAAAAGTATGTACTTGCAGAACATAATATTGATAAATAATTGTTTTTAATTTTCAGTTGGAGAGATAAATACCATACATAGTAGGCCTACACATATTCTATGAGGTTAGTTTTTATAATTATTATGCTATTTGGGGAATTATACAGGGCACTAGCATTTAACCTTTTACCTCATATAAAATCTTAATCTTATATAAATTTGCACCCACTTGAAGTTGTGTTCCGCTAACGCGACCCACAACTCCAAGTGGGTGAAACTTACTCATTATGTCTTTAATTTGAGTCTAAACATTTGCCAATCGTGATGTTTAAACACTCATTCCATTCCCAATAACAGACACTAAATTAGCCAACGGTTTAAAGTGTGTTACTATTTCAATACATGATTTTATTATAGATCTCCCGTCTGTAGACGGATGTGTTTTTGTTGCGCTTGAGAACTGATCAATCATGATAACAATTTGATGAATGTTTCTGTCCTTGACTGAGATCAGGCAGACGACTAGGATTGTGTCAGGGTGCATCTCATATCGACAACTGGTCAAAATCTACATGATAGCTGCATCCACATTGTCAAAATATGCATCTATAGATTGAACAGAAATCTGATCACGTTCGCAACTGCATCAAACACGCTGCAAAATATTTGATGTAACTTAACTACATCTCTTGATACGATTGACACTTAAAATGTTCACCCCGTATCCGCCAAGTAAATTTCCACCCAAAACTTCAAGAGGGTGAGAATTACTAGTATTCGTTTACTTTGATACCAAACATCTGCAAATATTTCTGTTTAAACACATATTTATTTCCCAATAACAAAAATTTCACCTGCTGGTAAAACAGTAAAACAGTTTATTTTCACTTGAGCATATTGAGAAAGCGCTACTATTTGAAGTACAATTTGCTTATCACTGCCCTGGTGTGCACAAACAGCGTGTAGAAGAGGCCAGCAGTCCTAGGGCTGCTAGCCTCGTGTAGGCGAGATGCTAGACTTGTTCCAGTTGTTGTGTGTGTGTGTGAACCATAGGCCTAGAGCTGGCTACACTATGGACTACACGTACGTTTTTGGCTGCAGTTGCTGACAATGTTTGACATTATTCTATTCTCAGATTCAGATTCATTTATTTCCACATTCCTAAATTGATTTCCTGACACGAGGACATAATGCATGTAACGTTACAGTTGGTGAAAGTGTGTGAAAATGCAGTAATTGTGGACAAAGAATATATATGTTTTAGAGATACGTCTTATGGTGGAAAATTGATAATATTAGTAATAGCATGATTTCTTCGTGTATAGGTGGGCGGGGGCCCTGGGGTAGTGGTTAGCACCGCTGCCTTTCACGCCAGAGTTCGGGGTTCGGTTCCCGGTCTCGGCGGTTTGAAAGAAACAAAAATGTTTCTTCCCCATCCACGTGTGAAAGTTAGTATTGTGGGGAGCCTCCGTGACCGAGAGGTAGCGTGTTCGGCCGCAGACCGCCAGGGCTCGAATTTCGAATCCTGTGTCTGGAGGACAGTGTCATCTCAATGTTCTCACCATCCTCAGGAGGTTCTCCTGGCCCAGTTTAGCCTATATGTGCACAAAGGTGGCCTAAAGCCCGATTCATTTCATTTTTTTTCGTGTATAGGTTTTTTAATGGCCCTTCACAGATACCAGCATCCTTTGGCTCCGCCTTGGGCTGCTGTATCAGGCTAATTAAATCACCTAGCGCACTGCAAAATCATGTTATTGTTATATTATAAACGGCTATGGTGTTGCTTAGCGGTTAAATGTTTAAACATGATGATTGTCCCGGTATATCACATTTTAAACATTTTATTTGGAGGACTTCCCTTCACGTGATTGGTAAGAGCTTTGGTTCAGTGTCATTCTCGCACTCTTGCTGTTGGCTTTCACTACGAGACGTATGGTGAGATTAGCCCATCTCACACTCTCTCCAAACCGCTTCATATTTCAGTTTGATTTTGCCGTTTCAAATAAATATTCGTACGAGAAAATACATACTGCATCGTTGAGTACAGCGAGATGGACTGATCTCAGCACTCGTCACCACATCTAGCCCTCGCCTGAAGGCTCGGGCTTGATGTGGTGACTTGTGCTGAGATGAGCCCATCTCTCCTTCCCAACGATGCCGTATGCATATAGTACCGGTTTTTGGCTTCTGGCTCGTTGTCTCACAAACCCTAGCTGCTATTAACACTAATTTAGCATTGGATCTACTCGTCTCATAACCCCCACTAGTAATAACAATGATCTAACATTGGATATAAACTAATCTAACATTAGCTTCACTCGACTCAGTAGAGCTACTGGTATTAACAATAATCTTATTATCTCATCATGACATACAAGCTTCATATTCCGTACGGAAACTGCTAAATCTTATTCAATTCAAACTGAAAATTGCGCTCCCTATTTTTATCTTGAATGGAGAAAATGACATGTCCTCGATCTCACACATGTACACCAACATCACTTCGTGACACTCAACCTGCTGAAATTTGTCCATCTTTGTAACCATGGCGATGAATGAATCAGATGACTCACAATTTCCCGGTGGAGCGAGTTATGCAATGATCCCTGCTAAATCCCACGCGAGACCGATAAATGAATTCTCCCCTTATGACACGCGCCGTAATTTATCTTCGGCAAGGATCACATGATGGGAGACCTGGGTCAGGTGAACAGAAACATTTTACATACTGAAATAGCACGTGGTTTATAGCCGTGACTGGAAAGGAACTGAAATTTGAACTTTGCAAATTTTCATTTCATTCTCGATGATAGTTGATGAGGACAATAAAACCGATTAAACGAAAATAGTCGTACTAAGCGATGAAAGAGTTAAGGCACAGACATCTTAATTTGGGTGGACGTTCTGGGCTCCATTGGATATATTATACTCGTGGCAGACATGTGATCTATTTCGTGCAATCTATTACTATTACTATTACCATTACTTTGAAATTTTGCTATTACTATTACTATTACTATTACTATTACTATTACTATTACTATTACTATTACTATTACAGTCTTTGAGCTTTATTACTATTACCATTACTATTACTCTACCATCTATTACTGTTACTATTACTATTACTATTACTATTACTTACTATTAGATTTTAAGTCGCGCTTCATTGTCCATCGATAGCGGTGATTAAAGTGCGTCGTTCTTCACACATTGAGCTGTATAAACAGATATAATGCCGGCAACTGACTCGCCTCTAAGTAAGCATGAGATGTTGTTTTAAAGACGGTTCGCCCTCTACAATGCTGATCCAGTAAAAACACTTCGTGTGTTTGGAATGTGCATCACCTCATGTTATATATATAACTACGCCCTTAGAGTGACAAATTATTAATTAAAAATATTTTCTAAGTTTCATGGCATAGGTTAAATTGTGAATAATCAAGCGAAAATAGAATAGTGTAATATAAAAGTAATAGACTATTATCTATTACTTGGCCATCTATTACTATTACTATTACTATTACTGTCATTTTCTCGTGAGCTAATACTATTACTATTACTGTTACAGTGAAATTGCCCCTGTTACCTATTACTACTACCTATTACTATTACCCCATCCCTGACTCGAGGTAGTCATAAAAAGGGTGTACATTCTTGGTTCCATTGGATATATTAATTATACTCGGTGTCGTCATAATAAGGGTGGACGTTCTGTGATCAATTGGATATATTATACTCGGGTCGTCATGAAAAAGGTGGGCGTTCTGGGCTCCATCTGATATATTATACTCGGGGTCGTCATAATAATGGTGTACGTTCTGGGCTCCATTGGATATATTATCCTCGGGGTCGTTGTAATAAGGGTGTACGCTCTGGGCCCATCGGATATATTATACTCGGGGTAGTCATAATCAGGGTGTACGTTCTAGGCCCCATTGGATATATTATACTCGGGGTAGTCATAATAAGGGTGGGCGTTCTGGGCTCCATTGGATATATTATACTCGGGGTAGTCATATTAAGAGTGTACGTTCTGGGCCCATTGGATATATTATACTCGGGGTAGTCATAATAAGGGTGTACATTCTGGGCGCCATTGGATATATTATACTCGGGGTAGTCATAATAAGGGTGTACGCTCTGGGCTCCATTGGATATATTATACTCAGGGTCGTCATAATAAGGGTGGACTTTCTGAGCCCCATCAGATATATTATGCTCAGGTCGTCATAATAAGGGTGGACGTTCCGGGCCCTATTGGATATATTATGCTCAGGTCGTCATAATAAGGGTGGACGTTCTGGGCTCCATTGGATATATTATATTCGGTGTCGTCATAATAAGAGTGTACGTTCTGGGCTTCATTCGATATATTATACTCGGGGTGGTCATAATAAGGGTGGACGTTCTGGGCCCATTGGATATATTATACTCGGGGTAGTCATAATAAGGGTGTACGTTCTGGGCTCCATTCGATATATTATACTCGGGGTGGTCATAATAAGGATGGACGTTCTGGGCCCCATTGGATATATTATATTCGTGGTAGTCATAATAAGGGTGGACGTTCTGGGCCCCATTGGATATATTATACTCGGGGTAGTCATGATAAGGGTGTACGTTCTGGGCCCCATTGGATATATTATCCTCGGGGTCGTTATAATAAGGGTGTACGTTCTGGGCCCCATCGGACATATTATACTCGGGATAGTCATAATATGGGTGGGCGTTCTGGGATTCATTGGATATATTATACTCGGGATAGTCAAAATATGGGTGGGCGTTCTGGGATTCATTGGATATATTATATTCGGGGTAGTCATAATAAGGGTGGACGTTCTTGGCTCCATTAGATATATTATACTCGGGGTCGTCATCATAAAGGTGGACATTCTGGGCTCCATTGGATATATTATACTCGGTGTCGTCATAATAAGAGTGTACGTTCTGGGCTCCATTCGATATATTATACTCAGGGTAGTCATAATAAGGGTGGACGTTTTGGGCCCCATCGAACATATTATACTCGGGATAGTCATAGTAAGGGTGTACGTTCTGGGCCTTATCGGACATATTATACTCGGGATAGTCATAATAAGGGTGTACGTTCTGGGCCCCATCGAACAAATTATACTCGGGATAGTCATAATAAGGGTGGGCGTTCTGGGCTCCATTGGATATATCAATTATACTCGGTGTCGCTATAATAAGAGTGGGCGTTCTGGGCTCCATTGGATATATTATCCTCAGGGTAGTCATAATAATGGTGGACGTTCTGGGCTCCATTGGATATATTATAATCGGGGTAGTCATAATAAGGGTGTACATTCTGAGCGCATCGGACATAATATACTCGGGATAGTCATAATAAGAGTGTACGTTCTGAGCCCCATCGGACATATTATACTCGGGATAGTCTTAATTAGGGTGTACGTTCTGGGCTCCATTTGGTATATTATACTCGGGTAGTCATAATAAGGATGGACGTTCTGGGCTCTATTCGATATATTATACTCCCGGTAATCATAATAAGGATGGACGTTCTGGGCTCCATTCGATATATTATACTCGGTGTCGTCATAATAAGAGTGTACGTTCTGGGCTCTATTCGATATATTATACTCCGGGTAGTCATAATAAGGGTGGGCGTTTTGTGATCCATTTGATATATTTTACTCAGTGTCGTCATAATAAAGGTGGACGTTCTGGGCTCCATTTGATATATTATACTTGTGGTAGTCATAATAAGAGAGGACGTTCTGGGCCCCAGTGGATATATTATACTCGGGGTAGTCATAATAAGGGTGGTCGTTCTGGGCTCCATTGGATATATTATATTCGGAGTCGTTATCATAAAGGTGGTCGTTCTGGGCCCCATTGGATATATTATACTCGGGGTAGTCATAATAAGGGTGGGCGTTCTGGGCTCCATTGTATATATTATACTCGGGGTCGTCATAATAAGAGTGGGCATTCTGGGCTCCATTTGATATATTATACTCGGGGTAGTCATAATAAGGGTGTACGTTCTGTGCTCCATCGGATATATTATACTCGGGGTGGTCATAATAAGGGTGGGCGTTCTGGGCCCCACTGGATATATTATACTCGGGGTAGTCATAATAAGGGTGGACGTTCTGGGCTCCATTGGATATATTATCCTCAGGATAGTCATAATAAGGGTGTACGTTCTGGGCTCCATTGGATATATTATACTCCGGGTAGTCATAATAAAGGTGGACGTTCTGGGCCCCACTGGATATATTATACTCGGGGTAGTTATAATAAGGGTGTACGTTCTGGGCCTCATTGGATATTTTATACTCGGGGTTGTCATAATAAGAGTGTACGTTCTGGGCTCCATCGGATATATTATACTCGGGGTAGTCATAATAAGGGAGGACGTTCTGGGCCCCACTGGATATATTATGTCTCGAAAATATGTTAGGAGATGAGCACTATTCCATAAGTTTATGTTCCCTTCAACTTGTTAAGTCATCAAGATAGCCTTTGAATACGGCCGAAAAAAACTCACGCAAATTAACGGGGTTCCTACTTGGAGACATACAACACAAATATCAGACTTTTTTCATCACGTTCACTGTTTCGTATTCCTTTTTCTCTGACTGATGGCATGTTTTCTTACTTTCTGTTTTCTGCTAAGATGAAGTCAAGGTCACTCATTTGTATACCCTTAAGTTTGAACTCGAAATTCTTATTGCCGCCTATCTGTACTCAACCCTGCAATGTCTATTCCTGTAAACCATTACTGTTGAAACATGAGTATTTTTGTTAAATCAAAGATGGCCGCTATAGCTGCTTCCGACTTTTCGTTAATTTTGATTTTTTTTTCAAACAATGTTTTCCAATACCTTTAGATAGGGATATTATGGGGTGTATTATTATCTTATTATTATTTTTTTAAATATAAGCAAAGCAATATCAAATATATGATGATTTGTATTAACCCATTGGCAAAGGACGGGTCTCGGAAGATATCCCGAGATTTAAATCATGTTTGCAGATACAAGACCGGGAGATCTTCGTTTTGTTTATCATAGTGTTAAAATCATATCTCGAAACTCTATAGGCTATTAGCCAGATTCCTCAGTTTACAAAGAATATCGATAAATAAATATCGATATAGAGTTATTGTGAAGCAGACATCGCACTGTGCTACTATATGTCATAAGCTGTTCAATATGATGCTTAAACAATTTGTTTTCTTAGTGATGATTCAGACATATATGGCCTCTTTACTGGAGAGGAAAGATCAATATTAGCACCAACATATGATACCGCGTATGTTATCCTACAAAGGGATAAGAAGGTACAGGCAAACTTTCTGCACTCAAAATACTAGATCATGAAATGTCTTCATGCAATACTCGGAGAATCCGGTGAAACAATATTAGATCTCGAAGAGACTGCAATTTTTCTTAAGTCGCTAAGGACATCCAAAATGTAGCACAATGAACAGTGCACGCGCACGCATGTTCTGCAGCTGCAATACGTAATTTCCTTCGAAGAAGCTGCCACCAAAAAGCTGCCTGCATGGAAAGTCAGAAATCTCGGGCTCGAACCCCACCCTGGCATTCAGGTTTCTTCTCCGCTCACTCGTAAAAAAATCAATAATTGTGGGGAGACTCTGTGACCGAAAGGTAGCGTTCTCGGACTCGGACCGTCAGGGATCGAATTTCGCTTCCTGTGTCTGGCGAGCATCTTTATCTCATTCATCTCACCATCTTCAGGAAGTTCTCCTGGCCCAGTTTAGCCTATATATGCACAAATTGGGTGCTATGTAAACGAATCTTCTGTCTCACCAACCACATCGACTTCAAATGTTGTCCTTCAGTCATTGCTAGATGCTCTCTGTTGTATTAAGCAGTAAATTAAGCTGTAGCTGTAAACAAAAGTATCTTGAACAAACTATGTGGTGAAAAAAAACAAAATATGGTGGAAGACTAACAATAACGAATACGTTGAAGAGATTGGTGTAGTTTCTGACGATAGAGTTGATGATTAGCACTTAGACGGATGGTATAGATATTTGGATGACATTTATAACTTAAATTGCAGATTCCAGATGTCACATATAAATATAAATATTTTGTTATCTTTTCGAAATAGGTCAATGTGTGACCTAGATTCATTAAATCTATGGTCGTCATTTTATATTTGAGCAGCAAATATGGTCCGGATTGTAAAATAAATGTGATAAATAACCTTAGCACACTCAAAAAACCCTACTTGACATATTACACACATATTTCTGTCATACCCAAGATGGTAGCGGCCGCCATCTTTTATTCCTGGAAATGCTCAATGTTGCAGGTTTAGCAACTAAGCTAGTTTTGGTCCAGGGGCCCTTAGAAGCAATTTCTGCCAAAATGGTTTACAAGAATGACCATCGGGTCATTATTTTGGCAACTAGACTACAACTAAAGATGTTATATATATTTTATTTTAGAAAGGCTCGGCGATGCTAACATCGGCTAGTTATTGTAGCGTTGTCGGTTCTCTCAACTTATCTTCTTCATCTATTAGTAATAGTGTCAACTGTTCCCTATTAAACTTACTTTGTTTTAAAAATTCCTAATTACCTTTGCAAATTTCAGAATACCTCGTCTCTTCACTGATTTATATTCCCCTGACTTTGCAAAACCTAATTAAAAGTATCTATGATGATGAAGGGCCTCCTGGTGACTACTTCATACACGATTTACGAAGCTTATAGTAGAGAGCCACCTAGTGAGTATGCAACCCGTCACATACTTGCTGTGTCAATGTTGAGTAGTGGACGATGGACAACCATTGACCGTTGTATATATACATGTAGTCTGTTTGGTCAGAAATATTCTGGCCGTTTCAATAGGCTGCAGTTGGTGCTAGGGTGAGAGTTACAGCCGCCGTTTATTTGATCTGATTCCATTATAACGTGTTCCAGGTAAGCTTTTTATAGGTAGCAGATCTTCTAATACAGTGTAATATGTCTAATAATACATGTAATATTATTTTGGACGACTTCAGGTTGGTATTGTTGTCCAGTGTATATTTCTTCTTTTTATTCACTTCAATCAGAATACAATCTTGATAGCTTCAAATGGGTTACGGAACGCGAAGAGACATATCTGTGTGGCGTCTGGGTAAAACACCAAGGTGTTACAGAGGCGTGTTTGTCCTTTTTAAAAATTAAAGGCGTTTAGAACACGTACCATGTCCCCACTCATATACAAATGTGCTTTATGTCATCTTGCTCACGCCAATTTTTACCCAACGTTTGCTTCTTTTCGTGACAATTTGTCCATGCTTTTACAAGTATATTTTGATATATCTTAAGCATGTAGATTCAGTTGAGGTTATTACTGTTTGGCAAAGAGTTTTCTTTTGTTAGCAGACTTTATGGAGCTTTAGGTGATTTTCACACTTATTTCTCCGCCTCATTGGTCCCTTGATGTATTTTCAAACGGTTTGGTACATGCAGATATCTATCAAACAAGACATAGTACCGTGCTAGCTTTTGCAACAGTTTCTGTCAAATAAATAGTGTAGATTGATTTACAACGTTCATATTTTCATCTAAAACTACAGGAAATAGCAAACCAATACCTAAACACTTCAGTGCGCTGAAGGCTCGAATTGTGCAGCACAAGGTATGTCCACAAAAAATGCAAAATAAATGTCCGCAACTAGATATCTCCACCCCCCCCCCCCCCCAAAAAAAAAACGAAAAGAGAAATGTCTGCCACAAGATATATCCGCCATATCGTGTGGCGGACATTTATTTCGCGGCCATATTGCATGAGGAGTTATTGTTGATCAAGTACAGACCAATTATCATGGTATGCCTATGGTGCTATAAGCAGTCAGGTGTGACCGAGCTGTTGATTATGAGGGATCTTTAAACCATAGAACACTGAATGTCGACGATCACAGAACTTTTCTCAGTTTGTATGGTACATAAGGAACCATTTTAAAATAAACTAGAAAAGGAGTTCCCGAACTCCGAGCTCCGAGGCCTAGCTTTAGTCTGTTTAAGTGCTATATACAAAAAATCAGAATATTGGTCTTCCTCATGGGCCAGAATCCTAAATGTCCAGGATATAATTAAGGAAAGAACCAAGGAGACAAGTTCAAATATATCTTCGAAGTGTATTCCTCCCACCACCATCGCCGGTGCTCGCCAAAATTCATTCAATACTTGCCTACGATGTACCTGGTACAGAGGATGTAGGCCTACCTACCAAATTGAGGTTCAATGTTGGGCCAGCGTTGCAGCCCATTGCTGGCCCAGCACTAATCTATAACTGGGTCTGTTGTATACTTTGCGCAAACACGTGGCATTCAACCGATGCTGTCTCAATGTTGACCCACAGTCTTCGACGCAGGCCCGTCGCTGAAACAGCATTGGGTGATTGTACCGTGTTTTCTGCCTGCTGCATTATGCGGGTAACGCTTTAACATCCCGGCGCCAGAAACACAAGATAACATGATACATTGGGCCAATGCTGATTTATTGCAGGGCGATTGTCTGCAACGCTGGGCCAACATGATTCCAACCAAAACCCTTTAAGCTCTAAACCACTAATATAATCGTGAAATTTTTTTTTTCTGAACACTTGTTAAAGACAAAAGTATTTAACCTTAAGACCTGAAATGTTATATGGCACATGTTCATAAGGAGTGGTGTACAGAAATGTGAACCATTTACCACACAGAGTAGGCCTCCTATCCCTCTTTCCCATAAATAGGACACAAGCTCAGGCAAAATAAACTTAATAGGATACCGGTCTTCAAAATGTGTCCTAAATTTATGAAAACATGATGTGTTCGGCTTTATCTTCACAACTCAGCGAAATTGTCAGCACTTGAAACCGTTCATCGTGCAAAACACCACTTCAACTGACTACGAATTAGATGTCGTTCTTCAGACCTCTAAGCTGAAGAAATAACACGGTGACATGTTGCTCGAGCGCTGGGAGAACAACCATCGTGTGACGAAGGCAGGGCAGGCGCGTTGCCAGCGACTGCCCCGCGTGTGCAACGTACATCGTAGCTGGCGAACGATAGGGGCCATGTGACACAATGCAATGAACAGAGATTACATTATACAATTTAAAACTGAAATATCTCTAGAGCAGGAAAGGAGTGAAATTTGGACGACCCAAAGGTGTAAATAGCTATGTATAAGTCGCTATCCAAAACATAATACAAAATGGTGGAAAAGGAAAATGGTTGATAGGTCAAATATGATGCTTAAAACCTAAAAAATCAGATAAAATCACCTATTATCACCAAGTCAGGCTATGTATTCCAGTTGTCGAAACGCATTTCATGTTTTTTCAGCAATAGATCATCAATTTTGTTTTATTCTATCATGATTTTAAGTGAACATGATTATACTTATATTGTATTATTTGAATGACATTACATTGCAATTTTAAATTGTGTATTTTATTTAATAAAATTTAGTAAATAGCCCCTGAACGTGCAATGATAGTGTGTGGAATAGTATTTTTTTTTAAATCACGAATATTTTTATTTCGGTGGTTGTCATTACTTAGCAGCATGCCATTTCACTCTCCCCGCAATAATATCATTCATTCATCGTGTATCCTTCAGTGTGTTTTACTGCGTTTAGAGGGGAGCACTATATCATTCTGTCTTGCCATGGAACTGCACCGGCTTCGGAGCTGGCCCAATGCCTGATTAGGTTCCTCTTGTTTATTTCCTTCTGTACTGGCGGTATTGACCCCAAGCATCACGTGGGTGTCCTGCATGTTAACGCCAGTTATCCATGCTCCCAGAACGTAATCTCCCAAAACGTAGTCGCGATCCCGTACAAATACCTCGGGCCACCAAAAAAAAAAAAATAGCAGTTTTTTTTAAATTGGCTCCTGACTACTGATTCTCTGGGCGGTCAAGCTGTTCGTTCTACATTCCTGAGTATCTGGTCCTCAACAGGTTTAGTACAGGAAGATCATGCATGCTGTTAGAATGAGCTTCATTGTTTTGGGCTGCTGTTGCAGAGTGGTAAGGATAACTTGGACCCGGTAGGCCAATATGTCATACCCAGCAGTCTGTGCATCAGGTGGGGTCGTAGGGCAAAAGCATCATCGACGACAAAAAATAGGACGTATCTTTGTTGTCATTGAAAAGAGAATCAAGGTCAGAGAGCCCTAGACTGCCATCTTCTACACATTCCTTTAGCTCAGAGGCGTTGCAGAGATCTGAGCACCTGACGCTGATCCCATGCCTCCGATGTCCGCCCAAATGAATTTGTAATCAGCATTAATGAGAGCTAAGATGACAGCAGGGTAAAATCCTTTATAATTGTAGTATAGGGTGCCACTGTTTGTGAACACTTGATGTAGACGTGCTTGCCACCAAGTGCACCACAAGTATGAGGCAAGACTTTTCATGAACTTGTCCTCTATTGCACGCCATTCATCAGGAGTGGTTGGACACTTCATCACCTCATCCTTGTACTAGCTGATGATAGCTTCACACACTCCTGGGATGAAGAGTGATATGATGTTATTTGGTATCTTTCATCCATATGACATTGTCATCTAGCAATCCATGGTCTGAGCCGTTTTCTCCGTTGACCTCTACCTTATGTTCTCAGAAGTGATCAGTAGGTGTTGGAGGTACCCTTTTATATTTCCAATGGCAACATGTTGCGTACATGCCACGTACGCGCTACTAAAACGTTACGAGAACGCGTGACGTGCGACAGACGATAAACGGCGAACATAGCACGTCAGCTCTGCGTGTATCTAGCGTTAATATGACTACATGTTTCTGGTAGTCTTCTGGCGTGTACATTTATGCGTCCATGTGCGTTCAATATTTCCAACATACACAATTTTCTGTAGCGATTACAGTGCACACGAAAATATGTGTCGCGTTAGTGCAGCGCACTGCACGAACCAGTAACGAGTGCTGACGCATGACCGACGCACAACAGATGCTCTAGACAACAATAATCGCTTTTCAGTGCGTGGGTCGAGCGTCGTGTACGGTGTATGTTTGATGGAGCCTTATGGCTAGAATATACCTGAAAAATACAGATGATCATCGCCCTTATAGCGCTCATTCAACGTGTTCCTAACGCATGTCCAGCGAACGTATAACGTATATGGGGCATGCTAAATGTTCTTTGACTTATTCGTGCCACGTGTTGGCGACGTGCTGTACATTCGTTAATACGCAGCAAATACGCAGCGCTGTAGCAAAACACTGTGTATTCACTGATTTACGCACCGGATGTATTTATAATACACTGTATATTCGTCTTAAACTCGCTAGCTCTTACCATATCCAGACAAAATTCGTGGACGCACAACGACGCACTGCTCTAATTTTGTCATGACTGGGGTATTAGTCACTGTTGGTGTTATTTCATGATCTAATAATTTTGCAGGGAAATGTTGCTTAAATTATTTTCGTTGAATTTTGTTCCAAACAGTAAAATCTCTGTTTACCTTGATTTTGCTACTTCTCATCCAGTCACCTACGTCCGGAATGTTCTGATTTGGATAATGTGATGTGGATCTGTGTGTCATCAGCATAAATATGGTGACACACATTATGTCTAGAAAGTATTTTACTACGAAGCGTTGTATACAGTGTGAAAAGAAGCGACCCAACGACAGAGCCCTGGGGAACTCGTTACTTTGTTTGGAGAGGTTCACCCACACATTCTTTCACTTTTAATCATTTGCTGTCGAACAATAGGCCAATGACTCCACTGTGGTCAAGTATATCAAAGGCTACCGAGAGGTCTATCCGGACCAGAACTGTTGTTTTTTCATCATCTAAACTCCCCAATAAGTCATCCTAGACCTTAACCCGTTAACTGCCAAATTATTCAATTGGGATTTTCACCCACTTGAAGTTGTGTCTCGCTGACGCGATCCACAACTTCAAGTGAGTGAAAATTATTAAGATTTGACAAAATGGAGGTGAACAAATTTCATATCTTGCTGATTAATGTAACTTTTTAACTTTAACAGGTTTAAAAGCTGATATGTGTGTGCTAATAAAAAATGTAAAATACGAATATAGATAGCACCGGCGGTTAAAGGCTTAAGCAAGGCAGTCTCAGTAGGGCATGTAAGCTGATTTTTCATGTAGTCTTTTGATAATGATAACCTATTCAAAATATGACTATGTGAGTTATATGTGACTGTTGAATCTGAGAAAATGCCTGATTTATAGGGGTCAGCAGTACATCAGCACATGATTTTAATAAACTGGTGGGTATTGGATCCAATCCACATGTCTGTAAATGTCACGATTAATTTTCTTACCTTCTCTATGGTAGCTGGTTCAAAACATGTCAAATGACATTTTATTTCAGCATGTAGAATAAATTGTGGTTTGCGGTCATCAGTACAGAGCTTGTGGATTATCTTCACTTGCATGTAATTCTTTGCTGTTTTACGTCGCTTTTTACACAATCATGGCAATATCGCAACAGGAAATAAAATGAATGGGGTTTTAGGCCGCCTTTTTGCACATATAAGCTAAACTGCGTCAGGAGAACCTCCTGAGGATGGTGAGATGAATCAAATATTTAGGCTGGGTTGAAGCCTGAAAATAGATTCTTAATTTTTACATTACAGTTAGGCGACACAATATATTAATACAATGATTTATGTACCTTTAGTCAGTTTAATCATAACCAGTGCGTAAATAGTTTTAAACAATAACTCTAAAAGTCACAAATTATCAAAATAGCTGATTTATCTACGTTACTGACCCTATTTCAATAAAGTGACTGTGACATATGTTACCTGTAATACCATTGTATATAATTATGCTTATCTTCCCCACATTTGTAATACATACAAAACTAAAAAGATATATTGAAATAGAGTAGGTCGACAGTCTCTGAAATACTTTACAAAAACGGAATTGCGCCGAGCGAAAACACTGGACAGATAACTTAATTAACATCTCATCATATTTGTATCAAAAACATTTTATAGATGTCAAACATAGTAAGGGTGCTTGTCACTTGTGTTTGATGTCATAATATACACAAAAAAAATGCAATTTCACAATGATGCATGTATGTTTATAAATAATCAATGTGCACAGCGTACAGATCAGCAAACAGGACACACATGTAGTAAAGGTAAAGGTAAAGGTGCAGATTTATAGTCTGATATCAAGTCTGAAGACCTATCATCCGACTTTACATCTTACCCCCTGGTCACTGGACCTGTTCATTCGTGTGCCATTTCAACTCCACAGAGAGCATACAGTCCTGCAGCCGTTTCGGCGCATTGAATTTATCGTACACATTGCCATCTCTGTCCTACCAGGTACTCATTTTCACCCGAGGCAAGTGAAGCATTTGAGGGTGAAGTGTCTTGCCCAAGGACACAACATCTTAACAATGTCCCAAGATTGAGAGGGGAGAAACATTATATTTCTCTGAACATTCTGCACCAATCGGGATTCGAAATCGCACGGCAGGCAGCGACATCGGCAGAGCGCCACGCTCTAACCATTGCGCCATGTCCCTCTCTAATTATTATTCAGTGGTTTCACCTGTTGTTTATCAATATATTAAATTATGCCTCGCTGCTGTTGCTTTAGCAAACGTTGTGTTTTTTCAATGTCACTGAAAATTACTACCTCGTGTAATCTACGGTATTTTTCAGCCATATCGTCGCCTCGGAGCTAAAGGATCCTATCTGCCACTCTGACGAGTGTCAGATAGGATCCTTTAGCTCCGTGGAGACGATATGTCACTTAGTTGTAGTACTGAAAGACCAATATCCCGGCGGTCATGCAGATAGTGTTCCCATGTTTATATCAGCAACCACGTACCATTATTACCAGGGCTTCTTGAAAATTCAAATGTACATAAGTTTTATCCCCAACCGCAATTTTATTCTATAAACTCCCGTTTGTGTTGTTCATAAATAATGTACATAATGATTATTACCATATATTTATTTAGCTCTCTTTCTCTTGTGATCCACATCTTCCGAGACTGCAGACAGTTGCAGTAACATAGTAACTATTTTGCTCATGAAGATTATTTCTATATATTTCGCTTGATTCTGTATACAAAAATGGGGAACGAAATAATAATAAGCAAAGTGAGCAAACTTTAAGATATTTTTTTAATTATTTTACAAGTTTTGGTTTATACCTCTGTCGTGCAAAGCCAGAGCGCCGTAAATGTTCACTTTCTTTAACAGCACTATCGCTATGACTATTTATGTGAAATGGTATCTTTACCAGGTTTGTGACACCTAAGTTAGTTAAGTAGTCTTGAGCATTCTCACATCTCGTGCTCCAGTGGGCCCACACAGATTCCACATTAAAGGTATCTGGATTGTCGTAGCGATGTTTATGCAGAAAATTACAGAGATTTTTCGCAGTGGTTGGCCTTTGTTGCTTGCCACAGTTGTACGTTTGTACCCAGGAGAAGTACTCACGATACAGCGTGTCATTAGAGTCTAACACGTTCAGATAGTCTGCCAGCTGTTTGGGTGAAGCATAATGTGAGACGTCTATGTAAGAATGAGGTGGTAGAACTCTAGCGTATGTCTCCATGGCTCCATAAACCACAGGCAACACCCCTTGATCATAGCTTCTCCAAAGCTTCTCCGTTATGTATTCCCCGCACAGTGAGTTCTCAAAAGCCAAATAAAATTTATATTTTTCAATGACAACATTCCCTTCTATTGGAATCCCACATTTTCCATACACATCAATTGGTATGTATTTTAACAATTCCCTTGCGTAATTTTCTCTATAACTTCGTGTTCCACAATTGCTGACGAACCAAACAGCCATACTCGTCTTGTGTGATAAAGTATTATCCAGGCTAATCAATTTCTGTTTGCTGTTTTCTTTGTATTTTACACATTCACCATATGGAAAGAATACATCTGCATGCATGGAATATGTCATTGTATAATGGAAGCTATTACTGTAGCGGGGTACTCGTTTAAGGTCATGTAATTTGGACTCTCGAGCGTAATAAATCCACTTTTGCCCGGGAACTCGCCATGATGGTATCTCACCCTTCTCTCGTGTCAATCCGGTTTTAATAACAACAAACTCGGTTTCATTGAATCTATCTTTATCTCGATAAAACTCACACGATCTACCTGGTGATATCGTCATAGATGGTAGTGTTGGTGCGTCGTGGCCTCCTCTGGCATTTCTCATCAACAGAACACGTATAGGCTCTCCCTCAAGAACTGGTTCCAAGCCACCTGACGCACTTACTCTTGGAGACGACACATTTTCATATTTTGCTGTAGAATTATGCATCAACAAAACACTTTCGGCTTTACCAGACACGTTGCCCAGCGTATTATTCAAGTCCAAGCTGGCTCTCTCCGTACCTTCTGCCTTAGCGGATGCGTTGCGTAGCATATTATTAAAGTTCTCATTGGCTTTCTCCGTATCTTCTGCCTTAGTGGAAGCGTTGTTTAGCCTATTATTTAAGTCCTCGTAGGCTCTCTCTTTGCCTTCTGCCTCAGTGGAAGCGTTGTGCAGCCTATTATTTAAGTCCTCGTTGGCTCTCTCCGTATCATCCACAGATAAATAATGTATTGTTGACATACGTGTTTGTGAATACCAGATGACGTAGCAGACAACACAGACGAGGCCGTAAATTATCACACATTTCACCATTTCCCTGGATCCTATCTTCATAAAGACCTGCCAAATAAATCATATTATCATAACATTGGTTGTTATGTGGAAATAAAAACAAATAAAGGAATGTGCCCTGACCTATCAGGCTGTGACCAGTAGACAAACAGTATATAATTAGAAAACACAAATTAAGAAAACACCAAATAACTCCAGAAAGAAATTAAAACGTATTTTTTCCGGTTGGCCCAGAAGACAAATGCGGACATATTCATGACTATGTAATAGATCTGCAATATAGCGATATTTTGAAACAATACCAAGTCTAAAAATTGTAATCACAACAAAATAATAATAATAACTCAACAACAAGAACAATATAACAATGGGTTGTCAACATCATAATAATAAGTCGACAACAATAATATAACAGCCCGCAGTCAACATTGCAATATTATGAAATTTAACACAATTTCAAACTATACATGACTGTGAAGAGGGTAGATTCGGATCTACGAATCTACACTTGCTCTAATCGTAGCTGGGCATGGAATATGGGTTGTTAATCAAATATCATAATAACAGACTCTGTGTGCGATACAGAGTCTGTAATCATTGCCATTCGTAAAGTTGTGCCCCAAAAATACGGTGCGCATCCGATCGATTGCGCAATGAATTACTGCATCATGTTTGATCAATTATTTTTACATCATTCTGTAATGACAGATGTACATCTCATTAGAATAATGCCTCAACGTGGGGACTTAAAGCCCTGTCTTTATAGGTGAATTTATCATCCAAATAGGGCTACCCTCACATTTTTCATGAAATATTTTGTTTCAGCGTACACTGACCACCAGCATAGAAAAACACAGCTTTTGCTATGCTATCAATCTCTGACGTTGAACCATGCTGTTCACGTCAAGCTCGGACTAAATATTTGAGCCCACCCCACTAAACATGTGACCTGAGTCTATTATATATAGAATTGTTTAACATCACGTGTCTGTTGTGATTGTGTCTGTTGTGTGTATTTTAAGTCGAAGAAAGAACTCAATTACGATAGATTCGTAGATCTGAATATACTCAGCGCTGCGTGCCTCGTACATTCGGATCTACGAATCTATCGAGTTTCGTTCTTTCTCCTTGAGAATAACTTACCATTTTGAAGCTACGCGTTCTTGGTGAGTGTTGAGTATTGTGATTGTTTTCCTATGTGATTGTTTTTACCACGTCACCTCGCTCTCACGCAGTATTATTATATGTGAGGTGTATTATTACCCTGGACACATCAGCGCGTGACAATCACTGTCAATCTGTTAACTGCAGCCACATGTACATCACCTGATCACAGATGTCTAGCGATACATCATGTACAGTTTTACCACAGGGCAATTATGAAAAACAGCTTAAGTGCTAATAATGTCCACCTTGTAACGATATTTCAATAAATAAAGTAATAGGCCTAATAAATAACAGTGAACACGAGGCACCGAGCTTGATGCGTGGCGTCGCTTCACTTAACGCCTCCCAGAGGAATCAGTATATTGAGAGCCCCAGGTCGCGGTTGACGACCCTGACTATAATATAAGGTCTGGTTGATCGCGGAAAATCGCGTCCATGGTTATCGGGGTTTTAGTATTCCATAACAGCTTATATTATCGCTCAAAAGTACAGGTAGAAAAGCAGAGCCCAAGTGATCATGTAGTTATTGTCTTGTATTTTTTGTAGCAGGTGAATTGGTTTATATAATATCGCAATTTATTATTGAAAGTCATGAAAATTACAGACAACCATATAATAATGGGATTTATTGAGAAAATGAGCTCCAATAGAAAAAAAATATGGAAAAGTACCGTATTATTAGGACAAGTCCAGGGCGGGCGAAGGCGAGAGAGGGTCGCGAGGTCGGGTCGAGTGCTTATTAACTGATCTGAAGTTGAGAGCGAAACTGGGGCGATCACAAAGGAAAGGCGAGCGATGTGCGGTCGCATCACGGTCGAGAAGCAGCAAATATATGGATCGCCATAGGGTCGCAATCCACACGACCCGATAAGGAAACGGGTGACGGATGGGGTGAACAAATATATACGATTGCAATTCAAATATGTATTAAGGATATTTATGTAAGAAATGCAGGTCGAGCAAAAAAATATTTTGTGTTGGCTGCAAGGCGAGACGATGGGGACGATACAAGGTCGATTGTGGGTCGACTCCTGGACGTCTCGGGGTTGAATGTGAATGCCATGCGGGCGATGCGGGTGCGCCACGGGGGCGGGGAGGGATGAGTTCGGGTCGAGGGGCGAGCGAACGTCTGGTTTAGTTTAATACATCGCGGTCGTGCGGCGGTCGAGGAGAGAGCGCGTGAATGTTCGAGAAGCGAGCGAGTTTAGGGGTCTTGTCAAGTTAAAACAAATCCAAAAATCCGGGAAAAACTCGGATTAATCTCAGATTTTTTTGATTTTTTAACTTGACAAAACCCCTTAGGGCGAGTGCGGGTTGAGACAAAAGCGAGAGCGAGCGCCAAAAACTGTCCCGATAGGCGAACGCAGTACTGTAAATAGCTTGTATTATTAAATATGGAAACCGCTAATTACTGATTATCACTGTTAATGGGTTTGTATCAAGATTGGATCATTATTGGATATTATTTTTTATCTGTAGGAGAATGACGCTACCAAAATATAATCTAGATCTACTATGTACTGAAAAGCTGTTACACTGTTGTCCAGCAATTATTTTTACCATTTGTATTATTTACAAAACCACCATATTATATCGCGGAAAAGCGCGACATCCAGTGTAGGGTGCTGCTACTTTTAATCAGGTACCCAGGAAAAAAATCAATCACCACTATACTGAAGCTCTATTGATTTATTTAATGTATAACAGAAAAATTAACACTATCATTATGTCTGTAAAAATTTATACTTATTATTAGTGGCTGAGAATTCTTTAAAGTGACAAAGTTTGTGTACACGGGTGTGCATGCGAGCCTCAGTGAACAGATTATCGGCGGGGGGGGGGGGAGGAGGGGGCAATGTACTCCAGGAGACTTGAAAGGTCACGGTTTTCCGCGATAACCATGGTCGCGATTTTCCGCGATCAACCACACCTGAAAATATGATGACAGTACATCATCTACGGTGAACACCTTCTAATGTCAAAGGGTGCAGTTATTTTTTACTAGAGTGGACTCATTTTCAGGGTGGCCACCCTGAAAAAGAGGTGCCTCCTGCTGTGCACCATTTTGCGGCTGGGGCATTGTTTAATCTGTCTAACTGTCTGATCACTGATGCCAGTATGGCATGTACGGTGTTATTACGCTGTGTATATCACCTCCCATCTAGTCCGGGCAACCTGCGGATACACCTGACACAAATTGCAATAGTTATGAAACCTTTTTTATCTGATTTCTAAGTCGTCCGGGAGTAAAATTTTAGAAATATACCAAAATGTATTGAGTGGAACATACATTTTCAACGTAAAATCCAAAATGGCCGCCATAAATATATATTACATCTAACTTTTTAACTGTTTCTTTAAATTGCATGTGTGACATATGGTTTCTAAGGGTTTTTAGCATGACCATTTCTGGCACTATTTTATTGATTGTGGGCATATTTGAATAAAGGTCAAGGTCAAATTGAATTTAAAAGGGAACGGTAGATCATGTTCCGAGTGAGTGATTGATTAGTAATTCAACAATATTATTTTTTGTCACAATGCTTATCTGACACATATCTCTGATATTTTATTACTGCATAGAACATGATTCTGTAATTTATTTATTAATAAAACACTTTGTAAATGAGGCACTATATTCTGGAAATAGTTTCATTATTCAATCTCACTGTGAAGGATAAATAACAGCAAAATCAAAACATGTTAATTTTAACCTTATAATATTTAACCAAATAGACATAGAAGCGCAAATAGTCAGCAAAGATAAATCCAAGCAAAGTTTTATAAGTTATATAAGATATTTATAAAAGTATTCAAATTAAAACAAACCCACTGAATTAGTTCATATTATAAAAAAAATCAATAATGAAAAAATTGTTGACAATCAACGCTCTTTCAAAATAAAAATGTCCACTATACTGCGTAATATGTTTTATAAATGTATCTATAACAACATATCTGATCACCTGACTGATATCAACTGATAAACTGTTGACAGTGGTGCAAAATGATCACTTGGTCGATCTTTCAGAGTTGACAATATACATATACTTGACTATGCCCACGCCTACAATGAACATATATTATTTCTGTAATCGTCAGTATTTTTATTTATTGGCTAATAATAATTGTAACCATTATCAAATGTTTATATTAACACAAAAAATGTAACATCAAAAAGGAATATTACAAAATAAATGAATAGCTGCTATCTTAAACACCAATGTTTGTGCCACAGACTAATGGTCCGTTGTTTGGGCATTATATTACATATCATGATATGAAAGTGTCATATCCTGATAATATAATTAAATATCCTGACATCATGACGTTAAACTGTCAAATTCTCTAATTTGATGTCATATTCTGACATTTTAATGTAATATCACATTACAATATCATACAATGCCATATATTTATTACGTAATATACTAATATTCAAATAAAATATCTGAATATTCAAATGTATAATCCAGGGTATTAAAATACAATATTGCCATTTCCATGAAATTGAAAAAATCACGTAGGCCTATAGATGGCCAAACTCTGCCAGCAACATGATATGATTTAAAACACGTTCTTACTTAGTAGGGCCGGTTAGGGACGTTTCCGTCGCCTTTGTTATCAGACGAGGTGGGGCCTTATGGAGGATTTCAGAGTTGCTAAGTCAACTGATCTTCTCTATGAGGTCGGGAATGTTTTTCTTCGATTGTAACTCCAAGTATGTGGTACTTGTATTGTGTGAGTGCCATGTCTTGCGTGAATGGCACGCATAATTATTATCCGTAATGTTTATTGTTATTACATCACTAAGTCTCCAACACTCGAAAATATGAATGGTTCTGATGCTATACTTTGTTGGCAGTCGACGAACCACCATGTCCGACTTTTATTAGTATGTATATATTGTGTTTCGGTAGTATTACTGTTATTACGTCGTTAAATTTGCATCACTAGTCTATATCAGGGAATCGCCGAGCTCATAGCGACTGTGCTTGCATGGTCACATGGCTCGGAGCTACCTGTGTCGCGGATTGTCACATTGATTGTACTTGCATGATATAATATTTGATTTGTAAAAAATTTCGTGTAATTTTTAACATTGTCTTAATACATTTTCCAATTACTCCAGCATAATTATGCACTTATATATATTTTAGGCTTCTACGCTTTCCAGAGTGTCGTTTTTGCTACTATATATATAATTAGCTTGTCATACATAGTAGCTATTTTATCTCTGATAACATAGACCCTATGTTACCCTGGCAATGCTTTTCAATTTTATTTTAAGTATATACCCAGTGTTTCTTATGGCAATGCCAGTTAACATGATTTTAGTTATGTATGTCATACTATGTATTAATATTGTCATATGATTTTAACAAATTAACAATGTTTTATATACATGTACATATCTCTCGCTTATTTCTATGACAAACAAGTCTGGATTTACTTTATTTCTGTCAATAAAATATCTGTCTGTCTGTCAATAGTACATGTAAATAACCAACAGTCTCTTAGGACACGTGTTCAAGCTGGTGTAATATTGTACTTAGCTCTGTTATTATGTACATTCACACAAAATTAGCTAATATTCATATCGTAGAATAATCACAATTAAAACTTCACCAAAATAGAAAAACATTTTATATACTATATAAAAAATCTACATTGGAATCAGTCGCTGGGTTTGAAACGGGAATTTCAAAATATTGGTGATCGAAATAAGTGCTAGATTCCATGGGTCTGGCAAAAAAATACATTTTAGGTTCAACAACGAGATAGTTACCTCATATTTTCTTTTTTTTAAGAGATCGCTTAACATACATTAAAACAGCATTGGGTCAATGTATAAATAAATAGTATTGTGTTCGCCTGGGAAACTCAATGTCGTGGTTTATCTGTTCCATTTTCCTATTTATTTTCGGTATTATGGTTTAGCCTAGGCTACTAGTGTGTAGTCTTTTATGCAATAGGGATAATTGTAGAGGGGGGCCTCTCTCTCAAGCGGGACCCGGTGTAACAGTTTCAGATTACCCCCCTGTTTAGGTTACCCCCGAGGGTAATCTGAAACTAGTTTCAAGTTACCCCCTCTAGTTTCAAATTTCCCCTCAATTTACCGGTTAACTTTCAATGATGACATTTATTACATTTTATTTATTCATCACATGGCATTGGGACACTTTAATCGCCATAATTATAACACTTTGATCTCTGTGGCAACTAATAAAAAACGACGTTAGCATATATCACTCTCTATGCCAACTAACGACACATTAATCTCCATATAACCCTTGGATTCCTATGCCTAGCGAAAAAAATAGTCCCGCGCTTTTTTTAACATTGTCGTTATTATCTGTCGATTTATCTATCGCAGATGTAACGCTGGACATGATTCTGTACCTGTTTGAAAATCTGGTATCAACTATCGATTTCGCAGACCTATATACATTTGTAATTATTTTCAGTCATCAAAATTAAAAACAAAAAATATCCGCATACGGGCCTAACTTGCCCGCATGCCCGCATACACGATACCAGTCATCTATACATCATTCCAACTTGCCGATCATACTCGTTTCTTAATTTTGTATTAGCACATTAAATAAGCCTAAGAGTATTTGAGCATGTTTTAAGGATAACACGTGACACCAAACAACAAGATTTCACAAAATCGTTGATCTACATTTTGTTCAATCTGAACAATTTTCCCTCACTTAAATTTGTGGATCGCGTCGGCGAGACACAACTTCAAGTAGCCTGTGAAATTCCAATTAAATAATTTGGCGGTTAAAAGGTTAAACCTTGATTGGACCACGGTGACAAATACAGTGCAACCTGTACATACCTGTACATACCTGTACGGATCCTGTGCAAATCGGAATCCTGTCTATACCGTAATAATTATTTGGTCCCGAATTAATTACACTCAAATCAATACTAATTAACTCTCTTCAAACCGGAACCTGTCTACTCCGAATACCGGACTTAAAATTTTCCCCAAATGCAAAAATTGTATTGTATTTCACCTGTCCAAACCGGAATCCATCTTTTTTATATTTTTAAAAAAATCGCATACGGTGCACTAAGGGTTAAACAGGTGGCGGCAGGTGACGTAACATCCTGCTTGTTACATAGTTATGCAATGGAGAAGGTGCGAAGTTAGTGCTGGTAACACCCTTTCTGCGTTAGAGGAACCTGTTAGATAGCCCCTTCATTTTGAAATTTGTAAGATATTTTAACAACATAATGGATTAATATAATAATTGGTTAACAAAATATTATAACAAAATCTTTGACTAATGAAATATTAGAAGTTCTTATCAATTCATAAACATATCAGTGCAATAAACATAACGAATTCTCACGGAAATTAGACTGTGTTTTTGGATAAATTTATTCTGTTTGTGATACTTAATGACCCAATAAATAAATAAATAACGGTAAGTAAAATATAAAAAATATTCGACTTATTCTTTCATCGCTGGATTATTCCTAAACTATTTTGGACTCCTAGTCAAGATATTAATTGCATTAAATGACATCAGTATCGGATCATTTAATCCAGCGTCATACATTCCAGAAAATATATAAAAGTTACCAAACAAACGAGTGTTGTCGTCATGAAACAGTTAAAAAAACTGCTGCGATATGATGTCGTTGTTAACAAATATGCTACGTGTTTGATATGTGTGAAGGACGATTACACGAATGTAATGTTATTTCAGATTAGGCGCTAAAAAAATCTATGTTTCTAAAATGACAAATGCGCTCCGTGTGTGAAATATATGACACACAATTACAAAAATGTACTGTTATTTTATGTTAAGTGCTAAAATTGTAAATATATTGATAAATTATCACGGACACAATATGTATACCCGCTACTAGTTTTACCATGCAAACTAGCTGTATTATGTCTTTTATATTTGAATAATGTTTGAAAAAATAATGTATGCATTGATTATTATATGCTTATTATTTTTATATAATAAAACATCTTTAAAAAGTGTATCTTTTATTATATTAATTTATTTGCATCTATCATTTGTAGTCCAACCGACGACACATCCTGAATTATAACCCTCATGTCAATTGTACACGTTATCGTTGTTTGTTCTTCTCCAAAAGCAAAAACCCTGTCCAAACCTGAACCTGTCCAAACCAGAATAAAACTTTGTCCCCAAGGCATTCCGGTATGGACAGGTTTTACTGTATTATATTTTTTTATTTTCGTCTCACATAGCATCTTCTTGTAACATAACTAATTAAATACCGGCAATTGAAAAAAATATACACAACATGACTTTTATAAAACTAAATTTACCGCTTAAAATTCAGGGTGGGGGTGCATATGTTTGATGACCCAGTATTTTTTATGCCCCGATATTTTGAGTGCAAACAAGCAGATATTGAATAGTCATATAACATGGTGGCCTAAAATCACTGTCCTCAAAATCCCCGGGGGGGGGGGGGGGGGAGGGGGGGGGGACATTTTTGATATCTGGCCCATGGACTATTTGTTTGTCCATCAGTGTTTTTCTGTAGATGTGATATCAACTATCAACAGCTGGTCTACTTCACCAAAGCACACGGCCAACATTGAAAACAAACTTATTGTGAGCCACAGGCTGCACCACAGCAAACTCCAAATGTCCAACCAGTGTTAGCTTATTGCTGGGCCACCTACTGGGAGACTGGCACAGCATTACACCAACATTGGCTGAACACCTCGTGTCTGCGCACATGCCCATTTCACTCGATGTGTTCGTTTCTGTGTTGAAAGACAATGTTCCCATGTAAATTAGACAGTTATTGATGAATGCCCGGACGACATTTTTCGTTCCCGTACTTCACACATTGCAATGTGGTTTGATAAGCAGCCAAGAAACAACAGTGAGTGAGTGAGTGATTGTGTGTGTGAGTTAATGAGTGAGTGAGTGAGTGAGTGAGTGAGTGAGTGAGTGAGTGAGTGAGTGAGTGAGTGAGTGAGTGAGTGAGTGAGTGAGTGAGTGAGTGAGTGAGTGAGTGAGTGAGTGAGTGAGTGAGTGAGTGAGTGAGTGCGTGAGTGCGCGAGTGCGTGTGTGAGTGAGTGAGTGAGTGAGTGAGTGAGTGAGTGTGTGAGTGAGTGAGTGAGTGAGTGAGTGAGTGAGTGAGTGAGTGAGTGAGTGAGTGAGTGAGTGAGTGAGTGAGTGAGTGAGTGAGTGAGTGAGTGAGTGAGTGAGTGAGTGAGTGAGTGAGTGAGAGTGAGTGAGTGAGTGAGTGAGTGAGTGAGTGAGTGAGTGAGTGAGTGAGTGAGTGAGTGAGTGAGTGAGTGAGTGAGTGAGTGAGTGAGTGAGTGAGTGAGTGAGTGAGTGAGTGAGTGAGTGAGTGAGTGAGTGAGTGAGTGAGTGAGTGAGTGAGTGAGTGAGTGAGTGAGTGAGTGAGTGAGTGAGTGGAGTGTGTGAGTGTGTGAGTGTGTGAGTGTGTGCGTGTGTGCGTATGTGCGTATGTGATCGAGTGATTGAGTGCGTGAGTGCGTGAGTGATCGTTTTTTTAAATCATTGCTGAATGCCCGAATACGTATATCGTATCTCACAAACATACATCAACGTGTAGTCCTGGAGGGTAAAAGTTTCTCATGGCTACAAATGACTAGTGGTGAGTCTTAGGGCTCAATTCTGGGCCCACTACTGTTTATATTGCACATTAATGGTATCCCCCTCTAATTGAAACATGCTACGATAACATTTGCCGGCGGCAGCAAGTGTTACCGTAGAATAACCAAAGTTCAAGAACTCCAAGACGATATAAAGCACATTTTCAAATGGTCTGTAGAATGGGGAATGTAATTTAGAAAAGTGCTATCTATCATTCAATCAAATCAACATCAACCTTTAAAGTATACTATGAATGATGTCACCCTTAGTACTGTAAATGAAGTCAAAGACCTTGGTATATTTCGTGATACAAAATTATCGTGGAATAAACACATTAGATACATCACATACAGTTCTATCGTTATGCCCCAACTTGAATATGCTACACCAGTATGGGACTTCCTTTCGGAATCTCAGATCCAGACATTGGAACGAATTCAGAGATCCTCTACTAAATTTATGTTCGGCTATGAGTCCCCACTTACCTACCCAGATCGCCTCGATAGCCTAAATTTGCTTGCTTTATCATACAGACGAGACATTTCAGACCTGTGGCAGTTATACAAATTTATTCAAGATCCTTGTTCATTACCTCCAGACAGTATACATTTAAGCAATTGCCAGAGATGTACTAGACAATCTGAATCATCAAATTTACCAATACCACGATGTAAAAATGGCCAATCTAGACAATGTTATTTTAACAGAGTTGTATATAGTTGGAACAAGCTTCCCGAAAGTGTTAAAATGCAGGCACATAACTTGGTTTTAAGAAAAGCTTAACCCAGCAAACACGGGGCTTTCACCCAATGCTGTTTCAATGTTGGCCTAACATCTTCGACGCTGGCCCAACATTTGAAACAGCATTGGGTGAATGCCCCGTGTTTGTTGGGTGATAGTCTATTTTAACGATATTTTATAATCTAATAAATGACGCCTGCACATGGGTTCATGTTTGTAAATGTGCATTATGTAGACAATGTTTGTAATGTCAAAACTAACAGGGGTGGAGTTACTGGGCATATCTTCCTAGCATGCAAAACTATTATACACACAAATACATTTATACTTTTATGCAATTTTCATCAAGTTTTATATTATATGTGTCTTTTATTGTACATATTGTAAATGTATAATTTTGCATGCAAATGAATAAATAAATAAAGTATATTCATTACTTTTGTAAAAGTAAAAACCAACAATTAATTTATTGATACAATCAGTTTACATTAGCTCAGTATCGCCAATGCATGTGTACTGGTAGCTGGTAGTGATTTCAGCATGGTATACGTTATATATGTTATAGGTGATCTATCACCCCTTATATGGTATGAATAATTATGTCCTTATATGGGGTGATTGCCAATCACCCCCATATATCGGGTGATTGGCTATCATGTGATCCTCTGAGAGGGTCACATGGTAGCCAATCACCCCATATAAGGAAACACTTGTGCCCCATTTTGTAGCAACTTTGATTTATTTGCCACAAATCTATTCATACCATATAAGGGGTGATATATAACCTTTAATCCAGTAAACACAAGACGTTGATCCAACGTTGGTTTAATTTTGGTCCACCGTTGGTCCACAAGGTCGACGTCTTGCGTTTGCTTGGAAACGGTATTCTTTTTAGCCCTGCAGGACAACTATTATTTTATTTTTGCATTCATATCATACTAATTCAAACTCATTTAGCTGATGGGTGTTTAAAACATCAATATTATCAATGGTTTATCTAAAATTAAACAAGTATGAGTCATTTTCAGCCACATTGAACAGTATGTGAATATATTAAAAAGCGGAAAAAAAAGTTAAAATTCCGCGAAACCAGGGCTGTGTATGATATTATTAGCACACTTTCATTAATGTGTTTACGTATACAGGGGATGTTTGTGTTTATGCATACAGTGGTTGTGTCCGGAGTTGCTCGTTACGTCTCCTCATGATGGTACTCACGTCACAGCTGTTACCCTGACCTGTTCATGAGTATCCCAAACATTCAGGTAGTTGGTATCGAATCGTTCTGAATCAAATTCCCAGGGTCTTTACAGCTGATTGACAACCTGAATGTCACAAAATAATTTTCAAGTCATGCAAGTGTTCAAAAATGGGATATTTAACAAAACGTACTCGACAACAAAAATGTTCGTAGTGATATGCTAAAAAAATATACATAGCGTGGTATCCTGCAGGTATTCCGATCAGGACGCTTCACAGTGATAACAATTAAGAATAAAAGTCACTTGTTTAAAAAATAAACACGTGTAAAAGCAATTAAAATGTTATTTTTTTGTGTACCGTGAATCATGGTGAGAGCTATTTGCATTCATAGTAATCTATGAATAAATGGGTCTTTAATCGAGTCCTAAATGATGCCAGTGATGTTGAAATGCGGACTTTGGCCAGCGGCTTACTCCACAGTTCTGGAGCAGCAACTTGGAAGGCACAATTAAGTCCCAATCGCTTTTTTTATGTCGGTCTGTGCAGTCATATTTCCTTTGCCACACTGAGTCTTCAACAGCCGAGACAGATACAATTATGCTTGTCCATCCACACACTTGTATGCCAGCACCAGTATTTTGTATGTAATACGATAGCTCACAGGAAGCCAGTGTAATTCTCGTAATATGGTCAAACTGACGGGTTCGTGTTATCTGACGGGCGGCTTTATGGAAGTCCTGCCAGCAAAGAATAACATTGTCTATATGGTTTTCTTGAGAGACAGAAAAGTCTTGCGTTCTCAAACTGCAGGTGATAGCTTCAGTTAAGTCAGTACGCTGATTGGATACCTGATGACACTGGGCCTGACATAGAAGGCATCCCTTGAGACAAAACAGCTTACTAATACTCCCACCAAACATGGGATCTTGACTCAGTATTGCGTTTGCTGGTTCATGAGGCGTACTATTTATGAAAGCTACATGGCGGTTGCTGCTTGGCCGCTTAATACCGAGTGATCTTTTTTCACTTTTTTCACAAAGGAGTCGACAAAAACTGTACTTGAATTTCTCCATTGTCGTGATGGTGGTGAAAATGTCACTATTCAAACCAGACAGTCAGAGACTGCAAACCTCCGCCGCGCAACATACATGTAGGTCAATGATGCCACACATGCGTTTTGTGATTGTTTATTTGTGTGATTGTTTATTGTGTGATTGTTTATTGTGTGATTGTTTATTAGATGCGGATGAGCATCGTAATCCGGATCATTCCCAAAATCAGATCCTTCTGGTAAAAGTTTTATGCAAATTCGAATTATCTTGACAATATTGAATCGCATACTCAAGAGTGAATTTGTGGGCTCTTTGACATGACTAGATTATGAGAACATAAATATACTATACATGTTCTTGACTTCCAGAGGTAAATATGTGCTCCTGTATGTGAAAATAAATTTTCCTGTGTATAGACAGCGCCTCCAAGTACATTACCCGTTTGTCAATGAAACAATGATCGGAAAGGGATCTCTGTTTCAAGTATTCGTTTGCATGTGAAAATGATATTAAACTGCAAAAATGCATAATTCCCAACACCCCAATAAGTTAATTGATACTGCATAAAGTAATAAGTAAGTGTTACATAATGAAGCATAATTTCTGCCAGTCTGTTGATACCATAGTCCAATTCATGTACAATGCCTCGTTACTGATGGCAAGCATCTCATTGTGAAGGACTGATTAACTGATGAATTATAGTTGTTTGGAGAAGGTATATGTATCCGTAAATGGGCTCCATCGGTCTAAAATAGTTATAATAGTTAAAAGCGATGACTATACACAGGGAACTTTAGTTTCACATACAAAAAATGAATGTGTTGGCGCTCTGCTGTGGGTGGCGTGACCAAATTATGGGAACAGAAATATGGTTTCCAGCATGCCCTTGACCTCCAGAGCTAAATCTATGTTCTGCGTGTACCGTGGTTGGTGTGCTTGTTGTGTGTCACCCACTTGTTAACCAATAAAAATTGCATCTGCTCAAACGTCACACGCAACCACCTGTTGCACATCTTTGTTTCTGTACTTAGAAGTGAAACGACCAATGTATATACATTGTCACATCGCTGGTGTAGCATTTTGGTTTAAGGTGGGATCCTATAAAACACAGCACGTTGACCCAGTGTAGTTGTAATGTTGGTCCGGTGTCTGTGACGCCGGACCAATATTACAACTACACTGAGTTGGTGTGTGATGTTTGTGAGATCGTGTGGTGTGGTGTGGTGTGGTGGGGGTGGCAGGTTTGTTTTATCCTAGCCCCAGTCTGTGTCATGTGTCACTGAGGCAGGAATACTGATGTAACGACCAGCTGGTGCATCACAACATAACCGAAACCTGATCTAACACTCAGAAATACCTGTCACAGAACACTGTACTGCCTCACCTCACCATGATAAACAGACTCACCAACCATCTACTCAATCTCATTATCTGTGATTATGATCATCATCTCCTCTAATGGTCACCTGATGTAGGACACATTAGTCTTAAAGACCTTCTGACACATTCATTCTCACTAATGTATGTAACAGTGAGAACGGAGTATTGATTACTAATATTATTTAATAAATATGATAACCGTAGCAAACAACTGATCGTGGGCTTCTCAAACTGAGCGCTTGCTCATTCTTACTATTGATAATAGTTTTAGAATTACTGCGCGTTACATCATAAATATCAACACGACCACATTCCTGCTGTTGCAGAGCAAACTAGTTGTGGCTTGAGGAGTCACACTTGTTTATTCCGGACATCTGGCCTAATACGAGACATATTCCGCTTGAATGTATACGAGGTGACTGCTGAGAAAGCCCATTACAACATTTACGTGCTTTTTTTGAAAGATTACCCGCAGATGGATATTCAAGTCAAATTCTGTGCTTCTTTCACAATTTGATAGATTGTTCTGCTGGCTTACACATATCTATCAGTTATAAGGACATCAGATGAACAAGATGACGAGCCCATTCACAAGTATTCATGTGATAACATCTCTACTTCTCGTCTGGATTCACATAGCTCACTCACAAATAGGATATTATTGTAAGTTTATCTAAAATTAGTATTTTTCTTTGAAAGTTCAAATATATACAATGTGTTCAAGTTCGTGTATACATTATTATACAATTTAATAATTTTATTTCCTACAGCTCTAAACTAATCGATTTAAATAATGTCAGTGGCTTGAGATTGTATCCCGCTGTCTCAATTTACAAGTTCAAGTCACTGCAAATTACTGAGCTTTCTGAAATGTAAGTCATCAAACAATATCACAAATTAAAGATTCTTCACCTTTGAAAATGAATTTATAAGAGCTAAAAAATATAATAATAATGATAACTTATAAAGCGTAAACATCTGGTCTAAGACCATTCGATGCATGCGCCGCACATATTTAGTATAGCCATTTCGCAATTAAATGACAATTTAAACAGGTGTGATTTGGGAATAATTTTGTGACTTTCGTATTTTCTACATAACAGGAACATCTCGTTCCCAAAATTTAAAATTAAAATGTACCTCAATGTTGACAAATAACAATACCATACGTGGAATTAAACACATATGAGGATACATTGTGCAAAATATAATTATACATATAAATAAGCGTTCGATTAAAACATAGATTTTTTTTGTACAATCTTTATTAATGCTTCCAGAATAGAATGATGTATTTTGTTGTTTTGATTGCTGCAGTGGGAACAAAAACCGCCAGTAAGTGTTTCAGTGTCGCAGGAGTACCAACGTTAGAATTCAACAAGTGCAGACTGAATGAAATGATCATCATCCATGAAGCTTTTCAAGGTATCAGTCAAAAGGTTAGTATAAATAATACTACTAAATGAATACTAAGATATATATAAAAAAAAAAGTATTCTTATTTAAAAAAATGGAACATGTTACATATATTGCGATTGGGTTGATAGCTTCATGTGTAAGTATTATTACCTGTTTCCGATTGCAGACATCAGAATCTGACGTCTGTAGACACTGATTCTGACGTCTAAAGTCGATCCTCGTACTGACAATTTGTGTAATTGAAAATAACCTTTTGGTCTATTGGCTTATGTAAAGACCCTTTCACTACGAGTACCGGAGCAGCGCCGGTATAAAGAACCTTACTACAGCCCCGGTATAACTGTCTGCATGGTTCGTTTATGGTATGGTGCGGCGTCTGTAATCATCAGGAAAAGTACCCAAGCAAGCGCGAGACCATTCCCCAATATCGGGTTAATATAAGGCAAGCGTCGCAGGGGCGGACCCGATTTTTTTTTATAGGGGTAGGGCGAAGTTAAAATGCTGGATCGTGGGGCCTGAGTGCCCCCTGGGAATGTTAATGCTCTCTAGGCCTGAACAAATGAAATCTGGCGGTTAGGCCATGACAAGAACACGAAAAAGACACATGTAAGTGTAAATGTAATTTCCAGCGGCAAAGTTTGGACAACAACAATTCTGTAGGGAAAAAAATCTGCTATTAATCTGCCACGTCAATATATGACGTAAAAAACAACCTCCAAAAAAATACAAGAAAAATGTTTAATCCTGTTAAGCCACAGCTCCAGAACCGATTACTGGAAGATTAAATTGAGCCGTCACTTCAAAATATGACATCAAAATCATAGCCCAATCCTAACAAAACTGATTGTTTACTTCACTTTTTTTATTTTTGCCAATATTATACATACATGTACATTAACATTATAAACATTATGCAAGCATAATAAGCCAAGACCATTCACTGATACATGTAAACAATACTATGCTATACATAAATCATGCAAAACATGATACAATTTCAGAATTACCACATGATTATGCTCAATGGTAGTATTAATGTACATTACCGTCATCTGACTATAGTCCCAACCATCTATCAACGCCCACACTAATATAGAACATACCCAGTAAACACGAGAAATCATCTATCAATGCCCACACAGATATAGAACATACCCAGCAAACACGAGAAATCATCTATCAACGCCCTCACAGATATAGAACATACCCAGCAAACACGAGAAATCATATATCAACGCCCACACAGATATAGAACATACCCAGCAAACACGATAAATCATCTATCAATGCCCAAACAGATATAGAATATACCCAGGAAACACGATAAATCATATATCAACGCCCACAGAGATATAGAACATACCCAGCAAACAAGATAAATCATCTATCAACGCCCACACAGATATAGAACATACCCAGGAAACACGAGAAATCATCTATCAACGCCCACACAGATATAGAACATACCCAGCAAACACGAGAAATCATCTATCAACGCCCACACAGATATAGAACATACCCAGGAAACACGAGAAATCATCTATCAACGCCCACACAGATATAGAACATACCCAGCAAACACGAGAAATCATCTATCAACGCCCACAGAGATATAGAACATACCCAGCAAACACGAGAAATCATCTATCAATGCCCACACAGATATAGAACATACCCAGCAAACACGAGAAATCATCTATCAACGCCCACACAGATATAGAACATACCCAGGAAACACGAGAAATCATCTATCAATGCCCACACAGATATAGAACATACCCAGCAAACACGAGAAATCATCTATCAACGCCCACAGAGATATAGAACATACCCAGCAAACACGAGAAATCATCTATCAATGCCCACACAGATATAGAACATACCCAGCAAACACGAGAAATCATCTATCAACGCCCTCACAGATATAGAACATACCCAGCAAACACGAGAAATCATCTATCAATGCCCACACAGATATAGAACATACCCAGGAAACACGATAAATCATATATCAACGCCCACAGAGATATAGAACATACCCAGCAAACACAAGAAATCATCTATCAACGCCCACACAGATATAGAACATACCCAGCAAACACGATAAATCATCTATCAACGTCCTCGCGGATAAAGAACATACCCAGAAAACATTAGAAATCATATATCAACGCCCACACAGATATAGAGCATACCCAGCAAACACGAGAAAACATCTATCAATGCCCACATAGATATAGAACATACCCAGCAAACACGATAAATCATCTATTAATGCCCTCACAGATATAGAACATACCCAGCAAACAAGAGAAATCATCTATCAATGCCCACACAGATATAGAACATACCCAGCAAACACGATAAATCATATATCAACGCCCACATAGATATAGAACATACCCAGCAAACAAGAGAAATCATCTATCAATGCCCACACAGATATAGAACATACCCAGCAAACACGATAAATCATATATCAACGCCCACATAGATATAGAACATACCCAGCAAACAAGATAAATCATCTGTCAATGCCCACACAGATATAGAACATACCCAGCAAACACGATAAATCATCTATCAACGCCCACACAGATATAGAACATACCCAGGAAACACGAGAAATCATCTATTAACGCCCACACAGATATAGAACATACCCATCAAACACGAGAAATCATCTATCAACGCCCACATAGATATAAAACATACCCAGCAAACACGATAAATAATATATCAACGCTCACACAGATATAGAACATACCCAGCAAACACGAGAAATCATCTATTAACGCCCACACAGATATAGAACATACCCAGCAAACACGAGAAATCATATATCAACGCCCACACAGATATAGAACATACCCAGCAAACACGAGAAATCATATATCAACGCCCACACAGATATAGAACATACCCAGCAAACACGAGAAATCATCTATCAATGCCCACACAGATATAGAACATACCCAGCAAACACGATAAATCATATATCAACGCCCACATAGATATAGAACATACCCAGCAAACAAGAGAAATCATCTATCAATGCCCACACAGATATAGAACATACCCAGCAAACACGATAAATCATCTATCAACGCCCACACAGATATAGAACATAACCATCAAACACGAGAAATCATTTATCAATGTCCACACAGATATAAAACATACCCAGCAAACACGATAAATCATCTATCAATGCTCACACAGATATAGAACATACCCAGCAAACACGAGAAATCATCTATTAACGCCCACACAGATATAGAACATACCCAGCAAACACGAGAAATCATCTATCAATGCTCACACAGATATAGAACATACCCAGCAAACACGAGAAATCATCTATCAATGCCCACACAGATATAGAACATACCCAGCAAACACGAGAAATCATCTATCAATGCCCACACAGATATAGAACATACCCAGCAAACACGAGAAATCATATATCAATGCCCACACAGATATAGAACATACCCAGCAAACACGAGAAATCATATATCAATGCCCACACAGATATAGAACATACCCAGCAAACACGAGAAATCATATATCAATGCCCACACAGATATAGAACATACCCAGCAAACACGATAAATCATATATCAACGCCCACACAGATATAGAACATACCCAGCAAACACGAGAAATCATATATCAACGCCCACACAGATATAGAACATACCCAGCAAACACGAGAAATCATATATCAACGCCCACACAGATATAGAACATACCCAGCAAACACGAGAAATCATATATCAACGCCCACACAGATATAGAACATACCCAGCAAACACGAGAAATCATATATCAATGCCCACACAGATATAGAACATACCCAGCAAACACGAGAAATCATATATCAATGCCCACACAGATATAGAACATACCCAGCAAACACGAGAAATCATATATCAATGCCCACACAGATATAGAACATTTTTGCTAATTTCAATGACTAAAATATATCACACCACTGCAAATGTATTTATAGCATTATGCCGAAATTTTGTAATAAATTCAAGATTTTTTAGGACAAATCACAAATTCGCCATTTTTAGAAAAAAATAATGTGTCATTGTACGTGAAAAAACTACCTAGGCTTTATGATATTAGGAAAAAACATACACAAATTATGTGAAATCAAAAAAAACTTCTGAATATTTTGTAAATACCCTTAGCCCCAGGGTTTTTAGTTTTTGCGACAAAAAGACGGAAAAAACTAAATTGAAAATATATATACTTCAATTCAATTTGTCTCCCTGTAAATTATCTTAGTATAAACAAGGAGGTTATATGGATCTTGGTATAAACAAGTAACTAAAATGCACAATATATATCATTACAAATGTATTGGTAAGCATTAAGCCAAAATTTAACATATCACAAGTGACTGAAATACAAATACATGACAATTACAAAACTCCCTATGTTATATGGATATTATTGAATGCTTGTCTAGTCAGGTGTATGTATAACAATACCAACGAGGTAAAAGGAAGCCATAGCTGTATATTATGTTTACCCATGTGTAAGAGAGATGACTGCGTCGAAGTCCTTATAAACTATATATATATTTTTTTTAGTCAGGTGCATGTCAGTACCAGAGAGGTGACTGTGTTGAAGCCATTACACCAGAAACTAATAACAAGCTTACCAGTGACTGTGTAGGACACTCCTCCTGTAGCCTCACTGTCAGCGTGTCATGGATGCCCAACTGTAGAGCTTACTCGTCATATAACTATGTCATCTATCAATGTGTACCCAGTGAGTACAAACCTTACTCATCATATAACTATGTCATCTACCAATGTGTACCCAGTGAGTGCAAACCTTACTCATCATATAACTATGTCATCTACCAATGTGTACCCAGTGAGTGCAAACCTTACTCATCATATAACTATGTCATCTACCAATGTGTACCCAGTGAGTACAAACCTTACTCATCATATAACTATGTCATCTACCAATGTGTACCCAGTGAGTGCAAACCTTACTCATCGTATAACTATGTCATCTACCAATGTGTACCCAGTGAGTACGAACCTTACTCATCATATAACTATGTCATCTACCAATGTGTACCCAGTGAGTACAAACCTTACTCATCATATAACTATGTCATCTACCAATGTGTACCCAGTGAGTACGGACCTTACTCATCGTATCACTATGTCATCTACCAATGTGTACCCAGTGAGTACAAACCTACTCATCGTATAACTAAGTCATCTACCAATGTGTACCCAGTGAGTGCAAACCTTACTCATCGTATAACTATGTCATCTACCAATGTGTACCCAGTGAGTGCAAACCTTACGCATCATATAACTATGTCATCTACCAATATGTACCCAGTGAGTGCAAACCTTACTCATCATATAACTATGTCATCTACCAATGTGTACCCAGTGAGTAAACATTTAATGTTCATATTATACCAAAATCGTCTAACAATGTGTACCTAGTGAGTAAAACCTTACTCATCATACCAGTACCTTATCTACCAATGTGTAACTTATGTGAGCTTACTCGTCATATAACTATGTCATCTATCAATGAGTACCCAGTGAGTACAAACCTTACTCATCATATAACTATGTCATCTACCAATATGTACCCAGTGAGTACAAACCTTACTCATCATATAACTATGTCATCTACCAATATGTACCCAGTGAGTACAAACCTTACTCATCATATAACTATGTCATCTACCAATGTGTACCCAGTGAGTACGAACCTTACCCATCATATAACTATGTCATCTACCAATGTGTACCCAGTGAGTACAAACCTTACTCATCGTATAACTATGTCATCTACCAATGTGTACCCAGTGAGTACAAACCTTACTCATCATATAACTATGTCATCTACCAATGTGTACCCAGTGAGTACAAACCTTACTCATCGTATAACTATGTCATCTACCAATGTGTACCCAGTGAGTGCAAACCTTACTCATCATATAACTATGTCATCTACCAATGTGTACCCAGTGAGTACGAACCTTACCCATCATATAACTATGTCATCTACCAATGTGTACCCAGTGAGTACGAACCTTACCCATCATATAACTATGTCATCTACCAATATGTACCCAGTGAGTACAAACCTTACTCATCATATAACTATGTCATCTACCAATGTGTACCCAGTGAGTACAAACCTTACTCATCATATAACTATGTCATCTACCAATATGTACCCAGTGAGTACAAACCTTACTCATCATATAACTATGTCATCTACCAATGTGTACCCAGTGAGTACAAACCTTACTCATCATATAACTATGTCATCTACCAATATGTACCCAGTGAGTACGAACCTTACCCATCATATAACTATGTCATCTACCAATGTGTACCCAGTGAGTACGAACCTTACCCATCATATAACTATGTCATCTACCAATGTGTACCCAGTGAGTACAAACTTTACTCATCATATAACTATGTCATCTACCAATGTGTACCCAGTGAGTGCAAACCTTACTCATCGTATCACTATGTCATCTACCAATGTGTACCCAGTGAGTACAACCTTACTCATCATATAACTATGTCATCTACCAATATGTACCCAGTGAGTACAAACCTTACTCATCATATAACTATGTCATCTACCAATGTGTACCCAGTGAGTACAAACCTTACTCATCGTATAACTAAGTCATCTACCAATGTGTACCCAGTGAGTACAAACCTTACTCATCATATAACTATGTCATCTACCAATATGTACCCAGTGAGTGCAAACCTTACTCATCATATAACTATGTCATCTACCAATGTGTACCCAGAGAGTACAAACCTTACTCATCATATAACTATGTCATCTACCAATGTGTACCCAGTGAGTAAAACCTTACTCATCATATAACTATGTCATCTACCAATGTGTACCCAGTGAGTACAAACCTTACTCATCATATAACTATGTCATCTACCAATGTGTACCCAGTGAGTGCAAACCTTACTCATCATATAACTATGTCATCTACCAATGTGTACCCAGTGAGTACAAACCTTACTCATCATATAACTATGTCATCTACCAATGTGTACCCAGTGAGTACAAACCTTACCCATCATATAACTATGCCATCTACCAATGTGTACCCAGTGAGTGCAAACCTTACTCATCATATAACTATGTCATCTACCAATATGTACCCAGTGAGTACAAACCTTACTCATCATATAACTATGCCATCTACCAATATGTACCCAGTGAGTACAAACCTTACTCATCATATAACTATGTCATCTACCAATGTGTACCCAGTGAGTACAAACCTTACTCATCATATAACTATGTCATCTACCAATGTGTACCCAGTGAGTACAAACCTTACTCATCATATAACTATGTCATCTACCAATGTGTACCCAGTGAGTGCAAACCTTACTCATCATATAACTATGTCATCTACCAATATGTACCCAGTGAGTACAAACCTTACTCATCGTATAACTAAGTCATCTACCAATGTGTACCCAGTGAGTGCAAACCTTACTCATCATATAACTATGTCATCTACCAATATGTACCCAGTGAGTGCAAACCTTACTCATCATAGAACTATGTCATCTACCAATGTGTACCCAGTGAGTGCAAACCTTACTCATCATATAACTATGTCATCTACCAATGTGTACCCAGTGAGTACAAACCTTACTCATCATATAACTATGTCATCTACCAATGTGTACCCAGTGAGTACAAACCTTACCCATCATATAACTATGCCATCTACCAATGTGTACCCAGTGAGTGCAAACCTTACTCATCATATAACTATGTCATCTACCAATATGTACCCAGTGAGTACAAACCTTACTCATCATATAACTATGCCATCTACCAATGTGTACCCAGTGAGTACAAACCTTACTCATCGTATAACTATGTCATCTACCAATGTGTACCCAGTGAGTGCAACCTTACTCATCATATAACTATGTCATCTACCAATATGTACCCAGTGAGTGCAAACCTTACTCATCATATAACTAAGTAATCTATCAATGTGTACCCAGTGAGTAAACATTTAATGTTCATATTATACCCAAATCGTCTAACAATGTGTACCTAGTGAGTAAAACCTTACTCATCATACCAGTACCTTATCTACCAATGTGTAACTTATGTGAGTACATACCTAATGTTCATATTATAGCCAAATCACCTACCAATGTCTACCGAGTGAGTAAAAACCTAATTTTCATACTATAACTAAATAAACTACCAAAGTGTACCTAGTGAGAAAAAACCTAATTTTCATACTATAACCAAATAAACTACCAATGTGTGCTTAGTGAGTGAAAACCTAATTTTCTTACTATAACCAAATAAACTACCAACGTGTACCTAGTGAGTAAAAACCTAATTTTCATACTATAACCAAATAAACTACAAATATGTGCTTAGTGAGTAAAAACCTAATGTTCATGCAATAATCAGATAAATTATCAATACCCAGTGAGTACAAACCTAATGGTCATACTATAACCACATCAGTTAAACTTTACTCATCATATAACTCTTCCATCTACCAATGTCTACCCAGTTTAATCATCATAGATGCACGTTAGTCAGCAATGTACTTTACAGCACAACATATGACATTTAAAACCAATTAGTAGTATCATTAAGTTTATTCCCAGCCTTATACATTTGCGTGAGCTGACTGCATGGTCTGTCGTTATAATCATCACATGTATAAACTTGTGCGAAGTTTATTCCATGACAAATCATTGGTAGGTACCTTAACAGCATATATATTACCATGCGGTTGCCCATCAGTAGGCCTACCCTTAACCCTTTCAAGCCTGACTTTACATTGACATCTTCATTTACTACAAGCCGCGAATTGCTGTCGCAATTCTCGACTTGTAGTGGATGAAGATGATTTGAAGTGGGTGAAAAATTTAAGAAAATTGTCATGTACTGGTAAACCAGTTTCATGGAAATTTTCATTCTAAAATCCTTGCTTTTAGGAAAATGAAGTCTCTTTTCAGGGATGTAAAATGATGCTTAAATGCATCGTGAGGGCTTAAAGGATTAATATGTGGAACCATGACGCACTCAATTTACATGTTCAATCATTTGAAGTTGTGCCTGGCTACCGTGATCAACAACTTCAAGTCATTGACAATTACTGGGATTAGTAAACTTTACATCACATTTGATTAAAATCATATTTCACATTCAAAACACACAGTGACAACTGTAGTCGAAAACTGGTGCTTTGGTTGTTATGTACTTCACTGTGGTGACACATGTTAATTTGGTTGTTACTATGTTATTACAGAGGAAGAGGTGGTTGATATTTGTCAGGGAGTAGATATCTCTACATTCCGCATGGGATTCCTGAAAACCCCAGAGTATCCCCTGGACTACCAGCCTGGTATGCAGTGCATGTGTAACATCACCACTGATCCAGACCAAAAAATACTCATGAAATTTCTTGACAGTAATCTGGAATGGAGCGAGGACTGTGACAAAGATGTTGTGAGTAAAAACTGTTCATATGCCACGAATACATGTATGTATATATGCAGTCTTGGTACAGAAAAATGTTTCGATACTATGGCATGATGCTTTATTGTATAAACTATGGGGGGGAGGTTAGTATTACACAGGTGGTACAAATGTTTGAATGCATCAATACGATGGAATGGAGAACTTTGCAATGAATTTTCGGTGGCCAGAGTTACTCGACAAGACAGTGTCTTATCTCCGTATTTATGGCTAGTCTACAAGGTCTAATGGAATTTGTACTTAGTATACTGTGAAGTGGATATTTAAATTAGGTATATCTCAATTAAAATGCATGGTAGCTGGTCATAGATTATTAAAGGCGGAACCACATTGGCAATTTTATATTAATATGAGCATGGAAAACGTTGATGTATTGGAAACACTTAGTGTTGTAATGAGTAATGATGGCATTGCCGATATAAATATACAGAAAATAATAAGGCCTAAGTGTAGACAAGCATATTTAAGCTTAGATAACACAGGGATGCCATATCCAGGTCTACCAATCGATATAAAAATGTACTTGTATAAAACTGTTTGTTTACCTACTTTACGTTTTGGAATGGAAATTATGTTTTTATCAGTCAAGTAATTAAATTAACTGAAATATTTTCAGGGCTCTTTAACAAAGCCTTCTTTATGCTTAAGTAAATTCAGTCATCACTCAAAACTTCTGGATGCTCCAAGTACACAAATCGTGTCCGTTGCAATAAATAATATGACAATTTATCTATGGAAATGATTTTTTAAATGTCGATTCTCCAATGCGAGATTTCTGTATGTGTTTCCTGTCGAAATATGTGTTGAATGGAGAATGTATCCGAAATACACTAATGGGTAGAGTGGTTAAATTAGACCTCAAATATACTAAGTAGAGGCTCTAGTAGCCACATATTATTAAAATTATTTACAAAAGCTTAAGTAATATATTTTATTGTTTTTATCTACTGTTTTATTGTATCATACTAGTATATCGCCTTTTACAATGTTATTGCATTTTATATGTATTTTCGTTTAACAGTGTCTAGAGGCCAGAGTACCCCTATTCATGCATGTTTTATAGGTTTAGTATTTTGTTTTAACAGCCCGTTTGTCGTTTTTGGCAGGCTAGATAGAATATACAGTAGTCTAGCTACTTGATACATATATTACAAATGTCACTATAAGTGAGTGTTTTTCATGTTAAATATATTCAATTAATTACGTCGTACATCAACATGATAAATGTCTAGCATGCAGCTTAGACTAAGGTTTATATTGTAGACGATAATTTTCCTCTTGACTTTATATATTTCGTAACGCCTGCGGATTTCCTTACAGTCCCAATACTTATGATTGTAGGTTCGCATCGCAGATGGGTCATCTCACATGCCTCGATGTGGTCGTCTACCCCGTAACTATAACATCACCAGTCGCACCAATCAGCTGCAAGCATTCTTCACGTCGGACAATAGTAACCAATACAGGGGATTTCTACTACAGATGGAAGGTAATATGGTAATGTTTAACACTGAGAGCTCTGACATATAAACTGTTTAGGCCTACTTCCAATCACTTGGAGTTGTGTCGATTAGTATAGTCGGAATCAATGTTCTAAGGGGTGAATATATAGGATGACAGTATGACGATGTGGCACCGAGAGGTAGCGGGCGTCGCCACAGACAGCCAGGGTGAAAATGTTAAATCCTGTTGGTGATTCACATCTCAAGGGCATGTGAGAATATGTATGGATACTAGCCTTAGGCAGGCTATAATGTATAGCCATGAATACAAATCTATTTCGCCCGAGCTGGCGAAAAAGACTTGTATTCAGGGCTACATAATGTATGGATATATACAAGATTTAATCAGGTTACATATACCCCTATACTTATAGTAGGCCTATACAGTGTATCTCAATGTGAACGGACATGTGATAATATGTATGCATACTACCTGTAGGCAGGGTACATATACCCTATAGGCTACCTACAATATGAACGGGTATTAGAAAATATGTATGAATGCTAGCTTTAGCATTTTCCCCTATGCCTACAATATGACTGGACATGAGAGAAAATATATGTCTACTAGATTTAACAGGTTACATATACCCATATAATTACAATATACCTGGTATATTTCAACGGATGTCAGTTTTTACACATGTCCTATATTTTGTTGGTAATAGCTCTAGGTATGTTGGAGGTATCGTGTGGGTCCATGTGATTTATACATGTCCTATGTATTGTTGATTACAGCTCTCGGTATGTTGGAGGTATCGTGTGGGTCCATGTGATTTATACATGTCCTATGTATTGTTGATTATAGCTCTAGGTATGTTGGAGGTGTCGTGTGGGTCCATGTGATTTATAAATGTCCTATGTATTTTTCATTACAGCTCTCGGTATGTTGGAGGTATCGTGTGGGTCCATGTGATTTATAAATGTCCTATGTATTGTTGATTACAGCTCTCGGTATGTTGGAGGTATCGTGTGGAGCCATGTATCAGTCTACAACCACAGCCTCTCCCATGTTCACCACGTCCAATTCGTCCAACTTGTCTGATCCGGACATCTTACTGTATCACCCTGATCAGGATCTCACGTATAACAGCGAGAAGGAGGGACTGGATGACAGTATATACCTCTCCCCAACCCTGGAGATCTGGACAGGCAACCGCGACAGAGGTACTCTCACCAAAATACAGTAACTGCTTACTTCTAAAGTGAGCCCTTACTTCCTTTTGGTTTTGCACGCCACCAGTACAATACAAAATAATGATGTTATTTTAACGATACGTTTAAATTTAAACGTGTTTCTTACTGACACGACCACAGATGTATGCATAGGAGAATTAGTTATGTTTATTAACGCTAATCTGAACCATTGGATAGACATTTTAAATTTGCACTTATTTTAGTATTTGTAGGAATATAAACATATTTTAGCTTATCTTTATTATTCATAGTAATTATTAAATGATAATAAACCATTATAATTTGTATTGATTTTAGATTATTTTAATTATTCATAGTAATAATATTAAATGATAATAAACCATTATAATTTGTATTGTCGCTTAAACAATGAAACCAAGAAACTGATAATTGAACCAAAACACGCAATAAACAAAGACATACAAAGACACACTAATTCTGGTCAAATCACGGATATCATTTTGATATAATTTCACGCGAACAGAAGTAATGTAGATTTTCAGTCACATTATGAGTTGTCACTAGTATTATTAATTTTCTTAATACGTATTATACGGATTTAAAATATGGCTGTACTCGGTTTAGGCTACAAGTGGGAATATACTTGTATTTATTTTTTTCATAGACATTTTACACCTACTATTTCTAGTACCCCCCAACAAACCCGAAACTTACACTGTGGAGAATAACTTAGCCTATTATTTTTACAGAAATGCGAATATTGTAATGGTGTTATATTATGAACATTTGAACCATATGAATTGCTATGATTACATATTTGTAATGTATGTATATTTGGATGTAGGTAAATATTTACATATTTGTTTTAGGGGGACGTATAATTCAAGAAGAAGGAGTTGGTACAATGGGTGAGATTAAAAGTTTAAATCGGATATCTAGTAAAAGTCATTGTTGTCAAAATGACTAAGCATACTGATGGATTAACATGATAAGCACTTTCATTTATTTTGTCTACAGCTAATCGTTTTGGAACACAGTTTTTCATGAAACTATTGTCACCCACTTTATGTCATACCTGTGTATGTATTTATCCACTACAAGTCGAGAATTGCGAAATCAATTTGCGGCGTGTATTGGATGTATTCTGATAGTTCCCCTTCAAATTACAGTTGGTATTGTTATTGGTGTATTCTGATAGTTCCCCTTTATATTACAGTTGGTATTTTTATTGGATGTATTCTCATAGTTCTCCATTAAATTACAGTTGGTATTGTTATTGGCTGTATTCTGATAGTTCTTCTTTATATTACTGTTGGTATTGTTATTAGATGTATTCTGATAGTTCCCCTTTATATTACAGTTGGTGTTGTTATTGTATATATTCTGATAGTTCCCATTTATAATACAGTTGGTATTGTTATTGGATGTATTCTGATAGTTCCCCTTTAAATTAAAGTTGGTATTGTTATTGGATGTATTCTGATAGTTTCCCTTTATATTAACACTTGGTATTGTTATTGGTTGTATTCTGATAGCTCCCTTTTATATTACAGTTGGTATTGTTATTGGGTGTATTCTGATAGTACTGCTACTTATAACACTCGTTCTGCTCTGCTTCTGGATCAGAAGGTAAGGAATTAGTATCCTAGATGAATATTGTTTTACCTTTTAAAAAAAAAAAATTGTATGTAAAATATCTACTTTATATGAAATTGAAACAAATCTGATATCGTTTGCTTTGAGGTTGACATTCATTCTATCAACTCCCAGTTATGTGTTAATATGTATACTTGATACTTTAGATACGCAAAAACAATACTGCTGTAGAAAGACATACACCAAGGACTACATACAATAAAAATTAAATGTATGGCGCAGATGCGTGCATGATAGAGTGAAGTTCAAAACAATTCTTAACCCTTTGAGTGCGGGCGACGCTTTTAAGCGCATTCATACTGTTTTTCCACAACTAAAATTTGACAGAAATTGAACAAATATGCATGTATACATCTTTAGTGAATCTCCCATTGTGAAATTTAGCAGGTTTAATTTTTAAGTGAGGAGGTATTTTTCTTTCATTTGACGTTGGCAATTGCGTGAGCAATGGCAACTTCAAATGAAAGGGAAATGTTAAGTAGTAATGAAGCACTTAAAGAGTTAAAACAAAATCGTTTTCTAGGAATAATGACTACACACATGCAAGTCATAGAGCAATGTAATCCTATTTTGAGATTTGTCCTTCTAATAATTATACCGGAAATAGGCTATGTAAATAGACGTTGTTATCTTTCTATGTGTAAAAGTATGTTAACGCTATTTATTGTGATTGATTACTTTGTCAGGCATCATCAGAAGGAGCAGATATCTAAGGCACCTAATGACACGTACATGGATAAATCACATAAGCACCCTGCCAGCCAAGGGATGTCACCACACAGACCAAGGCTAGAGTCGCCATGTAGTGTACATTCTGGGTCAGTAAGCTTATTAAATACAATATTAGCGAACACACTCCACTTAATCTACCCCCATTATTCGGCTCGATGTAACGATGTAAGTCGTTCACAGCAAACCAACATTGGGTCAACGTTTCGTTTCTGCTCGGTTGGTGTCGCTTAAAATTCATTACTATGCGGATTAAAATACATGTTGACATTTATTTGAATGAAAATATTTTTCATTTATTCAATTCAGGGAATCAAATGATACTGATAAAAGTTCTCAACGAAAAGTTAAATCAGTTGACGAAAGGACTAAAAAAGGAAAGCCGGTAAGTAGTCCCCGCTGACTGATATCCTATAACTTTCGTAAGGCTGGTTTAGAAGTTCCATGTATAAAAGCATCCGTATGCCTTAAGTATCCAAGCTGTTTAGTTTCATGTGTTAAATCCTCATTGTAAATTAATGAATGAAGACTGTAATAATTGTAAATAATGTGGCCGATGACGATCATTACCATTAAAAACTGCTGTGAAAAAGCTTACATTCTGCAAATGTTTTATTGTACATATGATTGTCATGTCGATAATAAATATTTATTTAAATATTGTTTGTATGCATTTTCAGAAATTTCGATTGCCTCACTGAACATTGGAATTCCATGATCGCTGCCGTCTGATCTCCTGTCACGTCTAACATCGTTTTGTTCATGTTTCGCATACCAAATAACTGTGAAATGTGTGTTAAGTTGCTCAAATTTGCTCCCAAAAAAAATCAACAGATAAGTTGAATCGTGGATCGCGGTATCGAGATGCAACTTCAACTGGGTGGAAATTTCACTTAACATCAGCTACTATAAACACACTGGGGCTGAGTGCAGGTGGGAATAACAATTACATAACGTTTGCGCTTAATTATCCCCCTAGAACTGCAAAGTCAACCAAAGTAGTCGTTCTGCGTTTCAACAAGCAGTTGTAGGTCTATAACCATGATAACCATTTTTTAAAAGTCCAATGTCTTAGATCAGTGATATTGAAAAAAACTTTTTGAATTAAGTTTCATAACTCCAAGTCATTTTCAGTGACATGGATTAGTGGGTCGCAAGACAAAAATTAATGTTACTGAAAATGTAAATTTCATAGTTCAGAACCACAGGGGTTAATCATGTTGCTGACTTGAATGAATGATGTCTCACGATAGACGATGCATGGTCAGATCCCGAAGACATGCCCACCCATACTACGCTTCTACCAAAGCTTCCATTACTTATCATCATATCATAAAGACTTGTAGAGACTGGACATACGTTTTTGTGATGAGATCTGTATTATTTCATACCGCAGTTTGTTTATAATCAATTTCTATGGATTTTTATCCAAAATATTTTATTCTAATGTTTTCATACCACAGTGTACTATCATGAACAAACATTGCATTTGAATTGTTGTAAAGACAAGAGGCACAAATCGTGATAATAAAGTATGGGTCACTTTACAAAGGGCTGCATACAATTAATACCAGGACATGCTATATAGAAGGCAGCATGTTTACTATTATTATATCATTTGTAATGTGTATTTAATACCAACAATACAGTTATGATTTAATCCTGATTGTATACATTTATAAGTAAAGTAATTACTTTATATGTCCATCCTGTTAATATTATTCTGACTTATGCTGGTATCATACTGAACGCATTTTGCCTGGTAAAAAATGGACATCTGCTAAATTATACATAGTGAAAACATGCTATACAGACAACGCAGGCCTACAGTCAATTTGCGTCCGACAGTTCTATATCGGCATATGGGTACCCGGTAGTACTACATTAACAGATTAAATCAACATAGGCTCAACATTGAGGTGTTACGGTGAGCTCTTCTTACAATGAATATAAACGAAGAAAATGATAACAATTAGCTAAATAAAAATATGATTACCGTCATTGTGCCTCTATTGCTTTAAGAGGTCTGGGAATCACATTTGTTAATGGTGTTATTTTGAATATTATTATTTCTACTCATTGAAATAATAATACCGAAGGAACGTGATATGAGTTGTGAGCTGCGTTTGAATTGCTTTTGGTGTTTACATTTTTGTTATTACCTCTTGTAAAACATTTGCACACTCAACAAGCGCATATCGTGAGCTTGGTTTTAACCCTTTACCGCCAAATTATTCAATCTGAATTTTCACTCACTTGAAGTTTTGTCTCGCTGACGCGATCCAAAACTTCAAGTGAGTGAAAATTTGACAAAATGGAGGTCAACTGTTTTCAAATATTGCTGATTGATGTCACATTTGATCTTTAACATGTTTAAAAGGTGGTACCTAATGTGCTAATAAAAAAATAAAAACCCGAATATATGCGACACCGGCGGTTAAAGGGTTAAAGGGTCGTATCTACCACGTTGTTGTGGCAGTGACGACCCTTTATTACCAAGGTGACGATATGTTTACTACACATATATACAAAGTTAAAATACTAGAAGGTGACGAGTGAACAGTAGAACGAGTGACGTCAGTCCTTATCCGATCATTTCAACCGTACATAATTATAGCAGAATATCTAGACTGATTTTGAATATCAATGTAATGAAAAAGTGTATTATTTAATGTATGAATATGTATTACTTTAAATAAATGTATTATTAATCATGTTATTATGACGTGTATGTTTAATTATTTGAGATCATTTCACCATTCTATCATATTCACTGAGCTATCAGTGAGTGTCACAGTAGAGAGGGAGGGACACTGGTGACACGAGTGAAACTATCATACGAATTTTCAAAATGTAATAAATGTTTTCAATGTTTTCTTTATTTACCGAGAGGAAGTGAAATTTACAGATTGCAATCTATGAAATACGCACTGTCACACTGATACTAAGTTATGTCTTAAGATGAGGAGGTTGAGTGCGGTCTGCGATCACGAAAAAAAGGAAATAGGCAATGTGATGCCAAATTACAAATCAGTCATCCAGCTATGTCAGAAGATGATCTTCCTCTGGGCAGTTGTATCAGTATTTAATTAATATCGTACTGTTTGACTTAGCTGTCGCGGAAGTTCAATTACAATAAAAACGTCAGTAAGTGAAAGGTGCGATTACACTGCGAGCAACATTAATTGATGATCGATTTAGTGATTTTGGGAATGTATTATATGACATTAACTATTTACGACTGACAGAAAAAAATGAAATAAATCGGGCTTTAGGCCGCTTTTGTGCACATGCAGGCTAAATTGGGCCAGGAGAACCTCCTGAGGATGGTGAGATGAGTGAGATGACACAGCCCTCCAGACACAGGATTCGAAATTTAAACCCTGGAAGTCTGAGGCCGACACCCTACCTCTCGGCCACGGAGGCTCCCCACAATACTGAGGTTTACGAGTGGATGAGGAAGACACATTTTTGTTTCTTTCAAACCGCCGAAACCGGGAAACAAACCCCGAACTCTAGCGTGGAGGGCAGCGGTGCTAACCACTAGGCCTACCCTAGGGCCCTCGCCCACGACTGACAGAATGACAAATCTTTAAAACAAAACAAAGACAATTTACATTTTACATTTTATTATTTAAAAATATCAAATTTACTGAATATCGACATAGGCTTAACTTATTATATATAGAACATGTAGGCTATATGCAAACCTACACACATTTTGAAATAGAGGAGTAGCTTAAATGTGCAAATTGATATCATTATAAGAGGATGAGCTATGTAGAATGTTTCTGTGCATATGACTTTCCTCTAGATCTTCTAATAATGGTGATCTGGTGTTCCAGTCATTGGATAATATAGCTCTTAGAGGATAGTGTACAAGGGATTGACCATAAAAACCTGATTGCCGATACGACCTACAAGTAACAAAACAGAAGAAAATAATATGTTAGTGTTTGCGGAAATATTCAACATAACATTTTAGAACAGCTGTTTAGTTGAGCATTGATTGAACATAAAAGTATGCTGGTAATTATATATATATAATACGTTATCTATATGATCTGATTACAAAATAATTTGTTTTTACAGCAAAATTGTTTCCAGCATTTTATTATTCTTTGATAAACCACAAATCGTCATATTTGACTTCCATTATTTTTTTGTCAATTTATTGTTTATGTAGCCAACGTAGGGCACCGCATATACATACACTCGGCTAAGAAACTTTTTATACATTCCTAACTATCAATAAAGAATAACGCAGATTATCGATCAAGTCGGCTACACGTGTTTTACAAACCAGAACACGAATTGTTGCTACTGACCGTTTGCGGATTCTGTTGACCAAAATTGCTATGAAAGCGAACGCAGAAAGTAGTGCAGCTAATGATCCGGTGATAACAGCAACTATAAGAAAAAAACATGTCAACTATTAAGTTTAATTGGTCCACCAAGAATACGCGACCTAGTAGTTACCATTACTAGTTCAAAATCAATGACAAGATACATGTTAAATTGTGCTGATACAGATTATAAAGGCCGTCTACTGTAACTGAATATGCTCTCGTTTATTTAACTATGCGCTGCAAATATGAATATATTTCCTCCTATATCACATTTACTACACTTAACACCAAAACCTAAATTAATAGAAATGTAGATAACTGATTTTTTTATTTCCTCCCGCCCGCAGATTTTAGTCGCGCCATGATTCTGTCCGCCATCACGCTTTTTTTGTGGGCGCAGCAAAAACTCCAAAACGAGTGGTCAATTGCTATCAAAGTTCGAAATGGCCGCCAGCGGTCGACTGCAATTTTTTTGTGTAAAAATTAGTCAGAAATTATTCAAAATTTACTATCAGTTTTCCCACGATATGGAGATGTGCAGGGGATTTTTTTGAAAGTTTAACTGAAATTCAAAATGGCCGCCACGGATCAACTTCAATTTTTTTGTAGGCGCAAAAATTCAAAACCTAAAGTCGGAAATTGTTCACATTTTACAATCACCTTCCCCACGATTTGGCGATGTGCAGGTGTTTTTTAAGGTCTTGCAGAAATCGAAAATAGCCGCCACGGATCAACTTCATAATTTTTGTCGGCGCAAAAACTCTAAAACTTAAAGTTACAAATTATTCAAATTTTACTTTCACGTTCCCCAAGATATGGAGCTGTGCCTGCGATTTCTCAAGGTTTAACTGAAATTCAATTCGGGAGATGATATAGGACATCTTGTTAACGATTGCTGTACAATATATTGTAATAGTTGTCGACTACAAATTATAAAATTGTCTGGTTGGAACTACTGGAAAAAGCTCCATTGACGCCAGTTTAGCATCTCTCCCAGGTGAGCAATGTTTATTTTTGTGGTGTTTAAATATTACAGTAACTATATTGTCATTCTTACATAATATATTTTATACGGATTTAATTAAGACTAGCATTTGGCGCATATTTCATTCAACCTAGACCACATTTTATTACATTCAGCTTCCAAATTTAAATGTGATGTTTCTTTTTACGAGTCGCAATGAGGCCAGTACGCTACGATATGAGAGGTCAATACGAAACAATTTGCTAAACATTAAAGCGCAAAATTATAGTAGTTTAATCTTTACCCATCTAAAGTTGTTTTTGAACAATTTGAATCAAACCATATGCCGACTAATCTAGCCATAGTAATGCTGATTTCTTGTTTAAAGATTAAATTAAGAGGGTAAAATGACCGTAGGCGCAATTAGCCCTGAAAGTGGTAACTTTATAGCACACATAGACGTCCAGTTTACGGTGATCTCGGGAAGTTCTGATTGAAATACATCATGGGAGAATACCCTTTAGAAAAACACAATTTGGGATCGTAACGTCACATCCCTTGGGTACATTACAATCAATCAATGGTTTATTCAAAACAGCAATAGGCTCCTTGGAGCCTGTGTGCATTTACAACAACAATGTGCTAAAAACAGTGTGTGCGTCTTGACGAGGAGATAAAAACATATAACAGTAATATTTCATGCTATGGTTCAGCTAACACTTTGAACATTCAAATATAAATACAGCTATTTTAGAGATAATATTACAACGATCACATAAGCTAAATAAATTTAGACATTGATGGTTTTCGCCAATAATAAGGTGACAAATATGTACTTCTGATATCTGTATTAATCTGGCATTATATAACAAAATGGTACTCATCCCCAAAAACATTACAAGTTGTGCACATACGTTCATTATAAACTTTTTTATGATACCATTTTCCGCTGACCACTGGGATATTGCAATATTTTGCCAGGAATTGAATATGGCAAACTTGTGTTTTTTGTACTTTGATAACATTATTATATTTGGACAAAAATATATTTTCTTTCATTGACTTATATAGTTTTCCATATGGACTACTAGACATAGAAGTATTCTACTTTGAATCATATTGATTCTTCAACCGTTGGTTGCATAATTTAAAAAAAAAAAGTATTCTGAACATTCTGATTGATCCAAGCATATTTAAAACCAAGGTTGATTAACATTTATTAGACTTTACTAGCCCAATTATTGACATGTTCGAGTTAACATTTTTCATATTGATATCTATATAAATTATACACCAATGGGTTGTTTTACGTGTTATAATTTTCAAACAATATTTAATAATATTTAAATGTCTGTTTACTGCCAATATAAATCTTCCCAATTCCCCGTAAACAAAAAAAATGCTGTAGATTTCTTAATATGTAAAATACAATAAATAAAACCATTGATGGACAGAAAAAGTGTTTCAATTCCTTGAATTTCGTTGAGAACACAAATATGTTGATTAAAATATAATGGCCTTCAAGGTGGTGATCGCAACAGCCTTTATATGTATTTCATTTATGGGGCTAAGTTTAGAGTATCATCTGGGAATGCTCAATTGGTCGGTGTTATTGTAGGTATATTAATTCATATTAAGATATATAGGCTAGGATTACCGATTTGCTCTATTTCTATTTGAAGCTGGAAGAGTCATCAAAATCTTCAGCTTAACCTAATATTTACAGCATAAACCCATAAAAAAGTTTTTAGTTAGGCTTATTTGTTGTATATATACTTAATTTTTTACCTATTTATTGACCGCACTAAAATATCTTCTTTAAAATCGAAAAATATAAAAAGCTTTCCCTAGCAGCTAGTGTGTCAGATAACTCGTTTGAGAGGCAAATATAACACAATAGGTTCTAGGGGATTATAATGCAAATGTATTGCTACTGGACTGACCAACCGACACAAGCCGTTGATCCAATGCTGTTATGATGTTGGTCCAGGGTCGACGACGCCAGCCCAACATCTAAACAACGTCGGGTCAATGTATCGTGTTAGCTGGGCCTACGTACCTGAACAATTAATGATAATTGAGACATTCTGGTTACCATAAAGAAAATTAAATGCCCAAGAATAATTGAGATTTTACATTAAAAAGCCATAACAATTTGATCGAAATCAAAATGGCAGACGGCGTCGCGATGACGTTCATTAATGATTGAATACTCCAGATAGAGATGTCCTTTGTACAGCTGCTATTTTTTGGACTTACAATCACTGCTAACACGTGTGTATAGATAGTTGGCTCACTTCCTTGTCACAGTACGTATAACCGTTATCACGACTTGATAGGTGATACATTTAATAATTCTAATCCATATTATGTGAATGATAGATATCAAAGTAAAAATAGAGCACAATGCAGGTACTACCTCCAGGTAGAATGACCACAATACTGCTTATTATTGCAGTCATTTTGGGACAATGCTCTGCCAACTTGAATTACACAAGTGAGTTATTTTATTCTGAAATGTATACATTTTTCAATTAAATAGGCTTATAAACCTTATATACCTCATGAGCTTGTATTTACGTTCTGTCTTGTACGCCTATTATACTAATGTTATTCGAATGTTGTGGTACCAAGTACAGTAGGGTTTCACACCGATATAACTTTGCCTTATCATTCTCTGCAAAATTGAGACAACGTTATTTGTACGTTTAACAGGCCATATGATGCGGTGTAGTATATAGAGCTAGTTTCGTTATCATCTGAGCAGCGAAATCACCTCACAGCTAGTATTTTTCGTCGAAATGGACTTGCTAGCTTTTAATTGACAATTTTTTTCCAAGTTGATTAAAAATAGACATCCCCTAAATTGACTGATTTATTGATTATCTGAGCGGCTACCACAAATTATTGATCGATTACAGTGGCATTTGATTTGGTTTGAAACACGCTTGCACGGGCTATTAAAAAACACGCTAAACTTGCTGCTCACTCGGGGTATCAAAAACACGGTAAACTTGCTCACACATGGTTTTCACAAAACACGCTAAACTTGCTGCTCACACGGGGTATTGAAAAACACGCTAAACTTGCTCACACAGGCTATTCACAAAACACGCTAAACTTGCTGCTCACTCGGAGTATTAAAAACACGGTAAACTTGCTCACACGGGGTATTAAATAACACGGTAAACTTGCTCACACATGGTATTCACAAAACACGCTAAACTTGCTGCTCACTCGGGGTATTCACAAACACACTTAACTTGCTGCTCACACGGGGTATTAAAAAACACGCTAAACATGCTCACACAGGCTATTCACAAAACACGGTAAACTTGCTCACACGGGGTATTCACAAAACACGCTAAACTTGCTCACACGGAGTATTCACAAAACACGCTATACTTGCTGCTCACTCGGGGTATTAAAAAAACACGCTAAACTTGCTCACACGGGGTATTCACAAACACACTAAACTTGCTGCTCACACATGGTATTCACAAAACACGGTAAACTTGCTGTTCACACGGTGTATTAAAAAACACGCTTAACTTGCTTACAAAGGAAATTCAAAAACACGCTTCACTTGCTCACATGGGGTATTCTAAAACACGCCTATTAGATCAAAGTTATCCCTTCTCGGAGAAGGATGAACGCGTCTGGGGCAAAATTTCAATTTAGAGCACTGACGGCTTAAAAAAGTGTACTAAAAACAAAGCTTAATTACTAAGCATAATGACGATATCCATGGAACACTGAATTATATAAGGACATCGCTGGTGTATAGTTTACTCGTATAGCGACTGTAGTCTGTTCACACGAATAACAGTTGGCTACCCATCCTGACAGTGCGGAGGTATGGTTGTTTCAAACCTATTTTTCTGGCTCTATAAACGTCGTGATAAGCTAGAATAACATAACTTTGGGTCCGGATTGTACAATCAGCCAACTGGAGAGCAAACTTGTAGTGTTCTTTTGCTATTATTTGCAAAAACTAAAATCTTTGTTTAGTTTGGTTGAGCAATGTGCGCACATGTATTGGAGCAAATAAGATTCTTCGAAGAAGACAACATGTTAGTTTAGACGAGTAGGAAAGGTATAGCACAGTTTTCATGGGCGGATCCAGGTTCTGAATGAAGAGGGGCGCAAGGGGGTTTGGCAACACCTCCCCACGATTTTTTATTATAATCAGATCAATTTCAGTTATATTTAAAGGACTTTGCTAAAAAAAGGAGGGCGTAGCCCACCCACACCCCCTCCTTCATCCGTGCTTGGTTGAAAATCCCAACTTACTATGAATGATTGTAATTATAGCTTAAAAAAGCACACATGTGTACTATACAGTTTACTTATCATGGAGCATTGGTAAATGTAGTAGTTCCATTTCACCTTCTGATGATAGGCCTAGCAACACATTTAATTAGTTGATTTTAACCCCCCACAATTTTCTTTGAAAAAGACAGCAAGTTATTATTAAACACATTTTGTTAAAAAACGAAAATATGGCGGAAGTCGTTCTATTGACAATAGTTCCACAGTACGTAGGCTAAATCGTCGCCTCGGAGCTAAAGGATCTTATCTGCCACTCTAACGAGTGTCAGATAGGATCCTTTAGCTCCGAAGCGACGAAATGTAGGCTATGTAAGTGTTTACTCAGTCAACAAAACATTCAGCCGATATCAGCATAATGTAGGCTCATCGTCCGCGAAACCGCTTCAACATTAAACTTAAAAACACCTATGTGAGCTGTCATGTCAAGTTTGATATTATGAATGTATCTATCCTGCTGATCGTTAGTTTGAAAACAATTGAACTAGTAATTTGGCATGAGGAAAACCCTAAGATATGGGCATTTTTCGGAGCTTGAGTATACAAATCTCTCACAGTCATCGCCATGTTGAAACACGTTGATTTCCCTGTGTACACGAATACAGAAAACCACGGCCACGCCTTTACGGTGTCGGCTAGTCCACGGCTACAATAGTAGTAACTCACATGTCTGAGGCATTAACTTTTCATGGACTTTATAAAGTTATACTAGTTATTCATGTTAGTTTAAATGTAAATTTATCTATTCCAGCCGTAGGTTAAATCACACATTAAGCTGAAGGCCTAGTCGCGTTTAAACTACAATACACTGCCATATACCTATATTATAAAACAAGTCCATACTTATAATATAGCCTACTTGCTCCGATACGCGTCTTCACGTTGCTCCAATATGCGTCGAACAATGATTTTACAGCCTCTTAAAGGTTTATTGTATACGCAAACAAACAAATAAGATGTTAATGTAATATAACTTAACACATAAAAAATTGTAAAAATCAAATGAATAAAAACAATCACATATAAATGGAATCGTTTCCAATTTTGAGATAGGGTATACCAAAACTGTTTTTATTAGTCTGATAAATGTATTCAGCTTTTTGTGTAAATTACATGTGTGGAGGTTGGTAAGATGTACTATTGTTTCGTGACACCTTTATCATAGATAATTTTAAGTTTTTTGTCTTTCATACATCGATGCTGTAAAATCTTTCTATAAAAGGTACAGGTATATTTTTTTCAGAGAAGCGTTCCACTTTTCCAATAGATTTGAATACCCCGTGTGTTGCTTGAAAAATATAAATATGGGCCTAGCAGGACAACGTTTAATAATATATTCTTATTATTTTGTCCTTAGATGTTTATATCACGTGTCATGGGAGAACTTTGTATCTTGGTTGTGACCTTGGAGGCTTCATAGAGGTTATCGAGACGGCAGATGTGTCATTCAATGGATTGGGAGACGAGAACGCCGACGACAGCTGCACGGAACCCAAACCAGAGTGTCGTGAGCCTCTGTCCAGCTACCTGCTGGGAGACTTAAGGTTTCACTGCAACGGTAAAGAAACATGTAACAGAGTGAAGGCTGAATGGGTTTTCACCACAGACTGCGATATAGACAGAACTGACGTAGAACAGGTCACCTATATGTGCATCCTACCTGGTAAGTCAACATGTAGACCGAGTCCTAATGACAGGCTATGCCTATACGCGATACACACCACTACATGATTTGCTTTGTCCGACCACTACATTCTAAACCGGGAATGGAGAGTTGACCTAGTACAGATAATTATCATGGTAGGCCTATGGTATTAAAATCAGTCAGGTGTGACCAAGCTGTTGATTATGAGGGGTCCTCATTATGGTCGGATGTGTTTTAAGTCAGTTAAAACCCTCGGAGTTCTACATTCTTAGCTGTGAAAAAGGCCTAGGCCGTCGGCCCCGACCTTTTTCACAGCTAAGAATGTAGAGCTCCTCAGGCTTCATCCTATAATCATGCCATTCGAAACGTTGTGCTGGTAACGTAGTCGTGTGTGGAATACGTCATTGTCACACGAACATCACACAAGGCTGCAGTGCATGTATGCTTCATTTATGTGTGTGATATATTGTGACAACACATTATGATGATATGACATACACAACTAATTTATAATACCCTCTAGCTCTGTACATCTATTACTTTCTTACACCACGACTCCGCAAACACCACACTTTTTTATCAGAACGAAGCCTTACATTACAAATTTCTATTGTTTCAAATGGCTAATAAAACTATGTTTAAACTAAAAGCTGTGCCTCAAATTCTACTTTCGCAACCGATCAATTACGCGCAATGTATTGAGGCCACCTTGTTTGGTTATTGATTGATATATATATCAGTTGATAATAACACCCCATTGATATAATACCCTGACGCGGGGATTTAATTCCGGTAGTCTATAGGTGAATTTGTCATTTGAATAGGATAATCCTCCAATTTTTCATTGTTGATCTCAGAGTAGTACTACATTAACTTTGTCAATTGCATACAAAAACACAGCTTTTGCGATTCTGACGCTAATTATATCTATGTGTCTGTGAAAATAAGTAAGCGGGTAAATAGACTGCTTGCACGAGTTTGCGCAGTGAACAATTGTTTGATTAAAACAGTTCAGCGTTTCTCACCGTGTGGCGTGTTGTTATTCGAAAAGGTGTATTGACCTTTAAAAGTCCAAGTTAGAATTGTCACTGACTTGAAGTGTATGAACATGATGAAATCACTTGGATTTATCAAAATAGAGGTCAACGATTGTCAAATCTCGCTGGATTGAATAGTCGTTTCACATTTATAAAGTGTTTTTCAAAGTACCAACATAAATATTGATAAACGATTATAGTGCTGATTGACTTTTTATATGATAGATTGATTTTTGTTTGTTTTTAAAAAGATCAAAGGACTTTTGTTTTTTATTTTACTTCTGTCCTGAGCTCTGTGTATCACTGTATTGTGACTTGTTACCGCAGTTTAACCTCGTCAAAGTGACACGTACAAACGCCGTACTAACGATCTTAGACACAATGTTATACCTCGTCAAAGTGACACGTACAAACGCCGTACTAACGATCTTAGACACAGTTTAACGAGGTATAACATTTTGTCTAAGATAGTTATACGGCGTTTGAACGTGTCACTTTGACGAGGTATAACATTGTGTCTAAGATCGTTAGTACGGCGTTTGTACGTGTCACTTTGACGAGGTATAACATTGTGTCTAAGATCGTTAGTACGGCGTTTGTACGTGTCACTTTGACGAGGTATAACATTGTGTCTAAGATCGTTAGTACGGCGTTTGTACGTGTCACTTTGACGAGGTATAACATTGTGTCTAAGATCGTTAGTACGGCGTTTGTACGTGTCACTTTGACGAGGTATAACATTGTGTCTGAGATCGTTAGTACGGCGTTTGTACGTGTCACTTTGACGAGGTATAACATTGTGTCTAAGTTCGTTAGTACGGCGTTTGTACGTGTCACTTTGACGAGGTATAACATTGTGTCTAAGATCGTTAGTACGGCGTTTGTACGTGTCACTTTGACGAGGTATAACATTGTGTCTAAGATCGTTAGTACGGCGTTTGTACGTGTCACTTTGACGAGGTATAACATTGTATCTAAAATCGTTAGTACGGCGTTTGTACGTGTCTCTGTGGCGATGTATAACATTGTGTCTACCTGTTTTCAGCACCCTCCACGGAACAAATACAAACAACGGAACAGAACAAACCAACAACACAACTTGATATTCACACCACATTTGCCATGCAAACAACGGAGCACGATAAAATCACTACATTAGCCAGGGAAACCACTGAGCAAAATATTAAGCTAACAACAGATTCTGAAATCGAATGGTCGACTGCAATAGGTAAGAAATCGACGGAGGCAGCGATGGTATCAGAAGTAGTACAGCCAGTGACAACGCAAAGTCCACCAATCACCCAGGGTTCTCTCGACGGCTGTCAAGATCTTAACGGACAATGGTCATCTAAGCACACATCAGAAAGGCTGACCCTGAATCATAATGAAAATGACAGTGTGGACGGCTCGTATAACTCGTGTTCCAACTGTGGCTGCCTGGGTGTGGAGGGGAGGAAGGCAACCCGGGAGTCTACACTAGGCCTGGTGGTGATTGGTCAGGGAGGTGATGTCGTCATATCCTGGGCAGGTATAGTGACCACATCAATATTTGTCATCAAATGAAAAGTGGCTGTATTGTTATATGGTGTTATATAGCATTTTGTATGGTGTTATATGGATACTTGAATTTTGTATTCCCACCTTTCAGATTGGAAAGTGAGCGTTGCCTAATTGTTGCACATTTTGATCTTCAGGGCACTTAAGTAAATAGTTGTTTGGTTTGTTGTTTGCTGTAGTTTACGAATATGCTACTAATCCAATCAATGTACAATATGTATTTCACTGAAACTGTTGCTCCTCACGTTTGGCATTGACTATATGACAGCGTGACTCCCTGAACCACGCGCAACAGTGGTGCTAATACAATTCACCCATCAGAATTCCTGATAGCGTGAATTTGCAAGGAATTAATCTTTTCAACACGTGGACTGTATAATATTTAGTCTCAGATGCGATATAAAATATAATTTTCGGTAAAGGCAGAACATTGTGTCCAAGTTTACCTTTAAGGACAATTTTGACAAAGATACCCTTCTATAACTGACTTTAACATATTATTTGACCATCAAGACCTGGGTATAAACACCTCAGATGTGCAGATATATGTAATGTTGACCGATATATGATACAAAATAGCGGAACACTTTGCCCCGGTAATTACTCTTTTTATTTCGGGAGCTTTTTTGCCAAGATGTTTATCTCTCTTTGTTTTGGTACCAAGAAACCTGATTATCAGTTGAGTTCAACGGTATTGTAATTAATGCCTTTTATAAAAAATAGCCCACAGACTATGACTTATTATCACCCGCTTAAAATTGTGGGTCGCGGTAGCGAGACACGACTTCATTGGGTGAAAATTTAAGTTTTATAACATAGCGCTTTTATAGTTTTATTTCAGTACTTTACATATTTATGAAGGACAGATTGCTTAGAAGTGATTTGCACTGAACGTTCACTTTATTTTAAAAATATATTCACGAGAAACATTTAGACGGTAAACAAATAAAATTTAGCAAATACAAAATGTTTAGAAATAAGTATAGGACGCATTTATATAATTTGTCTAAGATTATATATATAAATGATTCAATGATATGTATTACTAATTCTTTATGCTATAAATTTTTTATCATACATCTCACATTTTCTTATATTTCAACATTGTATATCGGAAATTTCCTTATTATTTGATAAAATGATGCGTCGATCACATTATCATTTTGTTGTGATAACATTGTTTGAATTTCACGTCATTCTTTTATTTTAGGTCAGTGTTACGTTTGCGGTGATGAAGAAATCCTACATCTTCACAGATTGATTTATGACATTGATCACGGTTTAAACGCGGCGTGTGACAACGATATAACATCCACATTCACTGAAGAAAGCGTGTTTTACAGGGATTGACAGGTGTTCTCATTCTTACGGACAATATTATTAATGCCTATCACTATCATATATGCAATACTAGTGTAATTACAATACGTGACAGTAATAGGCGGCAGTTATGTCAGGAATATACACATATCTAAATAATTATTAAGCTCAAAGAACACATCGACTATATGATTCGAGATACGATATTAATTAGATGATTATAATGGAGATTGTATAATGGAGATTAAATGATAGTCAATGATTAGAGTAGCACACATAATTTGTGTGACATTAGACTGACACATTGATACCTTCTCTGTATGTCGTTAACCAATAAAAAATGAGAGAGATATAATAATAAGGCATACTTTATTAGTGATAGTAGGCACCCCGTCCCCTCACAACCCCCGGTGGTATATTCGGTACAGATGTAGGCCCTATACACCCTTTTCAATAAGAACACGCCACACAGTGACCAAAGCTGAACTATTTAGTTCAATGCGCAAAATCGTGCAAAGAGAGTATAGAGAGACAAACCCACATATGCATAGAAAGAGGAACCCCCCCCCCCCCCAGGCTCCGATAGCACATTTGGTCCAGTTGTATAGAGAAACAAAACCCCAACAGGCTTTTGTTAATGATTACTATGTTTTATGTATGTCTTGAACGTTTCAGTATGTGTATCTTGCAGTCTTAATTTTCACAGCACAGCAATAAGCTATACCCAGTCTCCATGTACACATGTACCTGGTGAAACAAGACCGTACAAATATAGAATTTTTCTGAACAAAACTGTCATCAAATACACACATTTTAACTAGTAATTATGGTACTGTTCCTGCCAGTAAACACAAAACTTTTGTATAAGTTTAGAACAACTTCGAAGACGTTGGGCTGACGTTGTACAAATGTTGTACAAATGTTTTGTGTTTACTTGGCTGGCGTTGAGCTTAAGATTTGCAGTAGAGAAAAAAATTATGAAGCAATGCCACACATGGACTGAGGAATCACTTTGGGTATTCCACTGATACAGTCTTGTATATGTATCAATGATGGTGGTACTAATTGTTTTCTTCGCCATATACATTACGCAAGTTGAGCACCCTGTTCACATAATATGAGGCATACATTTCCATTGCAGCCGCTAGAACAATTATGTATAGAGGCGTATAACTGGTTATAGGTAATACATCCTTAGCCATGTCATTTGAAACACAACAACAGGTAAGACATTGGTAGCTCTGGGGGTAGCATCATAGTCAAGTTAGATGAAAGCGCTGGGGCTGTAATAGATTTCACCGGGACAAATGAGGAGATTTGTGGTATTTGTCACTGATGTACTGGTTGAGCGAATTTTTAGTATATATTCACCAGTCAATCAAAGTAAATTCTTTATCACTCCGTAAATATACAACAGGTTTTATTAGGTAAAAATCCCTGGAATAATTTTGATCGTTTTGGGAAGCTATGTTGCCATGCAGGTCAGAGATACAGTATTGACAAAATTATTTTCGTGTGAAATACCACAATACAGTTATTCATCCTCTGCGTCGCTTTCAGTAAATTTGCAAACCTCACTTTAATGGGCAGCTTGCTGATATTACTAGATAAATATAGGACGGGATATCTACATTGCATTACACAGCTTACACAATGCTGGAAATGAGGGAATAGGTTTCAAGATCTGCTAAATAAATGATGAAACAATTGAAATCAGTTTCTGCCTGGCTCAGAGAACAAACATAGTCAATTTATAGGGCTATTGCTCTTTTCATTTAAAAATTCGTTCAATCAGTAGTAATGCCATCTATTTATTAGTAGTAATTGCAATCTATTTATTCACTTTGAAAGAAGTATATTATTTTATTACTAAGCTTTTGTGGTTATATTTTAATGTCTACTGCGTTCTTTTAAATGTTGTTTAATAATATTATCTAAATCTGGAACAAAATTGTGAAATTGTTCTACATATAATTATACGGAAATCACTAGAATATGCTTCTCGTGTATGGGCTAAGTTCTGTTTAATTCTGATCAAAATGACTAGTCTTTGCTGACTGTATCATCGTTTTTTATTAATATCATTGTTGAATTATATTATTGCCTATTTCTCATTGTGTGTTCATTAGATATGGTATCATGATAATGATACATGTTTACTCACTGATATATTGGCAATGCATATATCACTAGCTGATATGCAGATTCAAAATGTTTTGACGTAATTTTATTTTTTATATTTAATTCATTTATTTTGTAATGCTATAGAAATTATAATTTCATTGAACTGTTTATTTCCCACACTAACGTGATTTTATTGGCTATTTGAGTTATTTTGATTTTGCGACATAAAAATCATATTTTAACTTTTTTATCTCCCACAAGAACGCATTATTGTTGACTACTAAAAGTATTCTGCTTATTTCATGGGCGGCCATCTTGTATTTGTTGAGATTGTGCAAAAATAGTGGTAAATTCACGTTGGCTCAACGAATTGATCATTGCTATGTCCTTTTGGAGCACTGTAAAAAATCTGGTGGTTTTATCCCCTGGTAAATAAAAGTTCACTATGGAACCTGACTATTAACACTTCAATGGGTAATATAAGATAATTCAAAATAAATGATACAGAAGCACACAAGGCTCTGAAACCGGTCTAGTTTTCATTCTTCGAGGTGTTTTTTTGTGTCGATAGCGGGGAAAAAAGGCCACATAAATAAAGAGGCTGTTGATTTGAGAGAAGTTTGTATGCTTGGCATGCTATTTTGAAAATAACCCCCTTGCGTATAGAACAATGAAGATTTATCAGCAATGGAGTGATATTACTGAAACCTTAGTATCTGCTGTATACTACCCTGGCCACTTTTATGGTATCAGCACAGAAATGAAGTAGTCAGATTTTAAGATATACCGCTCAATATTTAATTTTGTTTAAATATACTGGGGGTTTTTCATGCAAATATATCAATATGATTTACCAAACGTTTTTGTATTGTCCAGCAACGAATTAGAGATTTCTTGTGGCACTGAAATAAAAACATAAAATGCTATCAGAAAGTAATCTACATTTCTAATACATGGTTATCAGAATATCGAAATGTGTACCTGATCTGGCGCAACTGTTCCAGATACCACGCCCCATTCATGATCTGAGACTATTACTTTCTCTTGTTGTCTCCCGCGATGTTTTTTATCATTATTATTAATATTATAACAGCACGGCGAAAACCTATAACATCATGATAGAACTTATCACAGCACGTCTAAATATTGTCACAATTTGAGAGCTTTGTTCTGGATATGATTGCGTGTGCTCGTGCTAATGACGATTGTAATCGGCTTTAATCCGTTTTATTATCACTGTTATTGCGAAAGAATTGCGTATTTAAACATTTGAAAATTTTGGGTCTTAAATTAAGCAAATATTAGTACTTTTACCCATTTGAAGTTGTGGGTTGCGGTAGGGAGACACAACTTCAAGAGCGTATTTTTTATGATGTAGTGTTAAATAACTCACCACTTGTGAATGATTTGCTGACGCCTGTAGATATGTATAAACCGGTTTGAGTGGCAACGGGTGAAGCGTATCCTGTAGGACTGGTTGTGGTGCTATTCTTCAATTGGTTCTGTTCTGAAATAATGCAAAATGAAGACACAGGAAGCATAATTTATTTGTTTTGTTATTTGTAGACGTTGATTTTATTTCTATTTCTATTTAATCAACAGCTGGAAATTCAAATACTTATATAGAGGAAATTTTATAATTGCAATTTACTGCATATGAAATATTACTAAAATTATCTGAAGATATGCTTCTAAGTTGAATGCAAACAGACATACTCTTCTAAAGAAAAACAATCTGTGAAAATGAACTCAAAAACCTAATTCATATGAATAAGGAATATAAATGCAAAAACACATACACTGATTTATGGGACTAATATGTATGCATATGAATTCTCACACGCTGTGTGTTGTGGTTTTCACTACTATGTGACGTACAAGCGATATTATACTCTCGCTGTAGTTTGAACTGCGATGTATGGCAGCTATGTCATGTGTGACTTCGTCGTGTGAGAAAATACAAACGTTGTTCATTTGTCGTGCTATATGGGAAGTATATCACAAAGTCCTATAAATAAGGTATTTGCATAAAGTCTCACACCTTATTGATTGGACTCTTAGTGATTTTTTTCATATCACACTCTTATGAATACCGTTTCTATATCTTCAAGGCGACATGCACTCATTTTATTTATAAGAATAAAATTTAAGTAATAGTAATAGTAATAGTAAAATCTGGCAATAAAAATGCAAAGAGAGTGACACTCATCTGGGAGAGTAACATGTAGAAAAATTAATTAAAAAACACAAAATAATCTAGAGGGGTAACATCTAGTACCTAGAATGAACATGTCACTCTACTATATAACATATTTAAATATACACATGGCTATAACTAACTTTGCTTTGAGCAGTAGTACTCAACACTGAAGTAATTAGTTGCTCCCTCGTGACCACATTGGTCATCACGCTGTGCCACCTTGTGAGTGCGTGTGAGATGAAGCCAACATGATGACTTCCGTTGACAATGGGAAGTCACAGGTTCTTCAGTGATGCAGTCCCAGGGCAGGTAAGCACAGTAGTTGGCACGGCTGCTCCCTGAGAAAGAGGATATGATGACCACACGTGTCAGACCGGGGCATGACAGCTGCAGGCTCACTTGTCTGTGTACGTCATAACACATGCTGGACACCACCACGGAGCTCATACCTAAACATCACATACCTATTATAAACACCATAATATGAATAGGCAGTGCCCAGAAAGCGGGCTGAAATTATTAGGAACTGAAATAGGCCAAGGAGGAGGTAACAACAGCCAATTGCAGTGTCCCATCCAGTTGCATTCTGACCTCAGCGATTACAGATAACATGGGTTGGCCTGAGCGACATCTATGTGATGACCTTTGGGGTCACTAATATTCTCGCTCACACATAGTTCATTTACATACGAGGATCGTTAAAAAGTTGAGCGAGTGGGTCAGAGTGCTCGCCCAGCAAACACGAGACATTGATCCAATGCTGGGTCAATGTTAGACCAGCGTTGTTTTCTGTCCATATATGTCAAAGAGGGAGACCCGAGGAATATCGACGAGTTTTTTTTATTCTGGCAAGCGGCAGGTAATTTTCACAAAATTAATAACAATTTGTTTCTTTTCTAAATGATAAAAGGGGCCCCAGTTGCAGTTGATATTCATTGGCAGGTCCGGGCTACCTACAGTTAACATATCTAAAAAAAAAAAAACACTGCGCGGGTTGGCACTTGCATTTTTATTAGGCCTATGTGAAACGCAGTGACATCACCGGAAACCATTTTGAATGGGAAGTTTAAAAATGTTATGTGAGACCCCCTTCCCCATGCTTCATTGTATTAGTTAGCTCGGCGACGATGTTAGAGGTCAAGGCTATTGATCTTCACAGAATAGACCGGCATGGCATCACTTACACCGATCTGAGCAAAATAGAAATCGTTTGATATATGTCGGAAGGCCCAGGAAGCCTACTCGCGGGCTAGCTAAACCAAACAACAAGCAAAGCAAATTTAAAAAGTTGGATTATTTGCAGAATAGTAGTGTAGCACATTTTTAGATCCAGTCTAAGTATGTTGCTGAAAAAGACTGAATAAACTATGTCAGGGTGTGAATAATTGTTCCGGCGTAGGCCTAGACGTATTGGACAGGGTGGAGATATTTCCGAGGGTAATTGTGTGTTTTCAAACTACACGCCAGGGTGTACACATATCAAGTGACCCGGATATTATGGGCGTTACAATAAGTAGTAGCTACGCTTTTTAAGCTCAAGATCAGTACGTGGTTGAGCTTTGACGTCACAGGGGCGGATCTAGCTTTTCACTGACGGGGGGGGGGGGGCGGGTAAAATTTGACAACTAAATATTTCACTGTAGGGCGGGGTACGGGAGGCCCCCGGGATTTTTTTTTAATTTGCAAAGGCTTTCTCCTGAAATCTATCAGGCATATTGGGCACTGTTTGTCCCTCAGTGTGTAACCAGTTCATAAGGAAACCCCTAAACAAGATTACATTTTTTTCGAGGGGGGTTTAAACCCCCTAACCCCCCTTGGATCCGCCCCTACCTCAGTGATAAACTGTGGTTTATTTCTCCACGCATAGAATGTCGCTCATGTCAAGCTCTCTGTGTAGTTTGCTCAAAACAAAATGTCCCACTAGAGACTCCTCAGGCCACGAAACATCAGTCCTAACACTGTACAAAAAAAAAATTGTTCGATTTTGTTGTGGATCCTCGCGTTGCTGTAAGAGCTCGCACCACATGTTATTCTATCTTTGTTGAGCTATAATACATTTGCTTTAACCCTTTAGTAACGTTTGAAAGCAGTATAAAAAGGTGTATTTTAAAGCGTTTGTAATGATGTGTTTATCTAACAGTTAAAAGAGGGCAGGTATTTTAAATCATATTGATAGGTACCCCTAATTTAACTCAAGTGGTGCTATTTGGTTCTGATAAAAACAAATCGCGACAAATGTTATAGGCTAATTCTAACTGTTGTTTAAATTAAAGGGTATAATATGTAAGTTAGGTTCAAACATTAACACAATTTACAAAGATAATTAATTTATGTTAGATACAAGTGTAGGCATAATTATCAGATTATACAATTGGTATATATGATATATTATTAATAAATTGGGCATTGTGTATACAGATATCATAGCAGTTGTGAGTGTAGCTTGATTGAACAAAACAGTCTGTAATGGATTTGTGTTTGTTCTTCAAACGTTTTATTTGTTTACTTGCGAGATCATAGTGATACGTGAAAAGTTAAAATAAAAGACAAATCTATGCGAGTATATGTAATCACATTGATAATCATAATTATCAATAATCACATTTGGATAGAAATAAAATTTTGACAGTAACGGCGCATTATTAACATTGAAATCCTTCAAGAAAAGGCCGATTTTTTTCCTTTAATTACTAATCAGTGATTCAGGTTTTGGTGTGCAAAGGACTGTTTTTTTTAATCATAGCTTTAAATGATAGACGTGGTCGTTGTGCTTACCTCTTGTTGAACGTGTCGGTCTCAGTCCAAGTGATAAACATATCCATAAACTCAGAATAATAAAAAGGTAAACTTGAGCGGTACATCCCGCCACGAATTGCATTGTTCCATTATAAACTACAGTAAACCGTTTCGTTTTTCAGAGCTTAATCTCTTTTTAGAAGTTTCGATGCATCACGTGTTATTCTATCGTTGTTGATCACACCTTTGGTACATGTAGCTGACAACGTGTTTTTGTCTGGATCATTCTGAACAGACGTGTACATTCAGCACGCTGGTGTTTGATTTTCAGTCAACTGTTGTCTTAACACCTAACCAGCGTTGGTTAGGTGTTGAGTCATCATTGACCACTGGCTCTCTTCCTAATGACTCACCAAGCAAGGAGCGCTGAATCAATGCTGGTTTAATGCTGGGCCAGCGCCGCAGACGCTGGCTCAGCATTAAACCAACATTGGTTCAATGTCTCGTATCTGCCGCGGGGGCTGTTATTGCACTACACAATCTGTGACGTGTGCCAGATGGTAATAAACAGTACATCAAACGTTGTTTATCAAATATAATCGTCTCAAGCTCGAAGCCATCTCTTGTCGCAACACACACGTTAGCTGAATACCGGGCTGATAACTGTACCCCTTGTTCTAGCGTTAAATAGATGTATTGTCCTGGTGGTATTATCACAGCCTTGTCCTCATTGTCACTCATGGTCCTTTGTTTTACACGCACACGCTGACCTTTTACCTGCTGGTGGTCCCTGCAAATACGACACTCTCAGACAATGCTGATTTAATGTTGAACAAATGTTACTGTGTATATTGAGTGATAGTGATAAGGGATATGATACATTTCATCAAAACGAGGATGTTCTCAGTTTCGTGTTCCATTACATTTTTTTACAAAATTGTGTAGTTTTTATTTACTGTGTGGTCGTTATTGCGGCAGCCATTAACACCACACAGCGAATGAAAAAGTGTTTAAATTCCTGGTGGGTAAATGGCTAACACTCAAATCATCCATTAGTTCCTGGTGAAGGAAAGGTTAACACTCAAAGCATTCATTGATTCTGGTGGGTGAAAGGTTAACATTCAAATCATCCATTGGTTCCTGGTGAGGGAAATGTTAACACTCAAATCATCAATAATAATAATAATAATAATAATAATAATAATAATAATAATAATAAAAATAATAATAATAATAATAATAATAATAATAATAATAATAATAATAATAATAATAATAATAATAATAATAATAATAATAATAATAATAATAATAATAATAATAATAATAATAATAATAATAATAATAATAATAATAATAATAATAATAATAATAATAATAATAATAATAATAACAATTACCTGCATGATATATTTGATTTTTAAAATATCGTGCAATTTTTAACACTGTTCAAATACATACCCTACTCCAATTACTGTAGCATAATTATACACTTGTATATATTTTTAGGTTCCTACGCTTTCCGGAGTGTCTTTTTTGCTACTATATATAATTAGCATGTCACACATAGTAGCTATTTTATCTCTGGTTTTGGTGCGGGAAACAAAATGATAGACCCTATGATATCCTGGCAATGCCTTTCAATTTTATTTTGAGAAGCAGTCATCTATATTATCGTAATAACTAGTGATTTTTATGGCAATGCCAGTTAACATGTTTTTAGCTATGTGTGTCATACTATGTATACTGTCACATGATCTTAACAATTTAACAATGTTGTATATACATGTACATATCGCTCTCTTATTTCTATGACAAATAAGTCTGGATTGACTTTCTTTCTGTCAATAAAATATATGTCTGTCTGTCTGTATATAGCGCAGTTCCAGTCCGTGGGTCTGCTCAGTGCGCTTTACATACTAAAAGTTTATTAAAAGTTTTAAAATCAGGTAAGTCATGTGCGTGTATAAAAAGATGGGTTTTCAGGTTTTGTTTGAAAGAGCTCAATGTAGACTTAAAGTGATATGAGGGGGTAGCTTGTTCCATAATGTCGGACCAGCTTTATAAAAAGCTCGATCACCGAAAGTCACAAGGCGTGTCCGTGGCTCTATTAGCCGGTTATTCATCCCTGACTGTAAGTTAGACTCAGGGGCATAGGGCTTTATAAATTCTGAGAGGTACGCTGGTGCCAACTAATGAATGGATTTATATACCAGAAGTAGGATTTTAAAAATGATCCGTGATCTAACTGGTAACCAGTGAAGAGAAATGAAATTAATCGGGCTTTAGGCCACCTCTGTGCACATATAGGCTAAACTGGGCCAGGAGAACCTCCTGAAGTATTAGAATTGTCATTCGTTTGATTGCACCCTGTGGTTGTGTACAACTTCCACAACCCGCAGCCTTTTGCACGTACACAGCCAAGCCATACACTTTTGCCACTAAATCTGTCACTTACCCGTTTGCTTTCACTATCAGTACTCCTCTTACCAATTTTCAGAATTTTACCTATAACATTTACCTTTACCTTTACCTTTACCTATTAAACCCCTAACTTTCCCTTTGTTATCAAGTTCTATTAACTTCGCCGAAGGAAATTTTGGCAACCACAGATTTTAAAGACATCAAAATGTGAGTACTTTTATATTATTATATTATCTAACTTTCCTCCAACTTACTTATCCTCTCGGGTTTTATCAAAATCCCAATAGAAGATGGTGAGATGATTGAGATGACACTGTCCTCCAGACACAGGATTCGAAATTCGAGCCCTGGCGGTTTGAGGCCGAGCACGCTACCTCTCGGTCACGGAGGCTCCCCACAATACTGACTTTCACACGTGCATGGGGAAGAAACATTTTTGTCTCTTTTCAAACCGCCGAGACCGGGAACTGAACCCCGAACTCTGGCGTGAAAGGCAGCGGTGCTAACCACTACCCTAGGGCCCCCGCCCAACCAATGAAGAGATCTCATGACAGGTGTGATGTGGTCATGTTTCTTGGTATGTGTGATGAGTCGTGCTGCTCTGTGCTGAAGAAGTTGTAGACAGTGAATGAGTTTGTCTGGTGAACTAAAAAGCAACGAATTACAATTGTCCAGTCTGGAGGTCACAAAAAAATGAACAAATTGTTCTGTAGCACGTGGTGTCAGAAAATTTGACGATCTTTCCAATCATGTAGATTTGGTGACCACATGACTTACACAGTGTGCTAACTTGTTGCTCCATACTTAGATGATAGTCAAATATTACACCCAGATTTTATACATGCGGTCTTGTCGAGACAGTTGAATCACCAACTTTTATTGTGGAGATGTTAAGATTTTTCAGGAGAAATGTTGAACCGGTGATGACAAAGGCCGTTCAGTTGGATTTTATTGACCACCATCCCTTTCTCAATTTTATCCATGCACTTCTCCAGCTTAGCGATGGCGCATGCTGTTTTTTGTGTGTTGAAGCATATGTATAGTTGAGTGTCATCTGCATACATATAATATTCAAGTCTTTATTTTCGGATGATTTTACCTAGTTCAACAGCTATATAAATTATGAACAAGATGGGTCCTAAAACTGTCCCTTGTGGTACACCACAGGTCAAACCAGTGGGCGTTAAGGTAGTACTGCCCGTCTTAACGGTTTGGGTTCTTCGAGTCAAGTATGAGGCGAACCATGTTAGGGGCACACCAGATAGACCAACGTCATCTGATAGGCGAGTCAGCAATATGTTGTCGTCAACTGTATCAAAAGCTGCTCTCAAGTCTAGCAGCACCAAGCATGATGCTCGGTGACTATCAGCGGCTGTTAGCAGATCGTTTTGAATTCTCAGCAATGCTGTCTCTGTGCTGTGATCTTTTCTGTAGGCTGATTGTTTTGTCTCAAACAGGTCCATTGATTCCTAGTGAGTGAACGCTTAACATTCAAATCATCCATTGATTCCTGGTGAGCGAAATGTTAACACTCAAATCATCCATTGATTCCTGGTGGGTGAACTGCTAACCTTCAATATCATCCATTGATTCCTGGTGAGTGAAATGTTAACACTCAAAGCATCCATTGATTCCTGGTGGGTGAACTGCTAACCTTCAATATCATCCATTGATTCCTGGTGAGTGAAATGTTAACACTCAAAGCATCCATTGATTCCTGGTGAGTTTAAGGTTAACTTTCAAATCATCCATTGAATGTGCAAAGGGTTAACACATGTATAATCAACATTTGGACCCGGAATTAGCCTATTTTAGCAAAATGTTTACCAAAAAACTTTGATTTTATTATTAAATACTACTAGGTTTTATAATTTAAATTTCCGCCTACTTGAAGTTGTGTCTCGCTACCGCGGCCCACAAAATGTAGTGGATGAAAACTACTCATATTTGTGTGATCTGAGAATATAAATTAGCACGATTATACTCGTGATTAGCGGTAAATGTGTTAAAATACTCCAGCAGAACAAACACAAAACGTCTGTTTATGCCTTTAAGCCCCCACGATGCATTGAAGCATCATTTTACATCCCTGAAAACAGACTTAATTTTCCTACAACTAGAGGTTTTAGACCGAAGATATCCATGAAAATGGTTTACCAATACGTGGTAATTTTCTTTCATTTTTAAACCACATCAAATCATCTTCATCCACAACAAGTCGAGAATTGCGACAGCAATTCGCGGCTTGTAGTGGATGAAGATGACAATGGTAAATTCAAGCCTGAAAGGGTAAAATACTCCATCAGAACAAACACAAAACGTCTGTTTAATGTTGGTCAACCATCTGCGACGACAAACATTAACCCAGCAATGTGCTGACTGAGCTAGATTCTCACATGCCTGAGTTAAATCCTCACATCAATTAGCCCTGAGATCTAAAGGGTTAAAGATGCTTGTTAAGAGTGTCGTTAATCGCTGTTTTTCGCAAACAAGACAAAATTAGGTGGTGAGCTAGTACCTTGTTGAAGAGACTACTAGTTTTAGTCATGATTGTCATAAAGTCTGAACTTGTCACTAATAGTTGGGTCATTTTATTTATTATCGTTACTGTATGGACTAAAGTATTTCAACAAGAAAAATATATAATTGAATGACTATTGATGCACCCTTGAGTTGCAATGTTGAATTGCACTGTTCAAATTTGGCTAATATTAGGTTGTGGGTATATTCCCATAACTGTTGTATAGATACACATTTATTTTTATATTTTTCATGTGGTATTCAATCACAGTTAACCCGCTAAATTATCTTATTTAAATTTTCACCCAACCTATGTCTAGCTACCGCAATTTCAAGTGCGCGGAAATTGCTCATATTTGTTTAATTTGTAGCCAAACAGTTGCAAATATGGATGTCTAACCCTTTCGAGCCTGGATTTACCATTGTCATCTCATCCACTACAAGCCGCGAATTGCTACCGCAATTCTCGACTTGTAGTGGATGAAGATGACTTGAAGTGTGTGAAAAATTAAAGAAAATTGCCACGTATTGGTAAACCAGTTTCATGGAAATTTTCGTTCTAAAACCCTTAGTTGTCGGAAAATTAAGAATAGTTTCAGGGATGTAAAATGATGCTTTGATGCATCATGCGGGATTAAAGGGTTAAACACTCATTTCGCTCGTTACCTTGAACCTGACAGCTGATCGTCATCCTCACCCAGTTACCTTGGCATTAACCGGCGACTTCGACCAGTCACCGCGACCCCGATTGAAAGGTGACTGTTATTTATTTATTTTTATTTGTCATTTAATTTATTAGTATAATATCAAACTGTGCAGATAATAAAGATACAACAAGTTTTAAGCAAAACATATTTTATTACTATATATACAATACTTATACTGAAAATTGTACAATTTAAAAGTAGCCATTTTTTATATTAACATTTTTCTTCACTGATTCTATGTGGGGAAATAATTATGTCGTTATATTTATATTAAAAAGAGAAAGACGAAACTATGATTTTGCGAAATGGCGGTTATACCCTTTCATATCCAAGGGGTTGATACACTAATATTATTGGATATAACTCATGTGTCTTTATCAAATTATTCGATACGACAAATCAAATAATTTGTACATAACTATTACGATATAAATATCTTACATTATATATTGCACATTATTATATGGTTAATCTATGGTTTAACGTTGACCCAATGTAGAGTTAATATTGGCCCGCCGTCTGCGACGCCGATCCAGCATTAAAGCAGCAATGGGTCAAAGAATCGTGTTTGCTGAACAGGCTCGGATTCAGAACTATTTATTTGACATAACAGACAAATATGTATTATACAAAATTGTCAGTAATGAATGTAACAGTCAAGAGACCCTGATTATGGCTAGCATAAGTGCACCCATCTCAACAGGTCGTCAGAAAAAAATTACATAATGGCACACATAAATAGCAGTAATTAGGCGATATTGATAATGACAACGTATTATAGAAGACGAGCGGTAGAAAATAGGAACGGTAAAATTGCAATGAATATACATTTATAAAAGTTGAACCATGAATAAACGATGTAATGGTGGGTTATGTACTGCGCACATCTCGTATAATTGCATTTTTCAATTCGGTTTTAGACCACACAAATTTAGAGTGCTGCTTCTTGGTGCGTGTCTTCAGGCTCCACAATGCGGCCACAGGCACAGTGGGTTATGTACCGAGGCGGTCTCTGTACGGCTGCACGTAATTTCTTCCAGAAATCATTCATTTCCTCGGAGTTTTCACAAGCACCTTGAGGATAATCTATGTACGTATATCTACGTAGCAAGTTTTTCAGTAGTTTAGGCATTCCATCTTTGGGCAGATCTTCCATTCTTATAGACACAATCAGGTCTCTTCCTTGGTCAAAGCAGTGCATGCTGGCTATCTCTGTCTCAAACTCACACCAACTACTCGCTAAGTACGTTCTGGAAATCACCAGAAGTGTTTTTCGGCTTTGACAAACAGCATTCAGTATGGACTCTTGTATATTCACACCAATGTTAAAATCTCTCTGATGGATGCATAGTTTTAAGCAATCACCGTTTCTGTCAGGTGATTCCAAAGCAGGACCCAGGACATTTTTAACAAAGAGAGTGTCAGCTTTATCATGTGCTATAAAAGCATCATAACGCCAGATTTCATCTTGCTGCTGCTCATACTGCTGGTACTGTTTTCGCCTCAACACGAAGCGATTGCAGCAGTAAGTGATTTCCCATCGATGCCGAAACATCAGTACAGAGCCAGCTATGATAAGTGCTAATAATACACAAGACAGAGATACGACGATCAGCCATGTCTTGTCATTACATTCAATCGATAGATTCTGTATTGATTCAGTTATATTTTTCTCATTCATTAACATGAGTGACCCATCGTAGATACAGAGATACTCGTCCCAATTATTAAATATCACGTGTGTAGCTAGCATCCATTCCATAAATGATATGGTTAGACAAGAGCACTCTAAAGGATTCCCACTTAAATCTAGAGTAAACTCATGATCTGTGGTTAAGCTATCCAAATCATGACAATTTTCTGGAGATAATGATGTCAACAAATTTTCAGCCAGACTTAAATGAGTGAGGTTTTCGTGATGACTGAAATTCAAATCTAACAAACGTAGAGCATTAATACTTAAAATCAGGTAGGTCAGCGATCCTAGATGTTGAAAAACATCTCTTGGTAAGCTCTTAATACCATTGGCAGTTAGGTCTAAATATTCCATATATGGTACGTTACTAAAAGTGCGCCCGTCTGTATCAATTCTGAGCTGTTCACCCAAGTCATTGAAGGCAAAATTAAATGAGCGAACGTATGGACCCATGTGCTGTGAAAACTCAGGGGTCATTTCATAGGCATTATTTAGGCTCAAATCCACACTCATTCGCAGGTTTGGATCCCTGGGACAAAAATATACCGGTCCAAGAAATCTTTGGATGGCATTCTGGCTGTAATCAAGTATGCGTACATTTGAATCACCAAGCAGAATCACTTCTCCCATTGTATCAAACTCCACGCTCAGCGAGCCAGCAGCATGAAACTCTTCTAAAGAAGGCGGAACGGGAATACAGAAAGGTCCCGTGTTTGGGAGGGGACTTGTTGTTCTCATATCGGGAGGCCAGAATGGTGGTTTATTGGTATTATTCAGTATATTAGACAGCATCTCATCTATTAGAGGACACTTTTCCTTTATATCTAACATGGTAGGATTACACTCCGCAGACTTTCCAAGTATAACCCCTTCCTTAACACGAGTACGCCATTCCTCATATGTGTCGGACTCTGTCAACGGAGCTAATCTCCGTACTTGGTAGCTAACATCTAAAACTTTAAGATCTTTACAAAAGAACATGTCCACCATTATGGATAACACTTGCATCAATCGATTGTAGCTGTAGGTTAGATTCACTATCTGGCTGACCTCGGTGTGAAAATGTGAATCCATTGTCACCATATTGTTCCCGTCCAATTTCATCTCTTCAATCTGTGTTAAATTCAAATATTTGAAAAATGATTTTTCCATCGTTATAACTTCATGATCATATGGAACTGCAATCTCTAAATAAATAGTTGAAACATTTGTGTATTGCAAACCGTACCATGACCTGGAAGCATTATCAAAACCCAATTTTGGATTGTAGGTGAAATCTAAAATCTCCAGAGCAGAGAAATGAGAAAACGCCATTTCTTCTGTGTCATAAAGCTCGGCACTTCTGAAATGAAGGGATTTAACAGTGGAGTTAGAAAATACACCAAATGTGTCGTTTGACACATATTGAAAACCTCCATAAATGTACAAAGATTCCAGTGCATGCATATTAGCGAAACCTGGCCCAAAAATCTTATCATTACCAGGCAGACCATCTATTGTAAGATTTTTCACATGATAAAGACTTGACAATAAAATGTCAGGATACATATCCATCTTTGGCCATGCATTACCATGCATCGTCAATAGTTCTAGATGTTTTAGATCGATAAATGTATCGTTATCAAGTTTGTCAAACTCTATTTTGTTATTGGCTAGCAGCAATGTCTTCAATGATGAAATACCTCTAAGAGAATTATGTGATAAATTGTTCAAACTATTAAATGAAATATCTAAAAATATCATTTGTTCATTCTTATTAAATGTGTTACTCTCAATTTTACTAATGTTATTTTCACCAATAAAAAGTGTTTCTAAGTTTAGCAAATCTGCGAATGTTTCTGGAGTTATTTTATCTAATTTGTTCACAGCCATGTCAAGTAACTTTAATCCAGTACAGTCAAAAAAGGAGTTGTCTGCTACAGAAGTAATTTTATTGTTTGTCAGAAGTAAGATATTTGTTGTTTCTGGGAATGAAGGCGGTATTTCATTCAGGCTTAAACCGGAACAATCCACGATGTATGTGCTGTCCATATCGTCACATTTACATCTGTCAGGACAACTGAGATGATCTGAAACACCACAAACAAAATAAAGAATAACAAACGATATATGAACGGTGTTAATTTGAGTGCAATATTGACAAATACAGCACTCGGTCAATGAATAAGCTCTGAGCCCTTAGGCAATAGCTTATTCATTGGACGAGTGCTGCCCTTGGGGATTAGTGGAATATCAGTGTGATCATTCGGCTGTGAAATTTGCATCGGAACCATTTTTTTAAATTTAAATTCACACCCGGGGTGATAAAAATCTGTGTCGATAGAGTTGTGCACATTGATATGCGACACATAAGCCACGCATCCTACCACATACTGACACAATGCGTCCCCCCAGTACATGTAAACTCCCCATCATTTTGTGTGGCTGCCCAGGGACGTCCATCAAGGACAGCGTGCACTCCCCCCAGTATGTGTCACATCTCCATTATACCGTGTGGCTGCCCGGGAGCGTCCATCAAGGACAGCGTGCACTCCCCCCAGTACGTGTCACATCCCCATTATACCGTGTGGCTGCCCGGGGGCGTCCATCAAGGACAGCGTGCACTCCCCCCAGTACGTGTCACATACCTATTATACCGTGTGGCTGCCCGGGTGCGTCCATCAAGACAGCGTGCACTCCTCCCAGTACGTGTCACATCCCCATTATACTGTGTTGCTACCCGGGGGCGTCCATCAAGGACAGCGGGCACTCCCCCCAGTACGTGTCACATCCCCATTATACTGTGTGGCTGCCCGGGGGCGTCCATCAAGACAGCGTGCACTCCCCCCAGTACGTGTCACATCCCCATTATACCGTGTGGCTACCCGGGGGCGGCCATCAAGGGCAGCGTACACTCCCCCAGTACGTGTCACATCCCCATTATACTGTGTGGCTACCCGGGAGCGTCCATCAAGACAGCGTGCACTCCCCCCCCCCCCAGTACGTGTCACATCCCCATTATATCGTGTGGCTACCTGGGGGCGTCCACCAAGGACAGCGTGCACTCCACCCCAGTACGTGTCACATCCCCATTATACCGTGTGGCTGCCTGGGGACGTCCACCAAGGACAGCGTGCACTCCCCCAGTACGTGTCACATCCACATTATACTGTGTGGCTACCCGGGAGCGTCCATCAAGACAGCGTGCACTCCCCCCCCCCCCCCCCCAGTACGTGTCACATCCCCATTATATCGTGTGGCTACCTGGGGGCGTCCACCAAGGACAGCGTGCACTCCACCCCAGTACGTGTCACATCCCCATTATATCGTGTGGCTACCTGGGGACGTCCACCAAGGACAGCGTGCACTCCCCCAGTACGTGTCACATCCACATTATACCGTGTGGCTACCCGAGGGCGTCCATCAAGGGCAGCGTGCACTCCCCCCAGTACGTGTCACATCTCCATTATACCGTGTGGCTGCCTGGGGGCGTCCATCAAGGACAGCGTGCACCCCCCCCCCCTCTGTACGTGTCACATCCCCATTATACCGTGTGGCTACCCGGGAGCGTCCATCAATGACAGCGTGCACTCCCCCAGTACGTATCACATCCCCATTATACCGTGTGGCTACCCGGGGGCGTCCATCAAGACAGCGTGCACTCCCCCCAGTACGTGTCACATCCCCATTATACCGTGTGGCTGGAGGGAACGTGTCACATCCCCATTATACCGTTTGGCTGCCTGGGGGCGTCCATCAAGGACAGCGTGCACCCCCCCCCCTCTGTACGTGTCACATCCCCATTATACCGTGTGGCTACCCGGGGGCGTCCATCAAGGACAGCGTGCACTCCTCCCAGTACATGTCACATCCCCATTATACCGTGTGGCTACCCGGGGGCGTCCATCAAGGACAGCGTGCACTCCCCCCAGTACGTGTCACATCCCCATTATACCGTGTAGCTGCCCGGGGGCGTCCATCAAGGACAGCGTGCACTCCCCCCAGTACGTGTCACATCCCCATTATACCGTGTAGCTGCCCGGGGGCGTCCATCAAGGACAGCGTGCACTCCCCCAGTACGTGTCACATCCACATTATACTGTGTGGCTACCCGAGGGCTGATAGACTAGGGTGGCTAATGTTAAAAACATGATGATATGGATATAATTTAATAAATCTAAACATGAAAAAGTGGCATCTGCTGCGTGGTACGTGGTAATATTTCAAAGTTAAAGCCATGAGAGAGTGGACATTTTGAAGCATTATGTTGATCTCCAGGACGAGGAGCAACAAGCTTTGGGCTGACATTGTATAAACACCTATGCTCTTGGCAACAAGCAACAAAAACTAAAGGCTATGCATAAAAATCAAAACGGCATCCGATTATATTTAAAAAATTGCAAAATTATGCACCTTCATATAGCCTTAAAGACGAACACATATACCACTATTGCTCTGATTAATGGAGTCTAAACTAAATAACTGCCGCCGGTGACCAGGTTTCTTAAGGCTGAAGTGTAAATCATATCGCGCTCTAACTTGGCGACGCCCACTACAGTCTATAGATGATAGGGTGTTTCTGAGATCCACAGGTCCTACTGGAAGGTGTTTTAGGTGAACACTAGACAATGAACAGCTGTTGATTTAATGCTGGCCCAGCGTCGCAACCAAACGTGAGGAGCAGACACAATGCGGGGGAGAGGGGGGGGTGATAGTCAAGTAGGCCCAGCAAACACGTGTCATTGGATCAATGTTGGCTCAATGTTGGGACGACGTCGTAGACGGCGGGCCAACATTGACCCACCATTGATTCAATACCTCGTGTTTGCTGGGGGCAACATGCAAAAGGAGCGAACATATGGTAACGGACATGTTGAATATCTAGTATATCTTATTAATTTAAACTCGAGGTGCGAGATCAATTGTAGTTATTTTGTACATAAGGTATAGTGTGAGTATTCTGAATCATCAACCTACAGGGTGCAATCTAAGCTATATGCATTCTGAATTATATATACTCACCGTCGACACAGCCAGAGTTCTGCTGCTGTTGATTTGGCCGGTGAATATAACCCAAGGAGCTGCTCACAACCAGCAACAACAAGGCAACATTTCTTTGCCACACTGTAGACATCGCTGATCTAAAATAAAGCATTGGCCATGAGAAGCAATCTATAACTATCGTGTTTTGTGATTTTGTATTATTAGTTATCGTAATAATGACCACAATAATTGAATTTTTACATGTAAGATTATATATAGTTATAGCTGGTATGTATCTGGTGTTCTGTTGTCAATGTACTGCTCTTAAAAACATTAAAACAAGCCTTAACAAACAATTCAAGCTAAGAGTTGATATTGAATGAATGAATGAATGAATGAATGAATGAATGAATGAATGAATGAATGAATGAATGAATGAATGAATGAATGAATGAATGAGTGGATGAATGAATGAATGAATGAATGAATAAATGAATAAATGTATAAATGAATGAATAATTGAATGAATGAATGAATGAATGAATGAATGAATGAATGAATGAATGAATGAATGAATGAATGAATGAATGAATGAATGAATGAATGAATGAATAAATGAATAATTGAATGAATGAATGAATGAATGAATGAATGAATGATTGAATGAATGAATAATTGAATAAATGAATGAATGAATGAATGAATAAATGAATGAATGAATGAATGAATGAATGAATGAATGAATAAATGAATGAATTAATGGATGGATGGATGGATGGATGGATGAATGAATGAATGAATGAATGAATGAATGAATGACTGAATGAATGAATGAATGAATGAATGAATGAATGAATGAATGAATGAATGAATGAATGAATGAATGAATGAATGAATGAATGAATGAATGAATGAATGGACTCATTTGTTATGGCTAAAAGTGATATATACTATTATAGTCCGGCCAATAAAGCTCTCGAATCCCAGTAGATAGGAAAAGTTGAGGACAAAAGATGTTCTTTTCTATATAGTATCTATATGACCTCCTTGGACCGGAAAAAAAGTTTACTAAAATCTATGGTGAGCTAAGGTCACAGCAAGGTCTAATCCATTAACCCGGGATAAGTCATGATCAAAATAATTGTTTCACATTTAGTACTATAATCAAGGGTAATGCCTCTTTTCCATGTCTTTTTGTAAGGAGAATTCAGCTTACATGTTACAATAAAAGTGCTTGTTTTTACTTTCTCAGCTGTAAAATTGAGTGTAATACGGTGCATCTTTTCCATTTTGTCTATATTCTGGTAAATTCTTCAACAAATTCCCCTGCCAGCGGCCTTTTTGGATTTGACCTCTTTGTGACCTTTGCTCACCATAGAATTTGGTAAACTTTTTTTTCTATAACCTCAAGGTCATTATGTACCCAAATGCAACAAAAAAGCTTCTGTCCGAAACTTTTCCTATCTCAGTTCTTTATTGACCAGACTATTGTAATCCTTACAGTACATAGTTTTATAGATAATATACTATCATTTTAGTTTGGTAAAACTCATGATTATGTTTTGATGAGAATATGTGGCCACGCTTAAGTTAAAAAGGTGTGTCTGTCACTTCACCTTGTGCCTGACACCCTCTAGATTCCAGCGTGACTAATTATTGGCATTATTATACGCACTGCTTGTAATAAACGGAAAAATGATGAAAACCGACTTCAATGACGTTGGTGAGAATTGTAGACATTCCATTACATATGAAATATAATGAGCACGGCTGTTCAATTTTAACACAAAAAATGGTTTCTGTCCTCCCCACCCCCCTTTGTTTCGCCACCGTATCTAATAATTTATTTTATGTCATAGATACAGTCTTCTAAACTATCCTACTTATGTAGGAAATTATCTGTTGTGTTCTGGAGAAACTACAAATATTGTGTACCATTTTACCGATAAAAAAACAAGTCCAACGAAATACAGATAAATCAGACTACACAACGAACCCTACAAACAACAGAAGGGAACACAGGCCATTACATAATAACTTATCCTCCAAACAAAAAGATATAATAAAATACAAACTTACCTGTCATAAATCTTTTCTGACGCGACTTGTGTCTAGGACATTAATTGAAGACACTACAAGATATAAAACCTGCACATTGAATCCATTTTATAAGAACTCTGCCTGGACAAGGAAGATGCATGCAGTAATTTGAACATTTGTGATTAGCATGCATATTAATCTCTCGCATATCACTCGATACGGAAAACCCCTTCATCCGATAAGATATCAACCTCTTTATCAACACCACAACTACCACCACTGACAGCTAGTAGTAAAACAATACTAGTATTCGAAATTTCAACCTTTAATTTTTTTGAAATTACTCCACGATTCCAGGCTCGAAATATTGGTGTTTCAATATTGGCTTGATGTGGTATTAAATAAATATTAGCCTGTTTCCAAAGCTACATTAGCATGCGAGTTCAAACAATGTAGATGGGTACATTCTTTTTATGTGTGGTCAAAAATATAACTTGTTCCTTGGTATTTAGCATGAACATTGCTATCATTTTACAAAACAACGGAAGTGCAAAACAACGAAAGTACTAAATAACGAAATAACTAAAGTACGAAAAAACGAAAGTACGAAACAACGAAAGTACGAAACAACAAGTGCGAGCGGGCCAGATGGTCCTATGCAGACACAAATATAAAGTCCAGATAGGGCCATCACGCCCTTTCGCAGTCTCGCACATTCATAGTTTCGTACTTTCGTAGTTTTTCACTTTCGTTGTTTCGTACTTTCGTTATTTCGTAAATTATTTGTTTCGTACTTTTTTTGTTGCGCACTCTCGTTGTTTTGTTGTTTCGTACTTTCGTTGTTTCGTACTTTTGTTGTTCCGTACTTTCGTTGTTCCATACTTTCGTTGTTTCGCACATTCGTTGTTTCACACTTTCGTTGTTTCGCAGTCTCGTTGTATCGTACTTTCGTTGTTTCGTTCTTTCGTTGCTTTGCAGTTCCGCACTTTCGTTATTTCGCAGTTTCGTTGTTTCGCTGTTTCGCACTTTCATTATTTCGTACTTTCGTTGTTTTGTTTTTTCGCAGTTTCGCTGTTCCGCAAGTTTCTTTCTTCGTATTTATAGTCCTGGAGCCAAGGCGTTTTTGCGTACAAAAATGGGCCCGAAATCACCCACCCGTTTTTTGGATAGTAGACCACCTGGGGCACATTTTTAACGAGGGTGAACATTCTATAACCCGGCAGTAAGTGAGATATTCAAAATTTGGAATAAAAAATTAACGATCTTATGCATTCAAGATGGCATATCATCACCGAAAATTCACCTGCAGCAACATTTAGGCCCTCAAAATTACGAGTTTAGACCCTGTGATCAAACGAGAAAGAAATAAATGTGATTGAATAAAGTTCACGGTCATCAGAGGTAAAGATATGAAATAATATGACCCCTGCCCAAAATTTTTAAAGGAATAAAAATTAACTTTATTAAGTGTTTTCTTCTAGTGAAGTATATCATATAAAAGTACGGAACGTATGATTTTCAAATGTATTTATTTATTTATTACGAAAAAACGAAAGTACGAGACAACGAAAGTATGAAAAAACGAAAGTACGAAACGTCGAAAGTACGAAACAGCGAAAGTACGAAACAACTAAAATGCGAAACAACGAAAGTACGGAACAACAAAAGTAAGAGACAACAAATGTACGAAACAGCGAATGTACGACACATCAAAAATGCGAAACAACGAAAGGGCGATGCGAAACAACGAGACTGCGAAACAACGAGACTGCGAAACAACGAAAGAGAGATCAGAAACTACGAAAGGGCGTTACGAAACAACGAGACTACGAAACAACGGAATTATGAAACTGCGAAAGAGCGCTGCGAAACTGCGAAAGGACGATACGAAAGAATGAAAGGGTGAAAAAATATGCGAAAAAACGAAATGCGAAACAACGAAAGTCTGAAACAACAAAACTGCGAAAGGGCGAGATCAGAGAAAAAAAACATAAAGTATTATACAATGTTTCATTGCAGTGGAAAGGGTACCCTGGAAAGCGTAGAATCATGGTATGATGATTTTAATTGGTAGGTTGACGATATTCTACATCTCGAAAGCTACATAGAGTGGGTCTATTCATAGCTGAAACAAACGCCTTGCTTTTAAATGTATCGTAATCAGAAATATATCGCCATTACTAAAATCATGGAAAGTTCTACCAAGAAACATTATTATCAGTACTAACATTATATATGGAGTATTTGTGACCTGTAGTGGATAGATATACTGTACATAAAAGGTTACTCTACAAATAATACATGATAATTACACTTAAAATAAGGTAAACTGAACGGTATGCTTTGTAAGAAACACAGGTTATTTTAAAAATAAATATCATAAGTACACCTAAATTTCAGTTAATTTATTTTTATGCATTCCTTGCATAGAGTTAATTTGCTCAATGCTGTGTCCTTATTTATCCCTTTCGGTGCGGGGGTCGACTTTAGACGTCAGATTCTGACGTCTCAAGTCGTTCCTCGCACTGAAAGAAATAAACACCTTTAACGGTTATAAAACCATAACACAGGTATTCGAACAAAGTGGAAAGAGCTAACTAAGACATTTGTGATGATTTCAAATTAAAAAACCCTTTCGGTCTGTTGGGTTATACTAACCATTAAGGGGTATCAGATTACATGAACGATTAATGTCAGCAACATAAACTTTCTCACCATATCACGCGACACACACACACACTTAGCATTCTTATCACCGGATATCACGTATGTTTTTACCTTCTTTATCTGTCTATTTTCTCTCTATTTTGCACTGAACCAATGCCGGCTGAATGCTGGTCCAACCTCTACAACGCTGTCCCAACATTAAGCTGACGTCGGTATAGCCTGCTATGCTTCTGGGTTAATTCGCGTCTATATATAGAGGGAGTTTAATACCCGGCGTGATAAGGTAGGAAACATAGCCAGAGGTTTCTCAAATGTGATTTTTTTTTTTTTAAACACATATTCCGCCGTGTCATATTTTCCAACCTCATGTACTAGTATTATGTTTCACAATCTTCCTTATTATTTCTCAAATAAATCTCGAATGTAATACGAACAAACAACGAATATTAACATGTTGGTGGGCTTTGAAGCGGTGTTATATTTTTAATTCTCTCTCTGATGCGTTCAGAAGAGAAGGGGGCGTGGCGCATTGGCAGAGCGCCTGACTGCGTCTCCTGTAATGCATGGGTCCCGGCTTCTGATTCTTCGTGGGGTTTTCAGAGAAACAACATTGTTTCCCCTTTTCAACGTGACTGGGCGATCACGTTAATGGCGGCCCCGTCGAGTCAAGGTTAAAACCAGTGTATCGCCGTTAATTCCACGCAGGGTGGCGACTCGCAGCGCGCTCCGCTTAAATGCGTTCAGAAAGATTCAATGCTCTTCTAATCTAAATATAATACACATCAAATGAATTTTCCCATACCCTGTTTGAATGCATCTCTAAAAATTTAAGAAAGACCAGAACTTTCCGACGACCCTGAAAATAATCCCCAGTTTGCAAAACAAATGTTAAAATGTAGTTACGAGGCAACCTATCAAGACTAATTGATTCGGCAGCCTTTATGACTAATTCGTTCATTCGAGTGAAAGAATAGTCCCACGAGGAATGTAGTATAGATGGAATGTAGCACAAACAAAGTACGAAAGCTCATTATGTTGTTCAAGTGTTTTAGCGCACATTTCAAATTTCACACGAGCCCGCTTTGACTCCTTTGCGAAAACTTATACCGAAGTCTATGTGCGACGTATGACATTCATGTTATTTCCTTACCCCTTTGAGCCCCCACGATGCATTAAAGCATCATTTTACAGCCCTGAAAACAGACTTAATCTCTTACAACTGACGGTTTTAAAACAAAAAAATCCATGCAACTGGTTTACCAATACATGGTAATTTTCTTTAATTTTCAAACCATATCCAATCATTTTATCAACTACAAGTCGAGAATTGCGACAGCAATTCGCGGCTTGTAGTGGATGAAGATGACAATGGTAAAATCAGGCTTGAAAGGGTTAAATACATGCATGATGGGCTGGGATCAGTATGTTTTGAATGGTGTTTGAATGCAGTCAGTGTAAAATAAACTCTTGAAGCACTATGATAAACCGTGGAGAACAAAGATTTTTTTTCAATTTGGAACCATCATAAATGTTTTAGTTAGCTCATTCTGATTCATTTGAATACCTATGTTATTGGTTTACGACCATTATTATTATTCCCACCTTTACAATGCGGTGATCGACTCCGCAATGAGAGGGTTAAATGGAACACACTATTCAGCAAATTAACTTCATGCAGGGAATGCAACAAATACATCAACCGGAATTTAGGTGTATTTATGCTATTTTTTGTAAATAACCTGTGTTTTTTCAAAGCGTATCATCTATGTTAGATACTGTAGATAAGCTCTTAACCTTATTCTAACTATATCTAAAGTTGACCACTTCGAATGCCGATTGACATTCTCTATCACGAATCTATGTTGAAAGTTTTGAGCACAACCTACAATTTTAGAAAGTTTTAGGAATCATGGAAATGCTCTAATCCATAGCAGCTCAAATCACAGTCATTGTGAATGACTGTTTAAGCATGAAGATTTGCAAATGTTTGGTCTCAAATTAAACAAATATGATACGTATGTTTCGCCTACTTGGAGTTGTAGATCGCGGTAGTGAAACGCAACTTCAAGTAGGTTAATGGGTTTTTTTAAATTTAGCGCCTTAATGGGTAAAAACGACCGTTAGAGTGTTTTGTTGAACGTTTCGAACCAAGTATGGTATTCTACACCCGCCCTATTTTAGAGTGGTTCAGCCTGTCAAATGACGAGGTATGTCAATGAAATCCGTCAGAAGTTTTTAAATCAGGGGGTAGGGGATATCATACTTGTTCCAAACTTAATTTAATGTTATACATTATGTTTAGCAATGTTGGGAGCAAAAACAATTACGAAATTCCCGCCGTTCTTTTTAGGTGGGTGGTCAGGGACAGTCATCAAAAAGTTAAACACAATAATTAACATGAGTATATTCATGAATTTAATCCTATATTATATCATCAGAAGTAAGTGCGTTTTTACCTTTGCAGACCAGTAGATGACACACTCTAAATGTCAACATGCCTGTGAACGTAATTGTAGGTTAATAACATGAGTTAGATATATAGAAAATACAAGTAGGCATGTACTACCCTCACGCAGACTGTTGTCGAAAGTGAAGGATAATTTGAATGAAACTATTTGTAATAAACTAGTTCTATATTAAAATGCCGCAACAAGCAGGATAATATTACAGGACTGTTAATAGTAATATCATTTGATTTGAGACGGCTAGGCTTATCTCCCCAAGTATCCCCTGCCTCAGATAAAAAATGATAAAAACGTCCCTAGATGTGATGTGAATAACCTATCTATAGATTACATCAAGCCTACTCCTCAACTTCACTCATACCCTGTCTGATAAATATATGTTTTATTTCCAAGCACACCAAATATTATGTCATTGTCAAGTATGTTATTATTTATATTTATTACAAAAAGCAATTTAAAAGCTATAATATTTTAAATATCAATAAGCTATGAGCTATATAATGTTGGATAATGTGTTTATGAATATAATATTGTAGATAATAATATTTGTATTAAATATTTGGTATATATAATATATTGAATATAATTAAGCTATGAGCTGTATGCTGTTAGATACTGTAGATAGTTGTTTATAATAAGCGATATCATGTTAGATAATGTCTTTATGACTATATTTTTTAGATACTTAAATTACATATAATAAATTATAAAATGTGAGATGATACCTTTATGAATATAATATCGCTAGATAATAATACAATAAATTATATTATAATAATATATTGTATACAATATTGTCTCGAAGGGCCGAATTCAAATTCACTCACTCACTCACTCACTCACTCACTCACTCACTCACTCACTCACTCACTCACTCACTCACTCACTCACTCACTCACTCACTCACACACTCACTTTCATAGCTTTTTACGTATTTTTTACACAAATGATCTCAACAAATCCACCGAATAAATATATTTTTATTTCCAGCACACTAAATAATATGCCGTTGTCAAGTATGTTATTATCTACATTTAGTACAAACAACAATTTAAAAGCTATAATTTATATAATGTTTAGATAATAATATTTGCATAAAATAAATTATAACATTTTAGACGATGTCTTTATGAATATAATTGTTAAAATATAATATTGTATATAGAATATATCGAATATCGATAAGCTATAATACATCGGATATTAATGAGCTATAAGCTACATAATGATAGATAATGTGTTTATAAATATAATTTGTAGATAATAATATTGGTATATAATAAATAATACGATGTTAGATAATGTGTTTATAAATATAATTTTTAGATAATAATATTTGCATAAAATAAATTATAAAATGTTACACGACGTCTTTATGAATATAATTGTTAAATATTAATATTGGTATACAATAAATGATATTATAATAATATCTCATCTAAAATATAAATAAATAAACACGTCCTGTAGTTCTAGGACTTCTAACTCCATCACGTCTAGCACATGAGTTTTGTAGGTATTGTAGGTGTATAATATGGACCATTGCTTTGGCCTACATCAGGATAATTTATAGTGAAACGTCATCAGGTGAACAGATAAGTGAAGTAGTATTATTGCGCAATATCAGTGAACCTGAGAGAGAAACTACACATGTGGCTGCATGGTTAGATAAAATGATTACATTCTACACATTATTTTGTGTATTGTCGTTTAAAAACACGTTTTCTTTATTGAAAATAATCAGTAGTATGAATAAAATATTATCAAATACTGAGGTGACATATGTTAAATATTGACGCTAGATTCTCCGTGAAATATCTATCTATGTTAATTTGTCATCTGATACTGCACATTTGAGTAGCTTATCATTTGGTTGCAGCCCAGCATAATATATTCAGGGTCATAGTCTGCAGTGGGGCAAAGGGTAGCTGCCCCCCCCCCCCTCATTTTTTCACAATATTATCTCAAACAAACACACACCCAAACCACCACCCCGTATTTTGACCCAGGATATGGCCCTGTGATTGATTTATGCCACTATGTTTTTACTCTGTTTTAGATAACGGCCGCGCTTCACCATTTTTTTCTGCCCAGCGCGCGCATTAGAAACATGCCAATTTCCAAAAAATATTTAAGGAGAATAAAAAAACTTTGCTCAAGCCATACATGTAGGTTTATTTTCTTTGTTTTTTTTCATCTCCCACATTAACTTTTTAAACATCTATTCCGTTGCCCTTATTACATTTTCCAGGAATTGGTGCAAATTTGTTTTCTATGGCCCTCAATATTTTTTTCAGAAATAGGTCTAAATTTGTTTTTCTGCTCTCTTCATCTTCAAGTAGACGAAATGATCTGATGTAATAGAATGATTAAATATTATATTTCAAAACGAAAGATCAAAGCGTCCTTATCAAAATAGACTGAACTATGTTTCCTAAAAAAAAATTCAAAATGATCAAAATGGCGCACAAAGGCGACATGAGTGCATGAAAGGGGTTCAAACAAAAGTATAACGTAGGTACTCACAACACAAACAATATAATGCCATTAGAGAACAAGTGTAATTGCAAGTTGGTACATTAACAATTCATATATTTTAACATATATACCGATAGTTTGTGCGTGGAGGGCAATGTGTACAATTAAGCCGTATAAAATGACACTGGTAGGGCTAAAATTGAACAAGAATGCTTCTAATTAACACCTTGTCCGACCGAATGTACCATATTAATATTATCATTACGGCATTGCATTTAAACAATATTTTTTTGCAAACATATACGTCTAAGTATATATATATCTCACATGGTTCAATTGACATCAGCATGATTAGCGCCCTGCTACATCGAATGATGTTAGTATGACACAGTGTCCTATATACTGATAATCTCAACACATATAATATCTAACATATAAAACAGATCATAGTCCATATGTTTAACTACATGTACTCTAACCCCCGGAGTACTGATGTCGACTGGGAAAGTCAGTGTTTGTAGTAACACAGAGATCACATTCTAAAATTCAATGTGTCCCGAATCAGGGACATAAATCGCAAAAGTTATTTTCATTTACTTTTTACGTTTCGGTTCAATGCATCGAGATACAACGTTGGGGAACAGATATTTATCACAACCACCTTCAGCCGTTAAATAATGATATGTGATATCATCACTCATCAAGCCCCAACAGCAGTATGTTATTCCAAATATCATGGTGAACATTGTGAATACCCCCATGCTTTTAAAATTGTTTTAGTTAATTTGTCTGCATGACGAGATAAATACGTTTCTTCAAAATTAAATACGTAAGAAAAAAAATATTTGCCTGGCAGTGCAATACCAGTTTCTCCAGCATCAATATTTTTTTATACTTTGCTACCTGTCAGTCTGATATGAATTTGTCCAATATCAGTGATATTGGTATAATACGATCTCCCTAGCTACAGTGGGTCATATTACTGTGCCGTCCTCCAATCTAATACGATTTTCACTAGCTTCAGTGATTCATATTACTGTGCCATCCTCCAATCCAATACTATTTTCCATGGCTACAGTGGATCATATTAGGCCTACTGTGCGGTCCTCCAATCTAACACGATCGTTTCAAGCATCAGTAGTTGCATATTATGCATCTTTCCAACTACACTAATGCTTGTGGTAGCCTAGTGTGTTGGTTACAGCATGTTTGTGTCACTGTGCTGCCTACAGTATATGATTCTGTGCTACCTAACCTTAACTAGGCATCCCTTCAGCCCCTTCTCTTGTAGAGCAGTAGCAGTTCACAGTATACTAGACAGTGTGTCTTCAGGTTCTACAATACGGCCACAGGCACAGTGGGTTATGTACCGCGGCGGTCTTTCTAGAGCAGATCGTAATTTCTGCCAGAAATCATTCATTTCCTCACAATTGTCAGAAACAGTCTGAGGATAATCGATATATGTGTATCTACGTAACAGGTTCTTGAGGACTCTGGACATTGTTTCTGTGGACAGATCTTCCATTCTTATAGACACAATCAGGTCTCTTCCTTGGTCAAAGCAGTGCATGCTGGCTATCTCTGTCTCAAACTCACACCAACTACTCACTAAAAACTTTCTGGAAATCACTAAAAGAGTTTTTCGGCTTTGACATACAGCTTCCATTATGGACTCTTGTATATTCACACCTATGTCAAAATCTCTCTGATGGATGCATAGTTTTAGGCGATCTCCGGTTTTGTCAGGTGATTCTAATGCAGGAACCAGGACATTTTTAACAAAAGCTGTGTCAGCTTTATCGTGTGCTATAAAAGCATCATAACGCCAGCTTTCATCTTGGTGTTTCTCAAATTGTTGGTATTTCTTCCGCCTAACTACGAAGCGATTGCAGCAGTAAGTAACCTCCCATCGATGACGATAAACTATTATTGAGACAGCTATGATAAGAGTTAACAAAACACAACAAACTGATACGACGATCAGCCATGTCTTGTTGTTGCAATCTATGTAGAGATTTGCTAGGATTTCCTCTATTCCAGCCCTGTCCATCAGAACGAGTGATTGGTAATAAAGACAGAAGTAATCATCCCACTTATTAAAAATCACGTGCGTAGCCAGCATCCATTCCATAAATGTTATAGTTAGACAAGAGCACTCTAATGGATTTCCACTCAAATCTACAGTAAATTCACGCGATGCGGCTAAGCTGTCCAAATCCTCACAAGTGTCTGGGGATAAGGATGTTAACAAATTCTCAGCTAGACCCAAGTAACTTAAATTGTGATGATGAGTGAAATTTAAGGCAAGCAAACGCAGAGCGTTAGACCCCAAGTCAAGATATACCATCATTTTCATCGCCTGAAACACATTCTGGGGCAATCGTTTAATATTATTAAATTGCAAATCTAAATTTTCTAATTGAGGAACGGTTGAGAAGGTGAGTCCATTGACATCTGTACTTAGCTGATCACCTAAATCATTATAACTAAAGATCAGGGTTTGAACGTAGGGACCAATATACATAGTGAATTCACGGGTCATTTCATGTGCATTATTTTTACTCAAGTCGACAAATAGAAGCAGAGTTGGATCACCTGGACAGAAATATACAGGACCCAGCATTCGCCTAATCCCGTTTTGACTGTAGTCAAATACACGTACTTTAGCATCACCCAGCAGAACCACCTCTCCCATCGTATCATAATCAACACTGAGGGAACCAGCTGCATAAAACTCTTCCAAAGAAGGTGGAATGGGAATACAGAAAGCACCCCTGTCTGGAATAGGTTCGGTGCCGTCGGGTGTTTCTTTTTGTTTATCTCCTGGTCCTATGGGAGGATCAACGGGTGGAATGATTGGTGGATTAGTGGGTGGCTGAATAGGGGGCCAAATAGGCAAATCTCCCAGCTCTTCTATCCCTGAACACCTTTTAAATGCATCTATAAAGGTCGGATCACACTTGGTTGTTTTTCCCAGTATAATGCCTTCTTTCGCCCGTTTACGCCATTCCTCGTAAGCGTCAGATGTCGTATCTGGAGCTAATCTCCTTACTTGGTAACTGATGTCTAAAACTTTAAGTTCGGAGCAAAAGAACATGTCAATCATTATAAACAGCACTTGCATTAACCGATTATAGCTATAGGTTAGATATTCTATCCCACTTGTTGTGGTTGAAAAGTGAGATTCCATTGTGATGATGTTGTTACCATCCAGTGTTATTTTCCTAATGTCAGATAAATTCAAGTAATCGTAGAAAGATTTTTTCATTTCTATTATTTCACTGTCGTATGGAACGGCACGCTCCAAATAAATAGTTGAAACATCTGTGTATTGCAAACCGTACCATGACCTGGAAACATTATCAAAACCCAATTTTGGATTGTAGGTGAAATCTAAAATCTCCAGAGCAGAGAAATGAGAAAACGCCATTTCTTCTGTGTCATAAAGTTCGGCACTTCTGAAATGAAGGGATTTAACTGTTGAGTTAGAAAATACACCAAATGTGTCGTTTGACACATATTGAAAGCCTCCATAAATGTACAAAAATTCCAGTGCATGCATATTAGCGAAACCTGGCCCAAATATAATAGTTTCACCAGGCAGCCCATCTAAAGTAAGATTTGTTACAGTCAACAACTTAGATAATAAGGTATCTGGATATATATTCATATTTGCCCATGCATTATTATGCATCGTCAACAGTTGAAGTTGTTTTAAATCAACAAACGCATCACAATGAACTTTATCAAATTCTATTCGGTTATTAGCTAGTAGCAGTGTTTTCAATGATGAAAGACCTGTGAGAGAGTGTTCTGATATATCAACCAAAGCATTATAAGCAATATCTAAAAATTGCAACTTCGTGTTGTTAATAAATGCATAATCCGCTATTCCGATTATGTTGTTCCCACCAAGTAACAATCTCTCTATATGCACCAGACCTGACAGTGTGAGCGAGGTTATTGTCAAGTTCAGTTTGTTCACACCTAAATCAAGTGAATGCAGATGTGTACATCCATCAAATGCAAAGTCTGGAATGACAGTTATTTCATTATTTGTAATCAGCAATATTGTGGTTATCTGTGGAATATCTGCTGGTATTTCTGTTAATCCTAAACCGGAACAGTCCACGATGTATTCTTCGTCTTCTTGGCTACATTCACAAGTAGCTGGACAAATGACTGGACCTGAAACAGTTAATACCAGACATTTATAGCACTATCTTACAAAAATACTAACTGAAGATGTCAGTTAGATAGTTTATTTCTATTAACACTTGGTCTGCCCATAATACAGGCGCCATGATATTTTGATAATCCTTGTGCTAATATAAATAAATATATGCACGTCTCAACCCTTTTCATGTAAAACCCGGATTAGTTTCTGTTATGACTAGAAGTTTAAGATATTATGACAAATTGTGCACGTACGACCTTCGTGTCACTAGCAGCTAAAGGGCTGGTAACAAATTGTGCACGTACGACCTAAGGTCACTAGAAGTTAAAGGGTTAATGATAAATACACCATTGCAGCATTTTCAGTAGGCTTACGTGCAAACTAGATTCAGATTATTCCGACTGTCAGCTGAGCCTAGGTTCATCCCGGGAGTAGCCTACGCTGAAACCAGGAAGATCGCAATCTCAAATTATCCCAGATTCTAGTTTCAGACTACATGTACCTCCCAATTTCAAAATCATCAAAAAATCGGTGATTTTATTTCGGGTTCTTAATATGACCATATGATGTAAACATGTACATAGACTAGAACTGCAAATTTTTATATTTTTTGTGCTGCGCATTCATCAGTTAGACTAGATATAGAGACGAAATTTCCGCATTTCCTATTTTTGGCATGGTTGTCAATAATTAGAAATCAGGAATTTCGTCTCTATATCTAGCCTAACTGGTGAATGCGCAGCACAAAAATTATAAAAAATTGCAGTTCTAGTCTATGTACATGTTTACATCATATGGTCATATTAAGAACCCGAAATAAAATCACCGATTTTTTGATGATTTTAGCGTGGGCCAGTCCCTTTAAATGACATACGACAAACCAAAATACTCGATTAACACTAATATTTACAGCTGCTTTTCCGCCATGATGCTATTTTGCATGTCGCCTTTCAAGACTTCATAAAATAATAGGCAATTTCAATTGCATTACATTGCACGATATCACATTAATAACAAATGCTGCACTGATGGAATATCGATTTGTCGTTTACATTTTACGTAGGATCTCAGGGTCACTTGCGGATAAGTGATAATGAGCCTTGCATCCAGCACATACACGTATGTGCCATTTTATATTAACCAATATTAATGTGTGTGTTTCTAAGTGCGAATTGAGTACATCCATTCTCTTATTCGAGAATTATACAGCGACCTTTATATTTTTCTCCAACATTTATTTGGAATCGATGGCCATGTAAATTGAACAGTTTTCTCAGTCAGTAAAAAGTCGAGGGAATTTTTGTATGATGCTAAGCCACCCATCCAGATGTATCAAGGGCATCCCAAGTAGCAATAAAAAACATCCAGGGGACCTTTTGCACATTTTTGCAACAGTAATGCTATCATAGAAGCAAAACATAAAGTACAACTATTGTAGTGGTTATTACATTTTTAATTTGTGAACACTAGTGATCAATGAAATATTGTGTGGGACAAAATGGTGGAGCATATATAGTCTGGGAGCCAAGTTTCAAACGACTGCTAGTTTTTTTAGTTTGCTTGACACAAAAAGTTGTTGAGGAATTTATGTGTTAGAGAAATATGTCCAGAACATTGCTAAGGGGGGGGGGGGTGTAGACGTTTCAAGAGGCAGCAAAGTACATCAAATAAGGGATGTTCAAGGTACCCTTCAGCCCCAAAGACTATGCATTTTTAACCCCAGGTTTTAAAAAAATCCAAACCTCAATTCACAATTTTTAAATCATTCTCGATCCTATTTATATTTAATTAAATATCGGATGACACATTATTATTTTTTTATATTTTTTTCAATGAACGTAAGTCAACCCTTAGAGCGCAAAAAGTCAATATTTAAAAACAACTTAACACAATTCGTGAACGGTAATTTTGCCGTTTCCTGTACATTTGTATGATTAGGATAATGCTTCATTTGGTACATCGGTCATCTGGTACCACTATATCAAATTAGAATAATCCCACATTATTGTATGAATGATTTATGAGGTCAAAATAGTGGATGGGGTACTCTCACTAGTCGACCCCTTGTCATAACATAATCCTCATTGTTATAGTTATATACAATTTTAATACCACTCTGGCCACACTTGCTCTTGGAATATATTCAGGATAAAACCTATGTGAAATTTAGATTTTTTTACGTTAAGCGTAAACCCACTCTTAGAGTGCTGAAAGTCAATATAAAAAAAATAGCACAGTTAGTAATATGTAACATTTCCGTTTCCTGTACATTTGTATGATAATGAACATCCTAATGTCTGCTAACATCATTTGATACATCTGTCCTTTGGTACCACTATATAAAATTATATATTATTTTGTTTGTTGGATTTGCCACAGCATACATTTTATACATGTGTCTTTTGGGAAACCATGACCTGTCACCTTGAGGGTGTATGAAGTCAAAAGTCAGGATGGGGTATGTTAGCCTAAGAGATCAGTTGTGTAACCATAGAAAAAAATGGGGAGTGGGGGGGGGGTAGGCTAATCTAGTACCGTTTTCATGTATAGCTGCATTATACCTATTTTGATATAAATATGTTTTACTAGTGTATGCCTTATGACCATTCTTTTTTTTTACTTTTTTAGCAGTATGTGGCTTTAATCTCTTGTAAATATGATGTCTGAGAGCAATAGTTGCTTAACGGAACCACATTATGACAATAAATGTTGCCTTAGAAAGTTTATCATGATCAACGTCTTGACACTTTAACATTAGGAAACGTCAGTGATTGTTGTCCCTATGTATTTGCTGCTGACGGGTAAGGACTTCTAAAAGTTAACAGACTTTCTAAGCTGATAGCTCACTGGATTAAGTGTTCACAGTATCATATATTTTGTAAATGCTATCAAGTGTATATACGTATAGCTATAAAATTAATAAAAACATTATCATGAAATCTAATTTGCTAGTATGATTAATGTTTATCATGTACTATTCTAGTATGCATATTTATTTATTAAGTAACAAAACATTATCCAAAATATTATACAACACTTCAAATTACCAGTTATTTGGCTTGTGAGTTGTAGATATATATTTATAATCTATAATTATTTATTTATCATTTAGTATTCCAAGACACAGATAACAATGCAGTAACATGACAATGCCAAACACCACATAAACTTATTTTTATGTGTTTGTTATGAACACAAAATGACGTTACATGCAGCCTTCCCTTTGCAGGCATATTACATTGTTACCCAACTATATGTGTCTTTTGTCCATTGCCAGCAAGTCATCATACTGTATTGACCTCAACGAGCCTCATAGTGCCCATTTAAACCAAATAATCTAGATGTCTTGTTCAAACCTATCAGTGAACAGATCTGCATCTGTCGCAATTGACACCCCTGTATGTATACAATTTGTACAAAGTATATGAGCATGTGGTCCCGCACAATCCACACAATATTACTGACAAAGACAAATTTGTATGCCACCTGGTGATGAATAATGTCTTTAAAACACGTTCGAACAGTGCTCAAACTGTGTTAATTTGTTTGAAATATCGAATTTCAGTGATCTAAGGGTGTGCTTATAAAATCACGTATGTTTAACCCCAACAGTTCTTTTGACCTCATAAGTCCTTCATGCAGTAAGGTATGTTTTTTCTAATATATGATGGAACCAGATGGCTGATATACCAATTGAAGTCAACAGACAATAGCATGTGCATAATCATACACATGTAGAGCGAACGGGAAAGTTACAGTCTACGAACTTTAGCTGGAAATATTGACATTCAGCGCTCTAAGGGTGGGTTCATGTCTTCTGACAAACACTTCACCTATGTCTCGTCCTAAATATATTCAATGATGAAATGCGGCATTTCTGTTGCAAAAATGTGTAAAAATACCGTCTGGATATCTTTTAATGCTCCATCCCAAAGTCAGCCAAGTAAAATTTTACAATTTTCTTACAATCCTCACCCCCCCCCCCCCCACACACACACACATATTTAAGACTGCCAACATATTGTTGTTGTTTGGGATGCCCTTGAGACATTTGGATGGGTGGCTTAGCATCATACAAAAATTCGCATGGAACCTTATTTCGGTGGATACGGTCCCTGACTAAAACGGACATTACTTCAATATAAAACACACATACTCCATGCAATAAATGACAAGAGAAGGGGACGTGGCTCAATGGCTAGAGCGCCTGACTGCCTCGCCAGTCATGCATGCGTTCCGGTTTCGAACCCCGCTGTTCCCGTGTGGGGTTTTCAGAAAAACAGCATTGTTTCTCCCTTTTCAATGTGACTAGACGATCACGTTAATGGCGGCCTCGTCGAATTAAGGTTGAGACCAGTGTATCGACGGTAATTTATCTTCACACAATAAATAACCCACCAACTTAACCGGTAAACCGCATATTCTATTATACCCTATTATATCCTATCATATTGTATGCCATCATTTTGTAGCACGTCTCAGTTACCATAGTGCTGTTTGAATCAGGGAGATGTTACGTACCGCTGACACATCCTCGGTGATTCAGGGCTGCGCTAATGCCGGAGTCCAGAGTGGCACACACCATCAGCAAGACGAACCAACATCTCAACAATACATGCATCCTGACTGTCTGCAAATAAATATCACGATTCATCACAGAAAAGAAGATTGTACATGCACACTTTTTTTTAATTGACAATTATAATTCTAGACGAATGTATCAATGGCGGTATTTTTGACCCGTCCCCGGTTTCCGCTCATCTGGAATAATAACGTTAACTATTAACCCTCTTGCTTGTGGAACCCTCTATATACTGTTTCAAGTTTTAGATCAATAGTAACACCACTCAATTTGATCAAATAGTTTTTTGTTAAAAGCGTATTTAATCCAGTCAATATTGGGAATGTCTATTTTTCATAACTATAGTTTAAGCTGGAAATTCCAGCTACGAATGAATGAAAAACAGAAGCAAACAATTCAACAGGACACGTGTTAATTTCTCAAATCACCTGCTTTGATTTAGGAGTGTGTTGTTCTACCAAAGCCCCTTCCAGGCCATATAATATATTTGCAAAATCTAGCAATGTATTATATGATCAGGCTAAGTTTTTGGCTGGGGTCCAAACGACCTCGCACGTCAGCCCTCCTATCTGAATCTCTGAGGGTCCTATTGATATCTCACATTGGACATAGCATAGCCTGCCATTATGAATATTTATAGTTGTGAAATTTCCTGTAGCCAATACAAAACGTTTAAAAAACTACCTTAAACATGTAAAAAGCATGGTTAAAGCAAAAGATCATTGTGTTAAAAACATGTAAGTTTATTATATATTACTAACCAAAACTTAAAAAATCAGTTTTCACCCAACATCATTTTTTTTCGGCGTGTTTCCTTACAGCGTGTATAAACGCTACTGACGAAATGTTGCAGTGTCATCAACTTTGTCCTTAACATCATATTTACAAGTGGCAAAGCATTTTATGAAATATAATTAAAATGTTATTTTGTGGGGTTGCCGTGCCCAGCTTAAAATGAGGTTAAAAGTATTTTTTCGAGAAAAAAAACATTTTTCAAAATAAATTATTTGATGAACATTTTTATTGGCGTTTATAAGAATCAAACTTGAAAATGCATACTAGCCTTCTCACCGCTAAGCACGATTATAGTAGTTTTTAGTAAGTTCCATTACCCGGTTCAATTACTGATATTGGGAATGGAATGAGTGTTCAAACATCAAGATTTGCGAATGTTTGGTCCCAAAGTATACAAAAACTGTATGAGTATTTGTGAGTGAGTTAATTTTGCCCACTTGAAGTAGTGTCTCGCTCCGCGACCCACAACTTTATTCGGGTAAAAAATAATCGGTATTTTTTTGCTTTTTAAGGTTAACCCTTGTGCTGCTAGAACCGTATTTATACAGTTTCAGACCAAATAAAGTGTAAAAAATATATCGTAATGCTCGGGTAATTAGCCCAGATATTCTGTAGATGACCATTTTTTTTTAAATAGGCATATCGTTCGTCATTTGAAGCTGTGATTTTGGTTAGCGTGTACAGTTTAGAAATGTGATTGTGTCATTTGTAAGTTGAGAAACTTGTCATATACGAATAGTAGTTAAATTGGAGTGAAACTGAATGTAGGCTATTTCTAATAAGTGAACCACAAGTGACTCCATTGACATATATTCTGGTAGTTTTCTCAATAGAACCTTTAAACAAGCACAGGTCTAATGTAATTCTTCATGTTTTCTTAGAAACAAAAAGTGTGGTTAGGACGTCAGTTGGTATGACGTCAGTTGATACTTATAGACGACAATTCTTTTTTTTCAGTTTAAGCTGTGAATTTCTATTTTAAAAATAAACTTCCAGAGCGTCTGTCCTTAGTTTGAAGTCATAAAATCCAGAGCAGAAAATAAATTGTCGACAAAATCCCCCTGAAATCAATATTTGACACTGAAAATTTTCTAGGGTGGAACTCCGAACTCACATTTATCATCTCATAAGACTAAATAATCCAATTGTTTTGCAGGTAAATAATTATTTTTTTGTCTTTTTTTATCTTTTTTTTTTGGAATCCTATACGCGTCAGTACCAGAGGCCCTTATTAGATCCCGTCAGTGCCAAAAAAAATTTTGGATGGATTATACCGTTTTTTTCATGTCGGATTATTAAGTATAAATATGTCATGCCTTACATAAAAGCCACACGAGAGCTCAAGTAATATTTACCATGCTTAAATAATTCTATGCAATCTGTAGAGAGTACTCACAGCTCAATATTAGTGATGAAATCACCTGCAGACTCTTTGATTTCTTATCTAACAGTGTATGACCTTACACGGCTAATGTACATACTTGACAACACTGGAACATCCACTTATATAGCACACATCACCGCAAGGGAGTGGCACAGATCACACTGTGTAATCACTTATAATCCATGTACCTGAACACGTTTAATGCAGTAGCTCCCAGCAGACACAAGACGTTGAATCAATGTTGGTTTAACCTTTTCACTACCATACATGACGGAAATTTCCGTCGTCATTCGTCAATGAACGTAACCATAAAATGACACAAATTTTCGTCAAATATATACTACATTTATGTATTTTTCGTCATTTGAAGCTGGAAATTGCGTTAGCAATTCCAGCTTCAAATGACGAAAAATAGAACTCCTACACCAGTATATCTGGATCCTGGTATGCACCCCGGCCTGGAAGTCAAAGGGTTAACGTTCGTTCAGCGTCGAAGACGGTGGACCAACGTTAAACCAATATTGATTTAAAGTCTTGTGTCTGTTGGGCTGATTACTTGAAAAGTAAACATTTACGGCTGTTTGTCCTTGTACACGGTGCTGCTGTGCAAACAGCAGTAACAGATTACTTAAAAAGTAAGCAGTTACTGCTGCTTGCCTATACCTGTTTCCAATGCGACATTATGTTTCAATTAGTTATTGATAAAGTATTTACAACGTTGACAACGTTGACAACGGGTCGTAAATCCGGATCCCGGTTCCGGATATCAATCTGGATCATCCCCAACATCAAATTTATTGTTCCTTGGCCTGTAACAGACTATTTACTACCACTAAGAAAATAGACGCACTTATAAAAAAAGTATCCAAAAGCATTAGTGGCGTATCCAGAAATAAAATAAGAGGGGGGGGGCTTAAAAATTTGTGAGTGGAAATAAATATAATTTTGATTTCAATACAATAATTTACGACATATCATATACAGCAGGTTGTTAAACTAGTATGTTTGTATCCTAATGAATCTTGGTGGCGCCATCCTAGCGACCTTAAGTTTGCTCTGAATGAGGTCTCCAGACGCAAGAGGAAGGTTTTTTTCAATATTTATATGTACATTTTGTTTTCCGTATGTCAAATTGGGCATGGGGTACAACCACCCACAGTGCACCCCTCCCCCCTATCTCACCCAAACCAACTTTTTTGTAAACCTTGATCTAATTCTGAAACATGAAATGAGATGCTAACAGCAAAAAAATAAGGATGAACTTTATATTTGGACCCCTTATAGGGGAGTATCCCCAAACCTGTCTAAAATTAGGGGGTAGGGTTTTTAGGAATTTTAGGCATATTTAAGGGCAAAGATGGAAAAAAATAATATAAAGCTAAAAAATTTTGGAGTTACTTAGATGGTCATCCTTAATGACCTGTCAAAAGTCCCAAAGTTTTCCAGGAGCGGAACATGTTTTTTGTGGCAAAAATCCAAAATGGCCACCAGAGACCATAAAAAAATGTAACAGACGAAGAATTTTACATATATTCCTTTGTAATACCTTTTTTTTACCTATTTTTTACGGGGAACTCGTTTCAGGTCATCTTTTTTAAGTTTTAAAGCCCCATTCGTGCTTTGGTTGCAAAAATCCAAAATGGCCGCCTGATACAATACTGAAATTGTAACTTATGAATAAATTTTAAAAATATTCCTTTTTAATATCTTTTTTTCTGCATTATGTTTCACGATAAACTTAAATCAGGTCCTATTTTAACATTGTAAAACATCTGTCATTGCACACTTCAAAATGGCCGCCATTGGAGAAGAAGAACAATTTCAGAAACTATTTCATATTTTGTCTACATAACTTTTTATTTAGAAACATAGTGGCAGTAAAAAGTATTTCTGGAATCATGTGTGGTAATGCTATGTGGTTTAGTCCAGTAAATTGTCCTCGGTGTTGCTCCAGCCTTTCATGTAATAATAATAATGATAAATTAAGATGCATGAAATTATTTAAAACGCGGTGACAAAAGGGTGTGATTTCTTGTCTAGGACCTTGCAGGCTCGGGTGTGAGACCTTGCCTAAGACCATGCGGGCTCACGGTAAATCATTGCCTAGGACTTGTAGGCTCGGGTTTGGGGGAGACCTTGCCTGGGGGAGACGCCGCGGGCTCGGGGTGAATCCTTGTCTATGACCTCTAGGCTTGGGTGTGAATCCTTGCCTAGGACCTGTAGGGTCAGGTGAGAGACCTTGCCATGACCTTGTGGACTCGCGTGTGAGTTATCGCTTAGGACACTACGGGTGCGTTTGTGAGTCCTTGCGGGTTTGGTTGTGAAGCCTTGATATTTTAGTGCAAATTATTTTCTGCGCTTGTTTTTTTATATAATTTTGGTGTGCTGAATTCGAATATGTCGGTTAACATTCTATCTTTGGTGTCAATCACCTTCAGATAAGCAAAACAAAAGTGGCCGCGAAAACCACATCTGTTGTACATTTTTGTTACATATTATTGCACGATTTTTGCTTTCTGGTTTAGAGTTGATAAATTTATGTCTCATGTTTTTCGATCAAAATGACCCATTTTTGACCTTCAAGCTCAAAATAGTTACCACCAACATACAAATGAAATCTGTTTTTATGCACGTGAACTATAATATCAAAATCAACATTTCTTCAATGGAAAACTAAAAAATAGACTACGTAATACGGCAGATTAGGTTGCAAGGCATTCGAAACTGTATTAAATCACAGTATATTCTAACATGCTTTGATTTGCTTAGTATTTAAAATGACGTCGTTATTTGTATGTAAAATGGCGTCCATCTTGGATTTTGCGATAAACTATAGGTCGGACGATGAACAATTAACACCAGAAATTTTTTTTCGGCCCTGAAGTCATACAAAAAAAAATTGAACAATTTCGAGCCATAAATATAAAAAATATGTTTAATTTAACTTTTGATAGTCATTTTGTTTCATGTTCATATGAAGGTGAATTTTGTGGTCATTTTGGATTTTTTATTTAAACTTGCTCGTCAGTATCTATAATCGTAAATATATAAAAAATCGACTGACATCTTTTATTTAAAGGTCAAATAAAAGTTATTTCTTTCCAAAGACACTAGAAAAAAAATGTAATCAAACCATTGCAGAAGTCATCAATTGTGCTTTCTTGTGCAAAACACATAGAAAATACGTTTTGTTTTACATTTTGGCAGCCATTTTCTGTTTTGCTAATTTGAAGGTGAAGGTCACCAAATTAAGCATGTTATCAGAAATATTCTATTTCAGCACACACAAATTATGTAAAAACAAGTGGATCAAAAATTATACACGAAAATTCCGAGAAAAGAATCATGTTTCACATTTCAGCCCATGCTAAATACAAATATCTTCATGTAAAGCTTCAATATGTTTTCATTAAAAAAATATAGGACATTTAGAAATATAAATAACACTCATTTTTAAGTATACACACATATGGGTTCAGAAAATATAGGCCAGATATGGATTTGTCCAATAATTACATTTTCTTAAGTCGTTTTCTTTCACCATGTTGAATCGTTTGTTTTGTTGTTCATTTTGATTATTTTATAAGAGCAAATCATGTTTTAGCGTATGTGGAGAGACAATTACTGGTACTTACTCTACTGCAACATTAGAACGGGAATTTAATTATCTGTTACATAGTATACCACAAGTACAGATTGGTGAACCAAAACATCAATCTGGGTTTTGAAAAAAGTTGGTTTGAGTGAGATATGGGGGGTGCACGGTATGTGGCTGTAGCCCATGGCCTAAAATAAATGTTTTTTCACGAGTTAAACATTGAAAAACGAGTCCATTCCCACTGTAAAATGGAATGGTCGTGTTGAATGCTCTATAATTTGACACTATATCCACTCTTGGATAATATTTGATTTCGGATGCCGGTTAATAATTTATTTGATTTATTGCCGGTGATTTTGTACAGCTCTCCGATGACCCTGTTTGTGAACTGATAACGTCAGGTGTCTCCATGTACCACGTACAAATGGAATCTGCGTATTCTCATTCCGCGAAACAACAAAGTTCATACAATGCTGGCTTAACGTGAGCAGAGCAATACAATACGTTAATACAATGTTAGTTTATTGCTGGGCCAGTATCGTAGTCGGTGGGCAAGAGTCGCATCAACAATGGCTTGATGTCTTGTGTTAGCAAAAATCAGTGTTGATGTTGGCCCACCGTCTGCGATGCTGGCGCGTCACTATGCCAACACTGCTTTAACCCTTTCAGATCGACTTTTGACGTCAGATTCAGAAATAGTCAAATATTTCTAATGGCCGTAGAACCATAACATAGGTATTCAAATGAAGCAGAAAGAGATAACTAAGACATTTGTGATGATTACAAATTGAAAACCCTTGGTCTCCATGGTACTATACTAATATATTTCAGCGTTGTAATGGTTAACACCTTGTGCTTATTTGGCATTTTCAGTGGTGTTTATGCTTTCTCCTATCTCAGCACTCCGGGTTAGTCAATTTTCTGACTTTTTTATCACCACTTTTTTTCTGTAGATTAGGTCACATTGTCGTAGCATTTTAAGTGACGTTGCCCATCATCTCACCGCATATGATAAAGTAGTCTTATTTTTGTCGGCTAATTCACACCTCCATCTAACAATAACAGAAGGTGGATGGTATATAGAGCTTGGGAAAGTACATAGTGTAAAATGACATATTAAAACCTCACAAATGTCAGTAATTCTGGAATGTGTGTGTGGGTGGTATGTCGAGAATCTGTGTGTGGTTGGTATGTTTTATTCATGTCTACTCCTGTCTGATGGTAGCGGGTTAATCCCTTTTCCCATTGTTTCTTATCAACATTTATTTTTGGAGATTAAATCACGTTGCCACAACATATCACGCCACGTTGTTCAGCATCTAAGCAACATATGCATATACATAGTACTAGTCTTTTTAGCTGGACGGGGGCCCTGGTGTAGTGGTTGAAGCTGCCTGCCTATGTGATTGGCCAGGCATTCAGGTTTCAAATAAAAAAATGTTTCTTTCTCGCTCACTCGTAAAGATTCAGTATTGTGGAGAGCCTCCGTGACCGAGAGGTAGTGAGCTCGTCTCCAGATAGTCAGTGCTCGAATTTTGAATCCTGTATCTGGAGGGCAGTGTCATCTAATTCTTCTATATTAGGATATTATCCAGGCCCAGTTTAGTCTATATGTGCACAAATGGGACATTCATTCGTATTTTTGGTTGGCTAATCTGACACCAGAATGTAATTATAATAACAGCGACTGAAGGTATTCACAACCTTGGAAAAATAGTTAAAAATGACATAGTTAAAACTCATAAACATGATAACTGTCAGTTACAACCTGAAATTATGCATTAACTAGTTGAGTACATACGCGAGAACAGTGCACGCCAAAGTATGAACCAGCTGGACCCTTTAGGCGCCAATCACAACTATAATTGCCTCTGCAAAGCAGGTTATGATTTTGTTTGTTTGTTTGTTTGTTTGTTTGTTTGTTTGTTTGTTTGTTTGTTTGTTTGTTTGTTTGTTTGTTCGTTCGTTTGTTTGTTTGTTTGTTTGTTTGTTTGTTTGTTTGTTTGTTTGTTTGTTTGTTTGTTTGTTTGTTTGTTTGTTTGTTTGTTTGTTTGTTTGTTTGTTTGTTTGTTTGTTTGTTTGCTCGTTCGTTCGTTCGTTCGTTCGTTCGTTTGTTTGTTTGTTTGTTTGTTTGTTTGTTTGTTTGTTTGTTTGTTTGTTTGTTTGTTTGTTTGTTTGTTTGTTTGTTTGTTTGTTTGTTTGTTTGTTTGTTTGTTTGTTTGTTTGTTTGTTTGTTTGTTTGTTTGTTTGTTTGTTTGTTTGTTTGTTTGTTTGTTTGTTTGTTTGTTTGTTTGTTTGTTTGTTTGTTTGTTTGTTTGTTTGTTTGTTTGTTTGTTTGTTTGTTTGTTTGTTTGTTTGTTTGTTTGTTTGTTTGTTTGTTTGTTTGTTTGTTTGTTTGTTTGTTTGTTTGTTTGTTTGTTTGTTTGTTTGTTTGTCAGCAGGATTACGCACAAACAATGAACGGATTTGCATGAACCAGAGATGTGTCTCGGGCCACGGAACAATCCATTAAATTTGGGGGAGGATCCGGATTACAATCTGGATCCAGGATCCGAATTACGATCTGGATCCCGATCGTATCGGGCTGGGTCCGTATTCTTGTACAAGTTACGATATATCGTAGGCTTCGGATTGGTCGAGATGGCCATCTCGACCTATCGGAAGCCTACGATATATCGTAACTTGTACGAGAATACGGCCCCAAATGAGGATTCTGTTGCGTCAGTGACCCTATGTTGCGCGGCGGAGGTTTCCATTCTCTGACTGACTGTCTAGTAGTTTATTAACATTTTAAATGTAACGGCTTTCGAAGATGGAACGTGTCTGTCATTGGCCAGATGAAAAAATAACTGCCTTGCAATTTAACAAATATATAAGTTTAAATCACATGAAGTAGCGTCGCACTGCACGCGGTTGAGACTTTAAATTTTATTGTATAATTGTGTGGTTAAAACATAAATAACGTTATTCATTAACATGCTCAAAACGTTGGGATATTGTTTCAAAATCGTGATCTTGGACGATGCACTTCAACATCGATTGCTTCACTTCACTCAGATGTAAACGAACACCTTGTACAACAGAATGATAATGTGTAACATAAGTTGTCAGTACTAGCAGGTAGTGTGATTATGCCCAGACATTAAAAATGGCACATGCATGAACAGGTCCCGTGAGTAGGAGGGGATGGTGAGTTGGCTGATCGGTTCTTAAATTAGAGCGTGCCATAACATGAACATGTACCTGTTACAATACTCGATAAGCTTCAAATATTATCACATTCAAAAGGGGAAAGGTCACCAGTGAAACATATAATACTTGATTAGTTGGTCTTCAAACCTGGGGTTAGGGTCAGGCAAACGTCTGTCGTTGTTCTTCTAGTATTTCTAGTATTTCTAGAGATAACCCTTTATTCCACTGCATCATGCAATACATCATAAACGGAAATTGAATTACCTTTTATATGATGTATTCATTTACATGTGCAGATTTGCAAACTAGAATAGCAACGACAGAGGTTTGCGTAACCCTTCCCCCTAATTTTAGACAGGTTTAGGGGTGCGTTCGTCCCTATTTTATTGCTGTTGACATCTCATTTTATGCTTTGGACATATCACGGTTCAAACAAAGTTTAAAGTTGGGTGAGTTGTGGGTGTGGGGGGGGGGGGGTTTGCACGAAGGGTGCTAGTAGCCCACGGCCTGTTAGGCCCAGTGCAGATGCTCGATGGAAACTATAGCCTTACCACTCTTTTGACTTGAAGTCAAGCTCAACTCATAAGTTAGAAGTCAAAACATAACATGAAGCAGAGTAGGTTAACAATGTCATCGGGCTCCGTAAGCGTGATGAATGATCGCATCACCTGCTGACATATACCACTTCAGTGTCCCACGCGTGTTGTGAACGGAATGTCACACCTATTGTTTTCTAACAAACTGGCGCCTCTGATATATTCCTCTCATCGCGTGAATCGGCATTAAAATTTAATTAACACCAACATAGTTTCGAATGCCTTTTAGCCTAATCTGCCGTATTACGTAGGCTAGTTTATTTTTTAGATTTTCATGATATAAATGTTGTTTACGATATCATTGTTCACGTGCAGAAAAAAGTTTTTAATTTTGTGTTGGCGGTAACCATTTTAAATTTGATGGTCAAATATAAGTCATTTTGATCGAAAAACAAGAGACATAAGTTTATCAACTCCAAATCATACAGAAACCAGAATTTGTGCAATAATTTGCAACAAAAATATAGAAAAGATGTGGTTCTGGCAGCCATTTTTTTTCTTGTTTATTAAAAAGTGAAGGACACCAAACATAGGCGAATAGTATTAGACCTGTAATCAGGCGGAAAGCTGAAACAAATATGCCGAAGCTGAATTTTTCAAAAAACCTTTCAAATACCATTAGAAATAACATACTAAAACTCCCTGTGATTCCCGCTGGAGCCTTTTTCCATTGTTCAAGATGGCGTCCAAGATGGCCACCAAAATGTCATAACCGCTACATCTCGGCTTCTAATCCACATAACTTTATGATTTAAATGTCTACATGTACATTTAATGCCATAAGGATTACAATGAAAAAGGTTCTAAATCACTAAATAGTCAAGCCTATCTTATATTTGCAATTTAAGGTATACTGATAAGGGAAATAGCGAGATTTTGATATGTGTGACATTTTAAGTATTACTTCAATCATTAGCATAACAGAAATAGAAAATAAATAATATATGTGACTATGTCATTACCCATATCCTGTTTCATATTAATCCTTTTGTAAACAAGTACATTTTGATATAAAAATTATGAAGTTATGTGTAAAAAGGTGTGGGGACGAGGCAGTACAGGGCGAAGATGAAGCGTTAAATGGCAATGGGAAAGCTTTAAATGGCAATGGGAAAGCGCTAAAGTGCGTTGGGGAGGCGTTGAAGAACACTTTATTCAGTCAAAAATAGCCATTTAATATGATACCCATTAATATGACATTTTGTCATCAGCATTGTACTCTAAAAAATGCAGCTAAAAAAATCATCAAAGATATGGATTACACTTGTTTCTATCTTTTTTTGTGTGAATTGTTTTTGGAATGAGACTTTGGGTCGAACTATTACCAAAAAAGGATTTTCTAGCCACAATAAAATTGAAACAAGGTATTTCATTGTGGTATTTCAATTTGTTAGAATTATATTTTCGCTCCTTTGACCTTGAAATTGACATTTCGACTTTGAAGATTAGTTTGAATCACTAAAATAATGCCAGAAATGGATCTCCCAGTAGAAAAGGTGAGGTCGGTTACCTCTTTTTACACGAAAAACAGGTATGACACTGGTTCTTAATTGATCTTGCAATAGACGTTTTTGACATTGAAGACCTTTAATTATCAAAAAATAATATTTGTTTTTACATTTTGAACTTGGAATTTACTTTTTAATCTTGACGAAGTCCTTGAATCATCAAAATAATACCATAAATGAATTATCCAGTTAAAACCGCATCAACAAGAAGTATTACATAATTATCAGATTATGATGTTCGACATTTGTTAAAAATATTATTTTCAAGAATTTGACCTTACAATCAACCCTTTGACCTTGAAGATCACATTGAATCACAGACATAATACAATAAAAGGATTAACAAGTCAAAATCCCATGAACATGAGTTATTACATGTTCTTAGCTGTATTTGGTAAAAATCATTAGGGCCAATATCAACAATGACCTTGGATTTTACCACTAGCCCCACCGCCATCTTAGATTTTTGACACCGCTTAAAATTTATTTGAACCAATGAGTTTCCCAACTCTTGAAAACATGGATTAAAAACAAGTTTGGGCAAATTAGGATGGTTATACCGATTTTCACGGACAATTGCGGTCATATTGGAGATGACCCAGTTTTCATTCATTTTAGGCGTCAGATTTTAATCGATTTTTTTTCTGTCATTCACTATATGTCCTATTGTCATAATATTTTGGGGGTATCAACATGTTAGCGGCCATCTTGGACGTCATCTTAAATAATGCAGAAGGCTCCAGCGGGAATCACGAGGAGTTCTATTATGTTATTTGTAATGGTATTTTGAAGCTTTTTTTAAAAAAATCAGCTTTGGTACATATTTTTCTACTTTAAAACCCTATACTATTTGCCTGATGTCTAATTCTATCTGACAGATTCGGATTCAGCACACACAAATTATGTAAAAACACACAAATTCAGCACACACAAATTATGTAAAAACAAGCGGGATAAAAAATACAGCAAAGCAAAGTTCAATGTTTCATATTACCAAGGTTAAAATTGTCCAAATAGCGATATTTTCGCATTTTTATTTCTAAGACTTAGAGGGTCACATATTTGATTTTTGCAAAAATTAATATTTATTGGTACAATATGAATTCACAGATAGGCCTATATATGTATCAGTCCCTGATGAACCCGATCAATGTTTTTTTTGTGACATTCTTAAATATTTTATCATGGTACAGAAAAGGGTTAGCTCACCACTTTCGTCCAATGTCTGTCTGTCTGTCTGTCTGTCTGTCTGTCTGTCTGTCTGTCTGTCTGTCTGTCTGTCTGTCTGTCTGTCTGTCTGTCTGTCTGTCTGTCTGTCTGTCTGTCTGTCTGTCTGTCTGTCTGTCTGTCTGTCTGTCTGTCTGTCTGTCTGTCTGTCTGTCTGTCTGTCTGTCTGTCTGTCTGTCTGTCTGTCTGTCTGTCTGTCTGTCTGTCTGTCTGTCTGTCTGTCTGTGCCTGCCTGCCTGCCTGCCTGCCTGCCTGCCTGCCTGCCTGCCTGCCTGCCTGCCTGCCTGCCTGCCTGCCTGCCTGCCTGCCTGCCTGCCTGCCTCCTGCCTGCCTGCCTGCCTGCCTGCCTGCCTGCCTGCCTGCCTGCCTGCCTGCCTGCCTGCCTGCCTGCCTGCCTGCCTGCCTGCCTGCCTGCCTGCCTGCCTGCCTGCCTGCTGCCTGCCTGCCTGCCTGCCTGCCTGCCTGCCTGCCTGCCTGCCTGCCTGCCTGCCTGCCTGCCTGCTGCCTGCCTGCCTGCCTGCCTGCCTGCCTGCCTGCCTGCTGCCTGCCTGCCTGCCTGCCTGCCTGCCTGCCTGCCTGCCTGCCTGCCTGCCTGCCTGCTGCCTGTCTGTCTGTCTGTCTGTCTGTCTGTCTGTCTGTCTGTCTGTCTGTCTGTCTGTCTGTCTGTCTGTCTGTCTGTCCTGTCTGTCTGTCTGTCTGTCTGTCTGTCTGTCTGTCTGTCTGTCTGAAAAAGCGCTAGGTAGAATAAGAAAAGGTAAAGTGTCGGGAATTGACGGAATTCCGATTGAGTTATATTCTTCGGACATTAAATATTTCACACCTTTACTGACAACATTATTCAATACCATTTTCGATTCGGCAGATTATCCAGATGACTGGGCACAAGGGTTGATATACCCAGTTCACAAAAATGGTCATAAGTCAGATCCACAGAACTATCGGAAAGTTTCTCTGATTCCCTCTCTTGCAAAAGTTTTTGAATCTGTACTCGAAAATACTTAGTGTGCCGTGACGATGATCCTCTACAAAGAAGCTTTAAAAAAGATTGTACGACATCTGATAATTTATTTGTGTTGTACAATCTGGTTGAAACGCAAAAAACACGTAAAAACCGCTCTACGTTTGTTATACAGATTTGACCAAAGCTTTCGATTATTTAAACAGAGATGCACTTATCCTGAAACTGCAGCAGCGCAATGTCGACGGAAAATTTCTGAATACAATCAAATCTATGTTTCTTAAATCTAGCAGTCGAGTTAAATGGAATGTCAAGATTAGCAAGCCTATTAAAAATCGTTATGGTGTCATGCAGGGGGGTGTCTTAAGCCCCAAACTTTTCAATGAATTCCTGCAGGATCTCGGAAAATATTTAAATCCTAAATACGGTCTTAAGATAGGAGACATATACCTTGCGTACCTCCTATTTGCCGACGACATAGTCCTCTTTTCAGAATTTGCAGAGAGCCTACAGGCAAAAATTGACTTATTTTACAAGTACTGTGAAATATGTAATCTGATAATAAGCATTGCTAAAACAAAAATAGTGATTTACAACCAAATATATGCTAAACATTCATTTTCTTTCACACTGGCCGAAAATACGCTTGAAATCGTGGACAAATATAAATATTTAGGTCTTTGTTGTAGTAATAATAAAAATATATTTCCAAAAAACCATTCCTATCTGGCTGAACAAGCTCGCAAAGCAATATTCACAATTAGAAATTATAGTCACAACTTAGGACATCTAACGCCAAAATTGTCTCTAAAAGTATTCCAAATAGAGCCAATACTGATGTATGGTAGCGAGGTACTATTTATTGGTGAAGAAATATTGGACTTTGAGACAGTCCATTTATCATTCTTGAAAAATATGCTTGGAGTCAAACAACAAACCACATCAGTTACTATTTATGGGGATACAGGAAGGTATCCTCTCTTTTAAAACAACAAATTCTAGCTTTGAAATACTGGATTCGCTTGATCTCTTGCCTAGAAGCTGTTATTTGAGAATCGTGTACAACTCACTGGCGTCTCTTGACTTTATTGGTGAAACAAATTGCTGCTCTCACATCAGGTCATTATTATTCCAAACAAACCACCGCGACGTTTTGGAAAATCATAGGGTAGAAAATGCCAATCGTCGCATCAAACAAGTTAAATCATGTTTGATTAATACATATATAGTTGATTGGTCTATCAAAGCCCGAAACTCCTTAAAATTACGAACGTACATAAAGTCCAAATTCGAACACTCGCTAGAAGAATATCTGTTTTACATCCCCGACACAAGGTGGATGAAGGCACTATCAAGATTAAGAATGAGCTCACATATGCTAGAAATTGAACGAGGAAGGCATGTCAACAGGTCAAGCCGCAAAAACTACCACTGGAACAGCGCATATGTCAAAGATGTACATCAAACTCTGTTGATGACGAAATTCATTTTTTAATTACTTGCTCTTACTTCGCTACGCAGCGAACTAGTTTACTTGCCGAAAGCAAACTACTCAATAGTGAATTTGACTCATTCTCAAACGACGACAAATTTATATATATTATGTCATCTACACATTAACCATTAGTAATATGCTTAGCAAAATACACCTATAGCTGTTTTCAAACCTTAAGCGTGTCGCGTATCTCCACTTTATAAAACGATAATCATCCACTAATGAAATCATACATGCTGTCGGGGGATCACCACTGTGGTATCAGCGACTGATGCGGCTGGTGATTCCTCTAATCATCCACTCATTAAATCATCTATGCTGTCGGGGGATCACCAGTGTGGTATCAGCAACTGGTGCGGCTGGTGATTCCTCTAATCACCCACTCATGAAATCATCCATGCTGTCGGGGGAACACCACTGTGGTATCAGCGACTGGTGCGGCTGGTGATTCCTCTAATCATCTTGGTGTTTCCAGTTGACGTCAGTCAATGCATTTTTTAGATTGTTTTTTCAACATGTTCAATGTAACTAATATTTTTATTTTCTTCTTCATACATACTCTCACTCATTATGTAATTACTCGGTTTCTACGCTTTCCAGAGGGTTTTTTTGCTATATGCAGTAGCTATTTTATCTCTGGTTTTGGTGCGGGAGACTTAAAAATATCATGCCAATGCTGTTTAACTGTAGGTTATTTTAAATAGTTCTCATGCATATTTTATTTAACCTGTGCTTGTTTTAGTATATAATGTCGTTTGATTTTAACATGATTTAACATGCATATTTTACC
>OZ024907.1:89021354-89043186 GCA_964017125.1 Flabesymbios commensalis
GGCCAGAAATGGATCTCCCAGTAGAAAAACACGAAAAACAGGTATGACACTGGTTCTTAATTGATCTTGCAATAGACGTTCTTGACATTGAAGACCTTTAATTATCAAAAAATAATATTTGTTTTTACATTTGAACTTGGAATTTACTTTTTAATCTTGACGAAGTCCTTGAATCACCAAAATAATACCATAAATGAATTATCCAGTTAAAACCGCATCAAAAAGAAGTATTACATAATTATCAGATTATGATGTTTGTTGATATTTGTATTTGTTAAAAATATTATTTTCAATAATTTGACCTTACAATCAACCCTTTGACCTTGAAGATCACATTGAATCACAGACATAATACCATAAAAGGATTTACAAGTCAAAATCCCATGAACATGAGTTATTACACATGTTCTTAGCTGTATTTGGTAAAAATCATTAGGGCCTATATCAACAATGACCTTGGATTTACAGCCATCTTAGATTTTTGATACCGCTTAAAATTTATTTGAACCAATGAGTTTCCCAACTCTTGAAAACATGGATTAAAAACAAGTTTGGGCAAATTAGGATGGTTTTACCGATTTTCACGGACAATTGCGGTCATATTGGAGATGACCCAGTTTTCATTCATTTTAGGCGTCAGATTTTAATCGATTTTTTTTTCTGTCATTCACTATATGTCCTATTGTCATAATATTTTGGGGGTATCAACATGTTAGCGGCCATCTTGGACGTCATCTTGAATAATGGCGAAGGCTCCAGCGGGAATCACGAGTTCTATTATGTTATTTGTAATGGTATTTTAAAGCTTTTTTGAAAAAAATCAGCTTTGGTACATATTTTTCCACTTTAAAACCCTATACTATTCGCCTGATGTCTAATTCTATCTGACAGATTCGGATTCAGCACACACAAATTATGTAAAAACACACAAATTCAGCACACACAAATTATGTAAAAACAAGCGGGATAAAAAATATAGCAAAGCAAAGTTCAATGTTTCATATTACCAAGGTTAAAATTGTCCAAATAGCAATATTTTCGCATTTTTATTTCTAAGACTTAGAGGGTCACATATTTGATTTTTGCAAAAAAATTAATATGTATTGGTACAATATGAATTCACAGATAGGCCTATATATGTATCAGTCCCTGATGAACCCGATCAATGTTTTTTTTGTGACATTCTTAAATATTTTATCATGGTACAGAAAAGGGTTAGCTCACCACTTTCGTCCAATGTCTGTCTGTCTGTCTGTCTGTCTGTCTGTCTGTCTGTCTGTCTGTCTGTCTGTCTGTCTGTCTGTCTGTCTGTCTGTCTGTCTGTCTGTCTGTTTGTCTGTCTGTCTGTCTGTCTGCCTGCCGGCCTGCCTGCCTGCCTGCCTGCCCGCCCGCCCGCCCGCCCGCCCGCCCGCCCGCCCGACCGCCCGCCCGCCCGCCCGCCGGGACGCCCGCCCGCCCGAGCCCGATCTAGGTATGATTCAAGCCATTATAGACATTACAAGTGAACATAATGTTAGCAAAAACAACGAAAATCTGTTATTTTCAGCTGTTTTGAGCTGATTTCACCTGGCTGTGACCTTGAGATGATCTCACTTTGACCTTGGGGTAACTCTCATATGGAACCAAACACCAACCGATTTACTGGGAAGTGCTGGTCCAATAATGTAGTCTCAACCATTTTGAGATGATTTGACCATGCTATGACTTTGAGATGACCTTACCATGACCTTGGGATAACTCCCCTATAAAACCCAACACCTACCCATGTCACCATCTGTACTTGGCTTGGGTTTCGACCTATTCATTTTCATACCACCCTAAGGGTCAAGTGTACCCTGCTTCAATGACCTCTGGTTACCTTGACCATGCATAGAAAAGCTGCAGACCACCTGAAAGTAACGTGGTACATAATAAGGTTCACAACAAATATGGTCAACAAAAGTACCCAGGGGGGGGGGGGGGGGGTACAGGTGGCCCAAAAACACGAATATATTTGAACATAAATAATAAAACCTTCTGCTTGTATAAATGGTATTTTTTTAATAATTTTAAATACAAAAAAATAGGTTCAGTGTGAGCTCTGTGGGGTAAGGATGCCAGTGATAGTTGTTGATGGCCACCAGTGCCTCAACAGACAAACCGTCAGTCTGCTGTAGATGTCGTTAACGGACCACCTGTGGTCGCTGCATGACTGTCTGCTGTAGACGTCGTTAATGGAACGCCAGTGGATCGCTGCATGACTGTCTTCTGTAGATGTCGTTAACGGACCGCCATGCAGTGGATCGCTGTATAACTGTCTGCTGAAGTGTAGAGATCGTTAACAGACTGCCGATGGGCCACTGCATGACTTTCTTGTGGTCTTCTGTAGAGATCGTTAATTGACCGCCGATGGGTCGCTGCATGACTGTCTTCTGTAGACACTCTTAATGGACCGCCGGTGGGTTGCTGTATGACTGTCTGCTGTAGACACCGTTAATGGACCGCCGGTGGGTCGCTGTATGACTGTCTGCTGTAGACGTCGTTAACGGCCCATCGGTGGATTGCTGTATGACTGTCTGCTGTAGACATCGTTAACGGACTACCGGTGGGTCGCTGCATGACTGTCTTCTGTAGACACCGTTAATGGACCGCCGGTAGGTCGCTGTATGACTGTCTGCTGTATACGTTGTTAACGGCCCACCGGTGGATAGGGGTATGACTGTCTGCTGTAGACGACGTTAACGGACCACCGGTGGTCGCTGTATGACTGTCTGCTGTAGACGTCGTTAACGGACCACCGGTGGATCGCTGCATGACTGTTTGCTGTAGACGACGTTAACGGACCACCGGTGGTCGCTGTATGACTGTCTGCTGTAGACGTCGTTAACGGACCGCCGGTGGGTCGCTGTATGACTGTCTGCTGTAAACGTCGTTAGCAGACCGCCGATGGATTGCTGCATGTCTGTCTGGTGTAGACGGCCCCAGCGGACCGCCGATGGATCGCTGTTACTGCCTCCTATCTGGGTATGTTTGTTATGAGCAACAATCCAAGAATCCTTTTCTTAATTTCAGCGGGTTTTCTTGCCCTTCGTTATGAGCAGCACCCCTTTTTCTTTTCCGCTGCTTTTCCTTCTCCTATGTGTAGAGTAGGTGTGAGGGGGTCCATCTTATGTTTATCCATCATTTCGGTCGCCATCAACACAAACGCCTTCTCCACGTTGGTCGAGGTCTTGGCACTGGTTTCTATCAGAGGAAAATTCATATGATCAGCTAGTGCCTGTATAAACAAACAAAGGATGAGAGAATGTGGCAAGATCCTGTAAAAACATTACATTTAGCAATATGTACAAACAAAACAAAAATACCCAACTAAACTATCAGTGCATTTCGTTGGACCACGTAACTATTTGAAACGATTAGTTGCTGTACAATATTGAGCTCCACCACTGTCATATTAGATCCTCGGGATCTAATATGACAGTGGTGGAGCTCAATATTGTACAACAACTAATGGTTTCAAATACATACATTGCCCAATCTAACACACTAATAAGTTGGGTCTCAAATTAACCCTGAAGCGCTGGAATATTTGTATATGAACCATGGAGACCAAAAGAGTTTTTTTCAATTTGAAATCGTCATAAATTTCTTAGTAATAGCTCTTTCCGCTTCATTTGAATACCTATGTTATGGGTCTACGGTCATTTTGTTCTTTCCTACACTGTCCCCATTTAAACACTGTCGCGTTACGCTGAAAATCCTGCCCGAGCGGCAGTTTCGTTTAAATGAAACAAGTAATCATTTCATACAGGGGGAGGGTGGTGGAAGGGGTCGGGGAAGGCCACTTGCAGTCGGCATGAATCAGCACACGGCGTAGCAGTGTGTAGGCACACACACTGCTACGGAGTGTAGTTCTTTCCATGTGGGGATTGACTTAATTAGGACGTCAGAATCTGACGTCTACAGATGACAGATCCGTTATATCAGTCGATTAAACAGCTGATTGGGAACAAAATGAGTGTTTGAAAATCAAGATTGCAAATATTTGGTCAAAAATTAAACAAATATGAGTAATTTTCACCCACTTGAAGTTGTAGATCGCGGTAGCGACACACAACTTCAAGTGGGTGAAAATGTAAATGATTTAATTGAGCGCTTTAAGGGTTAACACATCATCCTCCTAAAATACATCATTGCTATGCTATAGTCGCATTCACATTAACCGTGTTGAATGATTTTCGCTGATTTCTCAGTCAATTCTCGACAAATTGTTGCACTATTTTCTAAAATGAGGCCACTACAATGATCATTTTATTAAAAATATATTGTATACATGCATTACATGCATTACATGTCAAATGGTCTTCTGCAATACTTCTGCAATGCTTTATAAAACGCGAAATTGTCAGAGCAGTCGCCCCAGGGCTAGACAATAGTGTGGCTAAAATGTCATGCAAATTAGTTCAGAATTGACAGAGGAGTCTGCGAAATTGATTCACTTCGGTTAATGAATTTAATGTGAATCTGGCAATAGACTCACTTTGGCCATGTCGTAAGTCACCAGTTTCGTGTCTACCATGTCGCACTTGTTCCCCACCATCAGCCGCCGGGTTCTCTCGTTAGTGCAAAGCTCAACTTCATGTATCCAGGAAATAATACTTTCAAATGTTTTCTGTTGGGAAATGACATAATTTTTTTGAAACATAGGCCTACGCCTACTACATAACTATTTCCTTATTTGACCTATATAAAATGCTAATAGGTTATCTGGGCCTACATTACTTTACACCTGACTAAAGAGACGAAGGCATCATAATATTAATCATGATGATAATAATAATGATGATAATAAACTACCGACCTTCGCAGCCCTAGCCCTAGACTGAAGACGTCAGATTAAATTTTTAACTACCCATGCAAACATCTCCCTGTGGCGCGATAGCCTACAAAGTGCTCCTGCCATGTAACTTTCAGATATATAATAATCCCTCTGTAAACCAGTCAGTCCACAGCGTGTGATGAACGCTTCTATTTCAATGGTATAAACCGGTTTGCGAAATCGGCAATTTATTCCGAGTGTCGTCGGCAAGACGACGTCATGAAACGGCTTGCAAATGTGCCACGGATTTCAACGCTAACGTTACAAATGATATAATTTCTCTGTCAATTTAATTAGGCCGTCCTAGAAATAATACAACTTGTTCAATGGAACAATGGAGAACAGAAATCTTCGGTCATATTTCCAGAATGGGCCAGTTCAACAGGACAAAAGGATAATTATTATCGCCTTAAGATTCTGTAATGTCGTACTTTTGGTCAGAGGCCGATGTTGTGACAGATTGTTGTTGCTGTTCAGTGACTTCTGTTATAAAAACGGGTAACCGGCGGTCTTAGCAATTTAATTGGGTGGTGCATTATTACATTCACTAAGAGTTGATAACATTCGTGGAAGGTGACAATTTTGGCCAAAAATGTTATCGCCGACCGAAATCTACTCACCTTGTCATGTTGTGTGCTATTTCCCATTCACGTGATTTCGGATCAGCTCTAGCCTACACTGTGGCCTGTGGCTGTGCTATTTCAATTGATTTTCTAACACTAATACTGATAGACCCCCTAGGCTAAGCCTAAGGGCCTATTATTTGAGTGTTAGGCCTACACTAACAGACAGTGTCTATTCTATGACTATGTATGTCTACGACCATTCAGGATTTCCGCCAGGAATGTTTTGAGTGTGAGAGGGCTCCAAAAGGGTGGGGAGGAAGGTGATTCCACAGACACACTCACACAGTGACAGCCTGAGACAAAAATCCACAGATTTGCATAGAATGGCCTAGACCCCCCTATTTTAAATTGACTGAAATTAGAACAAAATAGGGAATAGGTCACTATATATTTATACTTAGTAAATAACAAGCTTTTGTGCTAAGGGGGGGGGGGGGGGCAGCTTTCGAAATAAGGGTTAAAAATGAGGTTGTCCATCGGACAATCAGGTCATATTTTCAAGTTGTCCGCTGAAATTTCAGATTGTCCGCAAGTAGATCTAATATATAGCTACGACCCAGCCTGTTGCCACAACTTTCTGAAAACATTAGTTAACCAACAAGTGGAAGCTCACCACTGTAATCAAAATTTTCAACCCTGACAGTCACTTGAATTATAAATGCCTTTAAATAATAATGTAATGTGAAAATATCCTTCACAAAAGTTGGTTGTCCGAGCGGACAACCTCATGGTAACAATTGATTGTCCGCCAGAAATTTTGGTTGTCTCGGAAAACCGGAAGGGCCTTATTTTGAACGCTGGGGGGGGGGGCAGCGGCGTCCGCAGCTTTCCGATATAGAGGGGGGGGTTTAAGAGGTACAACATTTAGAAAAATACGGGGGTCCAATTGTTATTGGAAATGAAATCAAATTCACTAAAAATGATTAATTTCTCTCAAAGGGGATGAAAAATTAAATGACAGTTTGTAAATGATTGCATGCATTATCAATTGGTAAGTTTGCATCTCCTAGGCAATTAAACGTTGAATAATAATAAACTCCAGGAATTTCATTGTGGGAGAGGTACAAAATGTTGAATAAAATTTGTTGCAGTCATTTCAAATGAAGGAACTATAGGACTAGTACTTATTGTTGTATTTTATGTAGTTTTGTTTCAAACTAAACATTTAGTCTTAGGTGTATTATTATATTTAATTACTTTGATTATAGGAAAAAATACATCTATATTCATACAATGAAATATATATGTTTGCAGACATGTGAAAGGTTTCTTCATGTATGCAACATGTTCACTGGAAAGAAGTGACCTGCTCTTTGGAAAAACATGTGCAAGATTGCTACAACAGCACATATTTCCCACATTTAACATGTTTGAGCCACATGTTGTATATTTTGAATACCGGTAATATCAGAAATACAGAATACAGTATTATGTATTTCTGGTAATATTCATCTGATTAATTGTAGTACATGTAGTATATTACATCACAATTCTAAAGAGGATGTACATGTAATGTTATTATCCACATTAAATTAAAACTACAAGTAAAAGCTTAATAGGTTAATGTTCATGAATTATTTTGCTTGGTTTGGGCATTTTTTAAGGAGACATCATCAAGATCATATACAAATTTGGTATTCAGTCTCCAAGCAATGAATGTAATGATCAATTTAATATTGAATTGTCAAACAATGATTTCTCAATCTTTTCAGCCTATTAATTAGGTTTAGAGGCACCCCAAGTTAATCTCAGGAGTGTCAAATAATGTTTAAACAATTTGGAGTGATATGATTGGGGAATTCTGACTAAAAATGTGATATCTTACAGGGATTCATGAAGTTGTAGCAAATCTTTACAGGGATTCATGCAGTTGTAGCAAAGTGATGAATTGAACAATTTTAGAAATAATAAAGCTAATTTTCTGAATTAAAGAGTAGAACAATAACATATTTAAATGTATTTCTTCAAATTAATTGACATGGGCTAAATCCATGGGTCTTGAAATGCATGGCATAATCATTCCGATGATCATATTGTATAATATATGTGTGAAAGTAATCATGACAATGGTAAAATCTAAAATGGAATCCTCACTTATTTCATCTTGTCATTTTCTAATTAATGGAAGCGATTGTAAATGACAATGTTGAGTAGTAATTGGATATCATGATTGTATTGATCCGTAAACCTGTTAAATCTATGCCACTTTCAACATCTTTGCTAAGGGGTAACAATTAAAAATTAGCGCTTTAACTGCCGGTCCCGAATATATTCAGTTTCTTCAGTTTTTATTACCATATCAAGTACCACATTTTAAACATGTTAAATATAAAATGTGACTTTAAATAAGCAGAATTGTAAAAAAGTTGACCTCCATTTTGTCAAATATGAATAATTTTCACCCGCTTGAGGTTATGGATCGCCGACGCGATCCACAACCTCAAGCGAGTGAAAATTCAAATTAAATAATTTGGCGGTTAAAGGGTTAATACACATCATACATGAAAAAAAACATCATATCAGGTATTAAAGTACCGGTATCTATTGATAATGTGTGTGTTCAGCTAATGAGAAAAGTTATGTCTAGATTATAAGAAAAGGTAGTTGATTGATTATCATACAAGCTGTATAAATTAATGGCATAAACAAAGAGAACTGAGAATGAGAAGGAAAATGCATGTAACCAAGTTATGACAATATAAAAAATTACAACTTATTAGTTATATATAAAGGTTTACATTGTGAATTAGCCATAATGTCCTATGCATTTATTAAGGCTCCCCCTACCAGGGGGAGGCTTTTAGGTTTTGTACGGTTTCGTCCGCCGGCGCAGCGCATGGACACCGCCTCTCATCCATGTCGCCCTGATATCTACAAAACCGTTTTTTTCAATTCATTTGGTGTTCAACATACTGGATACAAGTATTAATACCTAGGCTGCATCAATTTTTCAGAAAGTTTGGGAAAATATTTGGGTCATTGCGGCCATCTTTAACCTTTTTTCGTCAAATTAGGACCTTGTCACCTTGATATCTACCAAACCGCTTTTTCAATACTTTTTGTGTTCAACATACTGGATGCAAATATTAATTCCTAGGCTGCATCAATTTTTCAGAAAGTTTGTGAATATATTCGGGTCACGGCGGCCATGTTTAATCTTCTTTCGTCAAATTTGGACCTTGTCACCCTGATAACTTCAAAGCCACTCATCCAATATACTCAAAATTCAACATACTGCATAGTAGTAATAATTTCTAGCCTGCATCAATTTTTCAGAAAGTTCGGAAGAATATCCGGGTCATGACGGCCATCTTTAATCTTTTTTCGTCAAATTAGAACCTTGTCACGTACCTACTAACTTCAAAGCTGCTTGTCCGATAAACTCAATATTAAAGGGACCCCTTGGGATGAGACATTTTCAATGTTGTCAATTTTGTAAATTTATATTATATAAAGCTATATAGCCTACTGATCTTAACTAAAAATACAAAAAAGTCAAAAAACTATTTAAAACACAGAAAAAAGAGTGAAATAGTTAAATTTCCAGGTCGTATATTGCCATGTAAACAAAACAAGTCAGCAATATACAAATCTTTACACCACATATTCCCACGTCTTGGACGAGGAGATCAAAGCAATCGCCGCTAATTGGTGTCTGATTGGTGTCTTATAGCCAGGACATGAGGTGATACACCTGCAACACTGATTGTCTGCCCAACGCTGGGCCGACGGCATCACCATGTGGCCCAATGCTGTAGGAACATTTAACCGTCCTTTAGCAAGTGTTTAGGTGTACAAAAAGTTTGTTTGGGTTTTAAGCGGTTTCATAGAAATGTTGATAAAAAAATATTTTTTAAAAATTAAAAATCCTGAAAAAAATAAAATCATGATCTTGGGGATACACTACTTCATTACAAAACTAAAAACGAAAATTGATGTCATCACAGAGGGCTGCTTTAAAAATACTGCATAGTAGTATTAATTCCTAGCCTGCATCAATTTTTCAGAAACGTCGGAAGAATATCCGGGTCATGGCGGCCATCTTTAATCTTTTTTCGTCAAATTAGGACCTTGTCACCCTGATATCTCCAAAACCGCTTTTTCGATTCACTTTGTGTTCAACTTACTGGATGCAAGTATTAATTCCTAGGCTGTATCAATTTTTCAGAAAGTTTGTGAAAATATTCGGGTCATAGCGGCCATCTTTAATCTTTTTTCGTCAAATTATGACCTTGTCACCCTGATATCTACAAAACCGCTTTTTCGATTCCCTTTGTGTTCAACATACTGGATGCAAGTATTAATTCCTAGGCTGCATCAATTTTTAAGAAAGTTCGGGGAAATATTCTGGTCATGACGGCCATCTTTAATTTTTTTTTCGTCAAATTAGGACCTTGTCACCCTGATAACTTCAAAGCCGCTTATCCGATATACTCAATATTCAAAATACTGCATAGTAGTGATAATTCCTAGCCTACATCAATTTTCAGAAAGTTTGGCCAAATATTTGGATCATGGTGGCCATCTTTAATCTTTTTTCTTCAATTTAGGACCTTATCACCCTAGCCTAAAGCTGCAAGCCTCTGCCTCATAATATTACTTGATAATTACATGTACAAATTGATTATCTGCAAAAATGATAATTAATGTATAACTCTTATTTGAAAAGTGGGGGGGAGAGCCTTCTTGGGTGTTTACATGGTGAACACTTACATCTAGTGTATATATGTAGGCCTATATATTGATCAATGGCAGTCGGCCATTTTTAATTGTTTTTATCCCCTACCCGTAGGGAAAGGGGGATTTTAGTTGCGCCAGGATTCCATACAGCGTCCGTAACGTTCAGATTTTTTGAAGATGCAATCAAAATTCAAAATGGCCACCAGAGGTCAACTTATCATTTTTGTGGTCGAGAAAACTTTTTCAAAATCTTTAAATCACCTTCCTAACAAGGTGGAGATGTGAAAGTGAGTTTTTAAAGATGCTAACCGAATTCAAATTTTGCAATCACATTCCCCATGACATGGAAATGGTTCGTCTTCATACTTTTTTGTGTGCGCAAAAAATCAAGTCAGAAATTATTCAAATTTTACAATAACTTTGCCCATGATCAGATGATATAGAGATGTCCAGGTGATATTTTCAAGGTTTTACTGAAATTCAAAATGGCTGACACAGATCATTTTCATTTTTGTAGGCGCAAAAACTCAAATACTTAGTCAGAAATTATTCAAATTTTACAATCACATTTCCCACCATATGGAGATGTGTTGGTGATTTTAATTAAATTTGACATGGCCGCCACAAGTCGACTTTTTAAATTATTAGCAGGCGCAAAAAATCCAGAACCTAATTTATGCCTCTTGTTTCTCATTATCTCGGAAAACTGGCATGATAGCTGATCTATCAAGTTCTGTTTTCTCATACTTCGCATAGTTATCACATACCACCGGGGAATTTTTGGTGACATTTTGATTCCCATATAATCATCTCTTTAATTAAGCAGCCCTCGCCGAGGCGGGCCGCTTACTGTATTCCACACGGTCCGCCGCCGCCTCCACCACCGCCGCAGTTATTTGTTTCCAAGATAGCTACTAATCTATCAACTTCTGCTTCCTCATATTCACATAGCCATTACATACCACTGGGGGATTGTTTTGGTGATATTTTGATCCCCATATTATCAACCCTTTAATTACTATGGGCACCAACAAAAAATGCTCATTAGCGCATTTTAGGGAAAAGTTGCCATCAGATCTTCTTTTAATTTGGCAAAGATGCTCCGCAGCTATGTCAGCCAAAGACCTGATTAACTTTGAGGATCAAACAATTTCAAAATGTCCGTTTAGCGGCCATTTTGAATTTCAGTAATTTTGTAATATTTTCGTAAGTCCCAAACAAAGGAAAATAGCTGGACCAAGCATATAGAACAAGATGTAATGACTCACAGAAGGATAGCCCATGACAAATTTCGCAGAAATAAAATCCAAAAAGCCGACTGACGGTTTTTTTTAATTGTTTTTTTTTTGCATTATCTCATAAATCTTGCAAATTAGCTGAAGCACTAATATAAAATAAACCTTGAAAAAATGTACTGATCTATATCAAATTTAAAATGGCCGACTGGCGATACAGGAGGGCTGCTTTCGTGTTCGTTTCCGAACAACTCTTTCTGGTTTGACTACCTTTTTGTTGGGTTTGAAATTTGTTTGCAAGACATATATATATACTACTATTTAGTCATAGCAGAACAAAGGTTATATTTTATTTCTGCAAATCTTTTGCTGAGTATGTAGGTTTAGTTCATGAAATGATGTACTATTAATGCCAGTTTTTTTTATATTGTGTCAAATATGTACATCTTGTCATATCAGAAAGTCATGCTAAGAAATACATGCATAACAAATGACAACATCACTGACTGATTTAGAAATTGTCCACATATTTATCATGGATAAAACAAAAATGACATTGATGTGAATACTTGTATTCAGTTATAATAAATCAGTCATTTCAGGCATGTATGAATTTTTGAGAATGTTATTCATAAAATATTAATTATGCATACACTTCAGATAAAATGCAAATAGCTACACATAAAACATTCAATTTTAATCGATACTAGTCTCTTAGAGTACATTTCTTCAAGTATAATAACTTTTACAAATGAGTTATAATTCATCTGGTGTAGTGTATTTAATAATGTAGAATGTTTTGATTGCACTTTGTACATGTTGTAGGCCTACTTAATAGTATCATTATATATAAGAATTCAAGTTTTTTGTGCAGTTCAGTGTGTGTTTTGTATTCATTCAAAAATGGTCATTAATTGTGTATAGGGCCTACACTATACATGCAATATCTTCAAACAAATGTATTAATAAAATAAGAGGAATATCAGAACTGAAAAATAGGGTAACAAATGTGTATGAAAACAAATCTTAAGAATTCATCATGTTTATGGCAATGTAAATTAAGTCTGTGAAGTTAACTTCTCTCAGATTTTAGAAATAATAGAAATATATGCTTGATATTACTGTCTATATATATATATATATTTTTAGCAATATATTGCAACAATTTGTAAAATGTTGCTAACCAAATTTATTTGTAACAGAAAAAAAAATTCTGGACAGATGAGGAATTATTTCAAGATAGGCCCACTTGAAAATGTGTAATATACAATTTTTGTATTGATAATGAGCATGATGAGGGTGAAATAAAAGTTAAAACATTTTTCTAATTCTTGTTCAATCAATCTAATTTTAAAATACTGATAGCCAATAGCAAGGTTGACCTCCTAGTTAAAAATTAGTTAATTTTTCCTAGCCTGTTTGAGTCACATCCAGACCTAAAGTGTAACTCAAGAGGAATTGTTTGTATTTTTTTGCGGGGGCAAACACATTTTTGAAAAGTTATTACCATATTTAATAACCACCCACAACAGATGTCGATTTTTTTCTATCAATTAAACAAATGGGCCTAAATAGTCTCTTACATTGGCCTCGAGCCACCTGCGCCCCTTCTTTTTTCAAATCCCGCATCTACCCAGACCATGTCTAAATCTGGTGTAGGCCTAATGACAGTAGGCCTATTGTGGACTATTGTTCCGGGTAGGCCTAAACGTTTACTTTAATAAAGGCTGCTGTATGACTATAGGCTATAGGCCTAGCCTAACATTACACCAGGGTCTACAGCTAGATGGGGGTCCAAATAGGGTCTATTGCCTAGTGTTAGGCCCTAGGCCTACACCAAAACAGGCATGTTCTGCCTCACGGCTAACCCTTCTATCATGTCTAAAGCCTGAGAGGCTAGGCCTAGTTCAGTTGGCTTAGTAGTTGTCACCCACCAATCCACTGTCAGTGTCACTTCTTCACTTGAAGTTGTAGTCAAACAGCATTTTGCAGGACCGGGCTTAACTCGAGTGTAAACTCGAGTGTAAACCCACCACTACCAGTACCAGTGTGACAGCGGCACGTTTATTGACATTGTGTCAATGTGTGCTTCACAGGTCTGTGAGGCTGTGTGAGCAGTGGTGGGTGACTGGTAATGTGGTAGGTTATGTATAGGCCTACATGTGACTGGTGTGAGGGTTTGGCTCAAATTAAATCTGTGTAAGACAATTTCAAGCCATCTATAATCCATTAAAATGATTTTAAAGTGATATAACAGCTGTAAGATCATGACCGGATATTTATTGAACCTAGTGTTTACCACCTCTCCAATATCTTGGTTCTTTTTTTTGCCAATAACCGGCGGTCGCACCAAACGGCTTGAGGGCACGCCTTAAATTCTAGACTACATGAAAATTCAATCAGTTAATTAATTTTTTTCTGGCCAAAAAAAAAACCAACAACGAAAAGGTGTGATTTAGAGAGAGTTTTTCAATCTCTCTGTGGGTGTCATATTAAATCCTTTAAAATTCACTGATTTAAATAGGTATTGTTGACAAAAAATACGTAGAACAATTAGTTGATGCTGGTCTTACGTGAACAACTGCCAGAATGACTCAAGGCCAATTTAAAATCGTTTACAGCAACAATTAAAACGAGTTAAAATGCAGGATGAATGTTGTAATTGCGCGCCAAATTTTGACCCCCCGCGAAGCCTCTAAATTAATACAAAACAAAGCGACCTTTTCGCTAAAATATTCACGGCCTGCGGACTGACTGTAAACGAGCCCGTGATCCCGACACCCCCCCCCCCCGCCACTCCCTTCCCCCCTGAAGCTAATTGAGCAACACCCTCACGCTGTACCGGGTACGTGAATACCCACACGCTGTACAGGGTACGTGAATACCCTCACGCTGTACCGGGTACGTGAATACCCTCACGCTGTACCGGGTACGTGAATACCCTCACGCTGTACAGGGTCCGTGGATACCCTCACACTGTACCGGGTACGTGAATACCCACACGCTGTACAGGGTACGTGAATACCCACACGCTGTACAGGGTGCGTGAATACCCTCACGCTGTACCGGGTACGTGAATACCCTCACGCTGTACCGGGTACGTGAATACCCTCACGCTGTACCGGGTACGTGAATACCCTCATGCTGTACAGGGTACGTGGATACCCTCACGCTGTACAGGATACGTGAATACCCACACGCTGTACAGGGTACGTGGATACCCTCACGCTGTACAGGGTACGTGGATACCCTCACGCTGTCTCGGGTACTTGGATACCCTCACGCTGTACAGGGTACTTGGATACCCTCACGTTGTACAGGGTACTTGGATACCCTCACGCTGTACAGGGTACGTGGATACCCTCACGCTGTACAGGGTACTTGGATACCCTCACGCTGTACAGGGTACGTGGATACCCTCACGCTGTACAGGGTACGTGGATACCCTCACGCTGTCTCGGGTACTTGGATACCCTCACGCTGTACAGGGTACTTGGATACCCTCACGCTGTACAGGGTACTTGGATACCCTCACGCTGTACAGGGTACGTGGATACCCTCACGCTGTACAGGGTACGTGGATACCCTCACGCTGTCTCGGGTACTTGGATACCCTCACGCTGTACAGGGTACTTGGATACCCTCACGCTGTACAGGGTACGTGGATACCCTCACGCTGTACAGGGTACGTGGATACCCTCACACTGTACAGGGTACGTGGATACCCTCACGCTGTACAGGTTACGTGGATAACCTCACGCTGTACAGGGTACGTGCATACCCTCACGCTGTACAGGGTACGTGGATACCCTCACGCTGTACATGGTACGTGGATACCCTCACGCTGTACTGGGTAGGCCTACGTGGATACCCTCACGCTGTACATGGTACGTGGATACCCTCACGCTGTACTGGGTAGGCCTACGTGGATACCCTCACGCTGTACAGGGTACGTGGATACCCTCACGCTGTACAGGGTACGTGGATACCCTCACGCTGTACCGGGTACGTGGATACCCTCACGCTGTACCGGGTACGTGGATACCCTCACGCTGTACCGGGTACGTGGATACCCTCACGCTGTACCGGGTACGTGGATACCCTCACGCTGTACAGGGTACGTGGATACCCTCACGCTGTACCGGGTACGTGGATACCCTCGCGCTGTACCGGGTACGTGGATACCCTCACGCTGTACAGGGTACGTGGATAACCTCACGCTGTACAAGGTACGTGGATATCCTCACGCTGTACCGGGTACGTGGATACCCTCACGCTGTACAGGGTACGTGGATACCCTCACGCTGTACAGGGTACGTGGATACCCTCACGCTGTACAGGGTACGTGGATACCCTCACGCTGTACCGGGTACGTGGATACCCTCACGCTGTACAGGGTACGTGGATACCCTCACGCTGTACCGGGTACGTGGATACCCTCACGCTGTACCGGGTACGTGGATACCCTCACGCTGTACCGGGTACGTGGATAACCTCACCCTCTGAATAGTATAGATTCAGACTAGAATGAATGCACCTGCAATAGGATGGACTTACAGGTTCTGTGACGTCATAGACGAGGAGCACGCCATGTGCCCCTCTGTAGAAGCTGTTCGCTCTGTAGAAGCTGCCCGTGGTCGGTTTGGATCTCTCCTCACCAGACGTGTCCCACTGAAACAAAAACAGAGCAGACTAAAACGAAAATCTCCCACTGAAGCATTGAAGCTACACACACATACGCGCATATCATTAAAAGTGACTTGGGTTCAAATATTACAATTATATTATATTGATACCAATTCATTTAGATCGTGTGACAATTTCTTGCTCCAAAAAGGTCGAAATCGGGAAAGATACATAAATATAGTCCCTTCGCTGGTAGTTACAAGGCACCGCATATTCTGGATTCGATAGTTCCCGTGTATTGGCATTTCTGAAAGAGTAGACTAGAACCTAACAATTCCACGTGAAAAAAAGCCCCATGTCTAAGCACCCTATTTTAATAATATATTGATAGAATACGTCCTGATGATTAAAAAAATATATAGGTTTATATACATTTTTTCATTTAAAGAATGATGATAGGCCAAAGGGTATGGTGTGGTGCGACGATATGCACAGCATGACGATACTGTTCTAATTCTCTGGTATATACGAAGTCATTGTTTAAAGGATGCTTAAAATAATTATTTCAATATGACTGATTCTTTTTACGTACATTTAATAGTAATAATGATACTTACCAACTTTACAACTTTCTGGTCAATTTTTATGGTTTTTATCTTCTGCAAAAAAATAATATTATTATGGAACTTATGTACAGACAGTTAATCTTTCACAAACACACATATTCAGATCAGAACAGATTTAAAAGAATTACTCATGACAGTGATACCGTTTTTCATTCGCTGGATTATGAATTTCTGAGAGAAATCTAATGTAAACTCAGTAAATATTGCTTTACGTCGCCTTCTGCATAATAATGACAATATCGCGGCAGAAAGAAGCCCGTAGTCGAGACTATGCCCTACCCTTATTGAATGACTTTAAGGGTGCTTTACAGTGCACACTATCTTAGACAGCACTGCACACGCCAGGCCTTTGAATAGTTTGGAGCACTGTATATGCACAGCCCCGATGACAAACAGACGACCCGACCGGGATTCGAGCCCAGTACCTATGAGTCTTGAGCTACAACCGCATCCAATGAGCCTGAGAGGCCGGTGAATTATTTGTTGATGATAAATATGTACCTATATAGTCTAAGTCACTTGCAGGTGATGATTGTGTTTTAAATAAGAGTTACATTGAATAATCACGTGCAGATGAGGCTTTTACAGCAACGCTGAAATATTTTTTTTTTAACCTATCAATGTTGGAGTCATCATAAACGTCCCCGCGCTTAAAGGGTTAAATTGAGCTATAATAAATAATCACATGCAGATGAGTCTTTAAAGCAAGTATTCAATCTGTTTGTCACAAAAATACATTGCATGATATCATATTTGAAGAAACAGATCTCAAAATAGAGCACTACATGTTCGATATACGTTTGGTATTTAGGTACATGATATGCCTATATGAGGATTTGTCATTCGTTTGAAGTACTGTTGTAATCAGGGGTAATGTTCGAGATTTAAGTGAATGAAAATCAGTATATAGTAATGGAGAACAGGATAATAAGGGCATTTAATCGGCTGATCACATCATTCACCTTTACGATTTGGAGGCCAAGCATAATATATCGCAGTAACACTAATCATAATCTCATGCATATCGCCCTATAAGGGAATTACCCTTGATACGCTGAAATATTTATTTAAACCATGGAGGCCAAAGGGGTTTATTCAATTTGAAATCATCACAAATCCCTTAGTTATCTCTTTCCGCTTCATTTGAATACCTATGTTATGTTTATAAATGTTTCAAATATTTCGGAAACCCTCTATAGACGCCTTTTGTAAATGATCATACCATTTCCTTTATTTAAAATGCATTAAAACTGACGGTGTATAAATACGCATTATGTGAACCAATGGTCATGACATTGAAATGTGAAGGTGCAGATTTATTGCCTGATATTAAATCTGATATATGTGTAACTAATGTGCACCAACTTGAAGTTGTTGAAGTTGTGGGTTGCGGTAACGAGACACAATTTTAAGTTGGTAAAAAAAAATTTGAATTAAAATTTTCACCCATTTGAAGTTGTGTCTTGCTGACGCGATTCACAACTTCAAGTGGGTGAAAAATACTTATATTTGTTTAATTTGAAAATCAAATATTTGCAAATCTTGATGACGCGTTTTGCAACTTCAAGTAAAAGAAAATTATTCACATTTTACAAAATTTAGGTCAACTATTTTGAAATATTGTTGATTGATGTCACGTTCTATCTTAAACATGTTCAAAAGCTGTTATTTAATGTACTAATAACATTTAAAAAACGATGATAACTGAGCATCTACAACAAACGGCTTTATCAGCTCCAGTGACATTTTACTTGTTTTGAAACTTGCTCCAAATATGTATGCCTGGGGCCGTATTCTCGTACAATTTACGATATATCGTAGGCTTCTGATTGGTCGAGATGGCCGTTTCGACCAATCAGAAGCCTACGATATATCGTAACTTGTACAAGAATACCGGCCCTGTCCTTGCAGCACAGCAGAGGGGTTAGCAAATAAACACATATATAATTACGTACCAAAAAATTAGAAGTATAAAGCGAGAAGTGCACAGTAATACTTACAAAATCCACGCCTATTGTCGCAGTGTGACTGTCAACAAATGAGTCGTCCTGTATCAAATAAAATACACACAGCGCTGCATCATTGTGATAAATACTATTGAAATAAAGGGTTCTTTATTAACGATGATTTGTTTTTTAATAAACCATGGAGACCAATGGGTTTTTTTCATTTGAATACCGATGATATGGGTCTACGGCAATTGTAAATATTTTACTCTTTGAGTACGGGAATCTGACGTCTATACAGACGTCAGACTCGTCTAAAGGCGGTCCCCGCGCTGAAAGAGTTAAACAACTCATTACTTAGTTATTTCCAGTTCATTTGAATGCTTATCATATAGATCTGTGGTGATTTATACATAATTAGCCATTTTAGCACGGGAATCGTTCACCGCACTGATAGGGCAACGTCATATGATCTCACTCCCCCCCCCCCCCTCACCCCTACGGCCACATGAAGTTGTGTGTCGCTACCACGACTTGCAACTTCAAGTACAATACCAGTGGAATTTGAAATACGCCAATCTAGCAAATCTAATACTCATTTCTAATTTAACCCTTTAACCGCCAAATTATTTAATCTGAATTTTCACTCACTTGAAGTTGTGTCTCGCTGACGCGATCCACAACTTCAAGTGAGTGAAAATTATTCAGATTTGACAAAATGGAGGTCAACTGTTTTTAAATCTTGCTGGTAGATGTCACATTTTAACTTGAACATATTTAAAATGTGGTATTTAATGTGCTAATAAAACATGAAAACCCGAATATATGCGGCACCGGCGGTTAAAGGGTTAAATTGTCTTGCTTGAATGGGGAATAAAATGGCTGCAAACGGCTATGGACTAACATGATAAGGACGTTATGTGTTAATTAATCATTCACATAATTACCAGAATTTCAAATTTTAATTAGATGATAAGCCTATATTTCACTGACCACAAACCGCATGAGGAGTGATGACTTGCCCACGCCAGTATCTCCTATAACCACCAGTTTAAACAGGTAATCACTGAAAAAAATATAATAACCACCAGATTAAACAGGTGTATAATCACTGAAAAAAACAAGCAAAAAACTCCCTATGGTTCGTATGCACCAAGCGGATGTTTGCACAAGCCTCAGAGGTACTTAGGGCGTAAATTCGAAAAACGAAATACCACTTATGCATCACGAGGCCGTGTCAACATGCACGGGCGCAAATTTGGGCATAGACGGGGGTAAATTTAACCTGGGGCCAGGGGTCACTGGCCAGGGCCTAATGAAAACATATCATTGATCAGTTCACTAAATAATGATAATTGACAAGATATATAATTATCCAATTGTATTTGTCATATTAATAACTCTTGCTGTTTGGATAGAATGATCATCTTATTTATGTCTGTGTTATGTGATTCTCCTTAATTTTACACTTATGATACTTTTTGAAGTGGCAAATACGATCCTTTAATCTTTAAATGACGATAAAAACAAGGCACATGTCTGAAGTTAACCAAGAGAAGTAAAGCAAACTGGGAGAGAGTTTTTGTAAAGTAACTTATATATGTGTCATTTAAAAAATAACAAAAAACACTAAAATTCACTGAACAATACAAAAGTTGTGTAACCGGATAAAATTACGTGTCTTAATGCATAGAATGGGACGTTTTGGTCTTATTTTAATAATATTTCTAATCAGAATATGTCATATTCCTCTCTTTACCCGAGAAAGATTACTCAGCATCTTGTAATGGTGAAAAAGTATGAAAAAAACAAATGATCGATTTCCCAAGGTTTTTAGGAGAACAAAATCCTGATAGATTTTCAAAATTCAATGAGAGGTATTTGGACCTATTTCCACATACCTCAACCTATTTTAAACGTGTGACACAACAGATTGACAACTTTAGCTCTTGTGCTTATACAACTTTTCTCTGATTTGAGACATTTTTGCAAATTCGCTGACTTTTCCCTGACTGAAAAAAGTGACTTCCATGTTGAATGGAAACACTGCCTTATGTCATAGTGTTCATGCGTTGATATTAATCAAAACATTTGTTATGTCATTGCCTTCTTTAAATTCGAATTATTTTTTGTGATTGTGTTCATAATATCAAAAAAAATGTTATGGTATTGCCTTCATAATGTCAAAACATTTGTTATGTCATTGCGTGCATCAAATCAAACATTTGTTACGTCATTGTCTTCATAATGTCAAAAACATTTGCTATGTCATTGCTTTCATAATGCAAAACATTTGTTATGTCATTACCGTCATAATGTCAAAAAATCTGTTATGTCAATGCCTCCATAATATCAACACATTTGTTATGTCATTGCCTTCATAATGTCAACACATTTGTTATGTCATTGCCTTCATGATGTCAGCACATTTGTTATGTCATCGCCATCATAATGTGAAGACATCGCCCTTATAATGTCAGAGCATTTGTTATATGTCATTGCCTTCATAATATCGAAACATTTGTTAGGTCATTGCGTGCATAAAATCAAAACATTTGTTATGTCAATGCCTTCAAAATGTCAAAACATTTGTTTTGTTATTGCCTTTATAAAATCAAAACATTTGATATGTCATTGCCTTCATAATGTCATAATAATACCCACGTGACGTTGACGCCCTTATAATGTCAGAGCATTTGTTATATGTCATTGCCTTCATAATGTCAGAACATTTGTTTTGTCATTGCCTTCATAATATAGAAACATTTGTTATGTCAATGCGTGCATAAAATGAAAACATTTGTTATGTCATTACTTGCATCAACTGAAAACATTTTTTATGGCATTGTCTTTAAAATGTCAAAACATTTGTTATGTCATTACCTGCATAAAATTAAAACATTTGTTATGTCATTGCCTTCAAAATGTCAAAACATTTGTTTTGTCATTGCCTTTATAAAATCAAAACATTTGATATGGCATTGCCTTCATAATGTCGTAACAATACTCAAGTGACGTTGCGTCCGCTACCGTGATCCACAACCTCAAATGACCCATGATATTACTTGGAATTTACGACGCTGGAACAACGTTAAACCAACTTTGATTCAACGTCTTGTGTCTTGCTGGAAAGTAGGGGCCTACATAATTGCTGAAGAGAACTGAAATATGATATTCAAACGGTGTTCATTTGAGTGTGATATGGGGAAATACAGCAATCTGTCAATGAATAAGG
>OZ024907.1:89043386-89171551 GCA_964017125.1 Flabesymbios commensalis
GACATTACAAGTGAACATAATGTTAGCAAAAACAACGAAAATCTGTTATTTTCAGCTGTTTTGAGCTGATATCACCTGGCTGTGACCTTGAGATGATCTCACTTTGACCTTGGGGTAACTCTCATATGGAACCAAACACCAACCGATTTACTGGGAAGTGCTGGTCCAATAATGTAGTCTCAACCATTTTGAGATGATTTGACCTTGCTATGACTTTGAGATGACCTTACCATGACCTTGGGATAACTCCCCTATAAAACCCAACACCTACCCATGTCACCATCTGTACTTGGCTTGGGTTTCGACCTATTCATTTTCATACCACCCTAAGGGTCAAGTGTACCCTGCTTCAATGACCTCTGGTTACCTTGACCATGCATAGAAAAGCTGCAGACCACCTGAAAGTAACGTGGTACATAATAAGGTTCACAACAAATATGGTCAACAAAAGTACCCAGGGGGGGGGGGGGGGTACAGGTGGCCCAAAAACACGAATATATTTGAACATAAATAATAAAACCTTCTGCTTGTATAAATGGTATTTTTTTAATAATTTTAAATACAAAAAAATAGGTTCAGTGTGAGCTCTGTGGGGTAAGGATGCCAGTGATAGTTGTTGATGGCCACCAGTGCCTCAACAGACAAACCGTCAGTCTGCTGTAGATGTCGTTAACGGACCACCTGTGGTCGCTGCATGACTGTCTGCTGTAGACGTCGTTAATGGAACGCCAGTGGATCGCTGCATGACTGTCTTCTGTAGATGTCGTTAACGGACCGCCATGCAGTGGATCGCTGTATAACTGTCTGCTGAAGTGTAGAGATCGTTAACAGACTGCCGATGGGCCACTGCATGACTTTCTTGTGGTCTTCTGTAGAGATCGTTAATGGACCGCCGATGGGTCGCTGCATGACTGTCTTCTGTAGACACTCTTAATGGACCGCCGGTGGGTTGCTGTATGACTGTCTGCTGTAGACACCGTTAATGGACCGCCGGTGGGTCGCTGTATGACTGTCTGCTGTAGACGTCGTTAACGGCCCATCGGTGGATTGCTGTATGACTGTCTGCTGTAGACATCGTTAACGGACTACCGGTGGGTCGCTGCATGACTGTCTTCTGTAGACACCGTTAATGGACCGCCGGTGGGTCGCTGTGTGACTGTCTGCTGTATACGTTGTTAACGGCCCACCGGTGGATAGGGGCATGACTGTCTGCTGTAGACGACGTTAACGGACCACCGGTGGTCGCTGTATGACTGTCTGCTGTAGACGTCGTTAACGGACCACCGGTGGATCGCTGCATGACTGTTTGCTGTAGACGACGTTAACGGACCACCGGTGGTCGCTGTATGACTGTCTGCTGTAGACGTCGTTAACGGACCGCCGGTGGGTCGCTGTATGACTGTCTGCTGTAAACGTCGTTAGCAGACCGCCGATGGATTGCTGCATGTCTGTCTGGTGTAGACGGCCCCAGCGGACCGCCGATGGATCGCTGTTACTGCCTCCTATCTGGGTATGTTTGTTATGAGCAACAATCCAAGAATCCTTTTCTTAATTTCAGCGGGTTTTCTTGCCCTTCGTTATGAGCAGCACCCCTTTTTCTTTTCCGCTGCTTTTCCTTCTCCTATGTGTAGAGTAGGTGTGAGGGGGTCCATCTTATGTTTATCCATCATTTCGGTCGCCATCAACACAAACGCCTTCTCCACGTTGGTCGAGGTCTTGGCACTGGTTTCTATCAGAGGAAAATTCATATGATCAGCTAGTGCCTGTATAAACAAACAAAGGATGAGAGAATGTGGCAAGATCCTGTAAAAACATTACATTTAGCAATAAGTACAAACAAAACAAAAATACGACACTAAACTATCAGTGTGTTTGGTTGGACAATGTAACTATCTGAAACGATTAGTTGCTGTACAATATTGAGCGCCACCACTGTCATATTAGATCTTCGGGATCTAATATGACAGTGGTGGAGCTCAATGTTGTACAAGAACTAATCGTTACAAATACATACAAAAAATGAAATGAATCGGGCTTTAGGCCACCATATAGGCTAAACTGGGCCAGGACAACCTCCTGAGGATTGTGAGATGATTGAGATGACACTGTCCTCCAGACACAAGATTCGAAATTCGAGCCCTGGTGGTCTGAGTCCGAGCACGCTACCTCTCGGTCACGGAGGCTCCCTACAAATACATACAATGTCCAATCAAACACACTGATAAGTTGGCTCTCAAATTAACTCTGAAGCGCTGGAATAATTCTATATGAAAATTTGATATGGTCAATTTGAAATCGTTGTAAATGTCTTAGTAATAGCTCTTTCCGCTTCATTTGAAAACCTATGTTATGGGTCTACGGCCATTATGAATATTTTGTTCTTTTAATGTGGAGATGGACTTAATTAGGACGTCAGAATCTGACGTCTACAGATGACAGATCCGTTATATCAGTCGATTAAATAACTGATTCGGAACAAAATGAGCGTTTGAAAATAAAGATTGCTAATATTTTGTCAAAAATTAAACATATATGAGTAATTTTCACCCATTTAAAGTTGTGGATCGCGTAGCAACACACAACTTCAAGTGGGTGACAATGATTTAATTGAGCGCTTCAAGGGTCAACACATCGCCCTCCTAAATACATTATTGTTATGCTATAGTCGCATTCTCATTAACCGTGTTGAATGATTTTCGCTGATTTCTCGACCAATTGTTATGAAATTTTACAAGCACTATTTTCTAGAGATGAGGCGACTGCAATAAAACGTTTATTGAATTTGTTTGTATAGGCCTACTTTAAAAGTCCATTTAACACGTAGTAAATAAATAAAAATGTCACCCTTCATAAACCCATTATCGTCCATTATCTTCTGTTCAGAATTTCATTACATGTCAAATGGTCTAACTTCTGGAATACATTTTATAAAACTTCGCGAAATTGTCAGAGCAGTCGCCCTAGGGCTAGACAATAGTGTAGCCAAAATGTCATGCATGATGATGGTTCAGAATTGACAGAGGAGTCTGCGAAATTGATTCACCTCGGCAATGAATTTAATGTGAATCTGGCAAAAGACTCACTTTGGCCATGTCGTAAGTCACCAGTTTCGTGTCTACCATGTCGCACTTGTTCCCCACTATCATCCGCCGGGTTCTCTCGTTAGTGCAAAGCTCAACTTCATGTATCCAGGAAAGAATACTTTCAAATGTTTTCTGTTGGGAAATGACATAATTTTATTGAAACATAGGCCTACGCCTACTACATAACTATTTCTTTATTTAACCTATATAAAATGCTAATAAGTAATCTAGGCCTACTCTACTTTACACCTGACTAAAGAGACAAAGGCATCATAATATTAATCATGATGATAATAATAATGATGATAATAAACTACCGACCTTCGCAGCCCTAGCCCTAGACTGAAGACGTCAGATTACATTTTTAACCACCCATGCAAACATCTCCCTGTGGCGCGATAGCCTACAAAGTGCTCCTGCCATGTAACTTTCAGATATATAATAATCCCTCTGTAAACGAGCCCGTGATCCCGATACCCCACGCCACTCCCTTCCCCCCTGAAGCTAATTGAGCAACACCCTCACGCTGTACCGGGTACGTGGATACCCTAACGCTGTACAGGGTACGTGGATACCCTCACACTGTACCGGGTACGTGAATACCCTCACGCTGTACAGGGTACGTGGATACCCTCACGCTGTACCGGGTACGTGGATACCCTCACGCTGTACCGGGTACGTGGATACCCTCACGCTGTACCGGGTACGTGGATACCCTCACGATGGACAGGGTACGTGGATACCTTCACGCTGTACAGAGTACGTGGATACCCTCACGCTGTACCGGGTACGTGGATACCCTCACGATGTACAGGGTACGTGGATACCTTCACGCTGTACAGAGTACGTGGATACCCTCACGATGTACAGGGTACGTGGATACCCTCACACTGTACCGGGTACGTGGATACCCTCACGCTGTACAGGGTACGTGGATACCCTCACGCTGTACAGGTTACGTGGATACCCTCACGCTGTACAGGGTACGTGGATACCCTCACGCTGTACCGGGTACGTGGATACCCTCACGCTGTACCGGGTACGTGAATACCCTCACGCTGTACAGGGTACGTGGATACCCTCACGCTGTACAGGGTATGTGGATACCCTCACGCTGTACCGGGTACGTGGATACCCTCATGCTGTACAGGGTACGTGGACACCCTCACGCTGTAGCGAGTACGTGGATACCCTCACGCTGTACAGGGTACGTTGATAACCTCACGCTGTAGCGAGTACGTGGATACCCTCACGCTGTACAGGGTACGTTGATACCCTCACGCTGTACAGGGTACGTGGATACCCTCACGCTGTACCGGGTACGTGGATACCCTCACGCTGTACAGGGTACGTGGATACCCTCACGCTGTACCGGGTACGTGGATAACCTCACGCTATACAGGGTACGTGGATACCCTCACGCTGTACAGGATACGTGGATACCCTCACGCTGTACAGGGTACGTGGATAACCTCACGCTATACAGGGTACGTGGATACCCTCACGCTGTACCGGGTACGTGGATACCCTCATGCTGTACCGGGTACGTGGACACCCTCACGCTGTAGCGAGTACGTGGATACCCTCACGCTGTACAGGGTACGTGGATACCCTCACGCTGTACCGGGTACGTGGATATCCTCACGCTGTACCGGGTACGTGGATACCCTCATGCTGTACCGGGTACGTGGACACCCTCACGCTGTAGCGAGTACATGGATAACCTCACGCTGTACAGGGTACGTGGATACCCACACGCTGTACCGGGTACGTGGATACCCTCACGCTGTACCGGGTACGTGGATACCCTCACGCTGTACCGGGTACGTCGATAACCTCACGCTGTACCGGGTACGTGGATACCCTCACGCTGTACCAGGTACGAGGATACCCTCACGCTGTACCGGGTACGTGAATACCCACACGCTGTACCGGGTACGTGGACACCCTCACGCTGTACAGGGTATGTGAATACCCACACGCTGTACCGGGTATGTGGATACCCTCACGCTGTACCGGGTACGTGGATACCCTCATGCTGTACAGGGTACGTGGACACCCTCACGCTGTACGGGGTACGTGAATACCCACACGCTGTACAGGGTACGTGGATACCCTCACGCTGTACCGGATAAGTGGATACCCTCACGCTGTACCGGGTACGTGGATACCCTCACGCTGTACCGGGAACGTGGATACCCTCACGCTGTACCGGGAACGTGGATAACCTCACGCTGTACCGGGTACGTGGATAACCTCACGCTGTACAGGGTACGTGGATACCCTCACGCTGTACCAGGTACGTGGATAACCTCACGCTGTACAGGGCACGTGGATACCCTCACGCTGTACAGGGTACGTGGATAACCTCACGCAGTACAGGGTACGTGGATACCCTCACGCTGTACAGGGTACGTGGATACCCTCACGCTGTACAGGGTACGTGGATACCCTCACGCTGTACCGGGTACGTGGATACCCTCACGCTGTACCGGGTACGTGGATACCCTCACGCTGTACCGGGTACGTGGATACCCTCATGCTGTACAGGGTACGTGGATACCCTCACGCTGTGCCTGGTACGTGGATACCCTCACGCTGTACAGGGTACGTGGATACCCTCACGCTGTACAGGGTACGTGGATACCCTCACGCTGTGCCTGGTACGTGGATACCCTCACGCTGTACCGGGTACGTGGATACCCTCACGCTGTACAGGGTACGTGGATACCCTCACGCTGTACAGGGTACGTGAATACCCTCACGCTGTACAGGGTACGTGGATACCCTCACGCCGTAGCGGGTACGTGGATACCCTCACGCTGTACAGGGTACGTGGATACCCTCACGCTGTACAGGGTACGTGGATACCCTCACGCTGTACAGGGTACGTGGATACCCTCATGCTGTACAGGGTACGTGGATACCCTCACGCCGTAGCCGGGTACGTGGATACCCTCACGCTGTACAGGGTACGTTGATACCCTCACGCTGTACAGGGTACGTGGATACCCTCCGCTCTACCGGGTACGTGAATACCCTCACGCTGTGCCAGGTACGTGGATACCCTCACGCTGTACCGGGTACGTGGATACCCTCACGCTGTGCCTGGTACGTGGATGCGCTCACGCTGTACAGGGTACGTGGATACCCTCATGCTGTACAGGGTACGTGGATACCCTCACGCTGTACCGGATACGTGGATACCCTCACGCTGTACAGGGTACGTGGATACCCTCACGCTGTACAGGGTACGTGGATACTCTCACGCTGTACAGGGTACGTGGATACCCTCACGCTGTACCGGGAACGTGGATAACCTCACGCTGTACCGGGTACGTGGATAACCTCACGCTGTACAGGGTACGTGGATACCCTCATGCTGTACAGGGTACGTGGATACCCTCACGCTGTACCGGGTACGTGGATACCCTCACGCTGTACAGGGTACGTGGATACCCTCACGCTGTACAGGGTACGTGGATACCCTCATGCTGTACAGGGTACGTGGATACCCTCACGCTGTACCGGGTACGTGGATACCCTCACGCTGTACAGGGTACGTGGATACCCTCACGCTGTACAGGGTACGTGGATACTCTCACGCTGTACAGGGTACGTGGATACCCTCCGCTCTACCGGGTACGTGAATACCCTCACGCTGTGCCAGGTACGTGGATACCCTCACGCTGTACCGGGTACGTGGATACCCTCACGCTGTGCCTGGTACGTGGATGCCCTCACGCTGTACAGGGTACGTGGATACCCTCATGCTGTACAGGGTACGTGGATACCCTCACGCTGTACCGGATACGTGGATACCCTCACGCTGTACAGGGTACGTGGATACCCTCACGCTGTACAGGGTACGTGGATACTCTCACGCTGTACAGGGTACGTGGATACCCTCACGCTGTACCGGGAACGTGGATAACCTCACGCTGTACCGGGTACGTGGATAACCTCACGCTGTACAGGGTACGTGGATACCCTCATGCTGTACAGGGTACGTGGATACCCTCACGCTGTACCGGGTACGTGGATACCCTCACGCTGTACAGGGTACGTGGATACCCTCACGCTGTACAGGGTACGTGGATACCCTCATGCTGTACAGGGTACGTGGATACCCTCACGCTGTACCGGGTACGTGGATACCCTCACGCTGTACAGGGTACGTGGATATCCTCACGCTGTACAGGGTACGTGGATACTCTCACGCTGTACAGGGTACGTGGATACCCTCACGCTGTGCCTGGTACGTGGATACCCTCACGCTGTACAGGGTACGTGGATACCCTCACGCTGTACCGGATAAGTGGATACCCTCACGCTGTACCGGGTACGTGGATACCTCACGCTGTACCGGGAACGTGGATACCCTCACGCTGTACCGGGAACGTGGATAACCTCACGCTGTACCGGGCACGTGGGGAACCTCACGCTGTACAGGGTACGTGGATACCCTCACGCTGTACCAGGTACGTGGATAACCTCACGCTGTACAGGGCACGTGGATACCCTCACGCTGTACAGGGTACGTGGATAACCTCACGCAGTACAGGGTACGTGGATACCCTCACGCTGTACAGGGTACTTGGATACCCTCACGCTGTACAGGGTACGTGAATACCCTCACGCTGTACCGTGTACGTAGATACCCTCACGCTGTACAGGGTACGTGGATACCCTCACGCTGTACAGGGTACGTGGATACCCTCACGCTGTACCGGGTACGTGGATACCCTCACGCTGTACCGGGTACGTGGATACCCTCACGCTGTACCGGGTACGTGGATACCCTCATGCTGTACAGGGTACGTGGATACCCTCACGCTGTGCCTGGTACGTGGATACCCTAACGCTGTACAGGGTACGTGGATACCCTCACGCTGTACAGGGTACGTGGATACCCTCACGCTGTGCCTGGTACGTGGATACCCTCACGCTGTACCGGGTACGTGGATACCCTCACGCTGTACAGGGTACGTGGATACCCTCACGCTGTACAGGGTACGTGGATACCCTCACGCTGTACAGGGTACGTGGATACCCTCACGATGTACAGTATACGTGGATACCCCTCACGATGTACAGTATACGTGGATACCCTCACGCTGTACCGGGTATGTGGATACCCTCACGCCGTACCGGGTACGTGAATATCCTCATGCCGTACCGGGTACGTGAATACCCTCACACTGTACAGGGTACGTGGATACCCTCACGCTGTACGGGGTACGTGAGCACCCTCACGCTGTACCGGGTACGTGGTAACCCTCACGCTGTACCGGATACGTGGATACCCTAACGCTGTACCGGTACGTGGATACCCTCACGCTGTACAGGGTACGTGGATACCCTCACACTGTAACGGGTACGTGGGCACCCTCACGCTGTACCGGGTATGTGGATACCCTCACGCTGTACCGGGTACGTGAATACCCACACGCTGTACAGGGTACGTAGATACCTTCACGCTGTACGGGTACGTGGATACCCTCACGCTGTACCGGATATGTGGATACCCTCACGCTGTACCGGGTACGTGGATAACCTCACGCTGTACCGGGTACGTGAATACCCTCACGCTGTACCGGGTACGTGGATAACCTCACGCTGTACCGGATATGTGGATACCCTCACGCTGTACCGGGTACGTGGATACCCTCACGCTGTACAGGGTACGTGGATACCCTCACGCTGTACCGGGTACGTGGATACCCTCACGCTGTACCGGGTACGTGGATAACCCCACGCTGTACCGGGTACGTGGATAACCTCACGCTGTACCGGGTACGTGGATACCCTCACGCTGTACCGGGTACGTGGATAACCTCACGCTGTACCGGGTACGTGGATACCCTCACGCTGTACAGGGTACGTGGATACCCTCACGCTGTACCGGGTACGTGAATACCCTCACGCTGTACCGGGTACGTGAATACCCTCACGCTGTACAGGGTATGTGGATACCCTCACGCTGTACCGGGTACGTGGGCACCCTCACGCTGTACCAGGTACGTGGTAGCCCTCACGCTGTACCGGATACGTGGATACCCTCACGCTGTACAGGGTATGTGGATAACCTCACGCTGTACCGGGTACGTGGATACCCTCACGCTGTACAGGGTATGTGGATACCCTCACGCTGTACCGGGTACGTGGATACCCTCACGCTGTGCAGGGTATGTGGATAACCTCACGCTGTACAGGGTACGTGGATACCCTCACGCTGTACAGGGTACGTGGATACCCTCACGCTGTACAGGGTACGTGGATACCCTCACGTTGTACAGGGTACGTGGATACCCACACGCTGTACAGGGTACGTGGATAGCCTCACGCTGTACAGGGTACGTGGATAACCTCACGCTGTACCGGGTACGTGGATACCCTCACGCTGTACAGGGTACGTGGATACCCACACGCTGTACAGGGTACGTGGATAGCCTCACGCTGTACAGGGTACGTGGATACCCACACGCTGTACCGGGTACGTGGATACCCTCACGCTGTACAGGGTATGTGGATAACCTCACGCTGTACAGGGTACGTGGATGCCCTCACGCTGTACAGGGTACGTGGATACCCTCACGCTGTACCGGGTACGTGGGCACCCTCACGCTGTACCAGGTACGTGGTAACCCTCACGCTGTACCGGATACGTGGATACCCTCACGCTGTACCGGTACGTGGATACCCTCACGCTGTACCGGTACGTGGATACCCTCACGCTGTAACGGGTACGTGGTAACCCTCACGCTGTACCGGATACGTGGATACCCTCACGCTGTACCGGTACGTGGATACCCTCACGCTGTACCGGTACGTGGATACCCTCACGCTGTACCGGTACGTGGATACCCTCACGCCGTACAGGGTACGCGGATACCCTCACGCTGTACAGGGTACGTGAATACCCTCACGCCGTACCGTGTACGTGGATACCCTCACGATGTACAGGGTACGTGGATACCCACACGCTGTACAGGGTACGTGGATACCCTCACGCTGTACATGGTACGTGGATACCCTCACGCTGTACAGGGTACGTGGATACCCTCACGCTGTACAGGGTACGTGGATACCCTCACGCTGTGCATGGTACGTGGATACCCTCACGATGTACAGGGTACGTGGACACCCTCACACTGTACAGGGTACGTGGATACCCACACGCTGTACAGGGTACGTGGATAGCCTCACGCTGTACAGGGTACGTGGATACCCTCACGCTGTACCGGGTTCGTGGATACCCTCACGCTGTACAGGGTACGTGGATAGCCTCACGCTGTACAGGGTACGTGGATACCCTTACGCTGTACCGGGTACGTGGATACCCTCACGCTGTACAGGGTACGTGGATACCCCCACGCTGTACAGGGTACGTGGATACCCTCACGCTGAACGGGTACGTGGATACTCTCACGCTGTACAGGGTACGTGGATACCCTCACGCTGTACAGGGTACGTGGATACCCTCACGCTGTATGGGGTACGTGCATACCCTCACGCTGTACCTGGTACGTGGATACCCTCACGCTGTACAGGGTACGTGGATACCCTCACGCTGTACAGGGTACGTGGATACCCTCACGCTGTACAGGGTACGTGGATACTCTCACGCTGTACTGGGTACGTGGATAACCTCACGCTGTACCGGGTACGTGGATACCCTCACGCTGTACCGGGTACGTGGGCACCCTCACGCTGTACTGGGTACGTGGATACCCTTACGCTGTACTGGGTACGTGGATACCCTCACGCTGTACTGGGTACGTGAATACCCTCACGCTGTACTGGGTACGTGGATACCCTCACGCTTTACCGGGTACGTGGATACCCTCACGCTGTACTGGGTACGTGGATACCCTCACGCTGTACAGGGTAGGCCTACGTGGATACCCTCACGATGTACAGGGTACGTGGATAACCTCACGCTGTACAGGGTACGTGGATAACCTCACGCTGTACCGGAAAAGTGGATACCTTCACGCTGTACCGGGTACGTGGATATCCTCCCGCTGTACAGGGTACGTGGATACCCTCACGTTGTACAGGGTACGTGGATACCCTCACGATGTACAGGGTACGTGAATACCCTCACGCTGTACCGGGTACGTGGATACCCTCACGCTGTACCGGGTACGTGGATACCCTCACGCTGTACAGGGTACGTGGATACCCTCACGCTGTACAGGGTACGTGGATACCCTCACGCTGTACAGGCTACGTGGATACCCTCACGCTGTACCGGGTACGTGGGCACCCTCACGCTGTACTGGGTACGTGGATACCCTCACGCTGTACAGGGTACGTGAATACCCTCACGCTGTACAGGGTACGTGGACACCCTCACGCTGTACCGGGTACGTGAATACCCTCACGCTGTACAGGGTACGTGGATACCCTCACGCTGTACCGGGTACGTGGATACCCTCACGCTGTACAGGGTACGTGGATACCCTCACGCTGTACAGGGTACGTGGATACCCTCACGCTGTACAGGCTACGTGGATACCCTCACGCTGTACAGGGTACGTGAATACCCTCACGCTGTACAGGGTACGTGGACACCCTCACGCTGTACCGGGTACGTGAATACCCTCACGCTGTACCGGGTACGTGGATACCCTCACGCTGTACCGGGTACGTGGATACCCTCACGCTGTACAGGGTACGTGGATACCCTCACGCTGTACAGGGTACGTGGATACCCTCACGCTGTACAGGCTACGTGGATACCCTCACGCTGTACCGGGTACGTGGGCACCCTCACGCTGTACTGGGTACGTGGATACCCTCACGCTGTACAGGGTACGTGGACACCCTCACGCTGTACAGGGTACGTGGACACCCTCACGCTGTACCGGGTACGTGGACACCCTCACCCTCTGAATAGTATAGATTCAGACTAGAATGGAAGCAACTGCGAAATGACTCGACAAACACGAGACGTTCAGCCAATGCTGGTACATTGTTGGGCCAGCGTTGAAGACGATGGGCCAATATTGTACCAGCAATGACTGAACGTCTCTTGTTTGCTGGGATCGACTTACAGGTTCTGTGACGTCATAGACGAGGAGCACGCCAAGTGCCCCTCTGTAGAAGCTATTCGTTCTGTAGAAGCTGCCCGTGGTCGGTTTGGATCTCTCCTCACCAGACGTGTCCCACTGAAACAAAAACAGGGGAGAATAAAACGAAAATGTCCGATTGAAGCAGTGAAGCACCACACAAATACTAACGCGCATATCCAATTCCATTTGAAAAAAGCCCGACGTCTAAGCACCCTATTTTATTTGTATATTGATAGAGTACGTCCTGATGATTAAAACAATATATAGGTTTATACACATTGTTTCATTTAAAGAATGCTGAGAGGCCAAAGCGTATGGGCCATAATACATGTAAGTCTATGGAAGGGGTATTATGTGTGGTGAGACGATATGCACAGCATGACGATACTGTTCTAATTCTCTGGTATATACGAAATCGGTGTTTAAAGGATGCTTAAAATAAAAACATCTTTTTTCATGCCTAGTTATTTCAATAATTCGCTTGACTGATTCCTTTTACGTACATTTAATAGTAATAATGATACTTACCAATTGTAACTTTACAACTTTCTGATCAATTTTTATGGTTTTTATCTTCTGCAAAAAAAATATTATTATGGAACTTATGTACAGACAGTTAATCTTTCACAAACACACATATTCGGATCAGAGCAGATTTAAAAGTATTACTCATGGCAGAGATATCGTTTGTCATTCGTTGGATTATGAATTTCTGAGAGAAATCTAATGTAAAGTCAGTAAATATTGCTTTACGTCGCTTTCTGCATAATTATGGCAATATCGCGGCAGAAGGAAGCCCCCTACCCTTATTGAATGACTTGAAGGGTGCTTTATAGTGCACACTATCTTAGACAGCACTGCACACGCCATGCCTTTGAATAGTTTGGAGCACTGTATATGCACAACCTCGATGACAAACAGACGACCCGACCGGGATTCGAGGCCAGTACCTATGAGTCTTGAGCTACAACCGCATCCAATGAGCCTGAGACGCCGGTGAATTATTTGTTGATGATAAGTACCTAGCCTATATAGTCTAAGTCACTAGCAGGTGATGATTGTGTTTTAAATAAGAGTTACATTGAATAATCACATGCAGATGAGGCTTTTACAGCAACGCTGAAATATTTTTTTTTAACCTATCAATGTTGGAATCATCATAAAAAAGATCTCAAAATAGAACATTACATGTTCGATATACGTTTGGTATTTAGGTACATAATATGCCTATATGAGGATTTGTCATTCGTTTGAAGTTGTAATCAGGGGTAATGTTCAAGATTTAAGTGAATGAAAAATATCCCATATATCAGTATATAGTAATGGAGTACAGGATAATAAGGGCATTTAATCGGCTGATCACATCATTCACCTTTACGATTTGGAGGCCAAGCATAATATATCGGAGTAACACTAATCATAATCTCATGCATATGGCCCTATAGGGGAATTAACCCTTGATACGCTGGAATATTTATGTAAACCATCGAGACCAAAGGGGTTTATTCAATTTGAAATCATCATAAATCCCTTAGTTAGCTCTTTCCGCTTCCTTCGAATACCTATGTTATGTTTATAAATGTTTCAAATATTTCGGAAACCGTTTTTAGACGCCTTTTGTAAATGATCATACCATTAAAACTGACGGTGTATAAATACGCAGTGAATAAATGAGGCATTAAATTAGCAGGTTAACCAATGGTCATGACATTGAAAGGAAAACAGTGGAAAAGGTGCAGATTTATAGCCTGATATTAAATCTGATATATGTGTAACTAATGTGCACCCACTTGAAGTTGTGGGTTGCGGTAACGAGCCACAACTTCAGGTTAGTTAAAAAATATTGAATTAAACTTTTCACCCACTTGAAGTTGTGTCTTGCTGACGCGATTCACAACTTCAAGTGTGTGAAAAATACTTATATTTGTTTAATTTGAAACCAAATATTTGCAAATCTTGATGACGCGTTTTACAACTTCAAGTGACTGAAAATTATTCACATTTTACAAAATTTAGGTCAACTATTTTGAAATTGTGTTGATTAATGTCACGTTCTATCTATAACATGTTCAAAAGCTGTTATTTAATGTACTAATAAAATTGAAAAAACGATTATAACTGAACATCTACAACAAACGGCTTTATCGTTCCCAGTGACATTTTACTTGTTTTGAAACTTGCTCCAAATATGTATGCCTGGGGCCGCATTCTCGTACAATTTACGATATCTCGTAGGCTTCTGATTGGTCGAGATGGCCATCTCGACCAATCAGAAGCCTACGATATATCGTAACTTGTACGAGAATACGGGCCCTGTCCTTGCAGCACAGCACAGGGGTTAAAAAATAAACACATATATAATTACCGACCAAAAACTTAGAAGTACAAAGCGAGAAGTGCGCAGTACTACTTACAAAATCCACGCCTATTGTCGCAATGTGACTGTCAACAAATGAGTCGTCCTGTATCAAATAAAATACACACATCGCTGCATCATTGTGATAAATACTATTGAAATAAAGAGTTCTTTATTAACACTGAAATATTTTTTTAATAAGCCATGGAGACCAATGGGTTTTTTCATTTGAATACCTATGATATGGGTCTACGGCAATTTTAAATATTTTACACTTTGAGTATAGGGAATCTGACGTCTACAGACGTCAGACTCGTCTAAAGACGGTCCCGCACTGAAAGAGTTAAACACCTTATTATCTTACTTAGTTATTTCCAGTTCATTTGAATGCCTATCATATACATCTGTGGTGATATAATTAGCCCTTTTAGAACAGGAATCGATCAACGTCATATGATCTCAATTCCCCCCCCCCCCCCCAACCCCCACTTGAAGTTGTGTGTCGCTACCACGACCCACAACTTCAAGTGCAATACCAGTAGAATTTGAAATACGCCAATCTAGCAAATTTAATACTCATTTCTCATTCAACCCTTTAATCGCCAAATTATTTAATCTGAATTTTCACTCACTTGAAGTTGTGTCTCGCTGACGCGATCCACAACTTCAAGTGAGTGAAAATTATTCAGATTTGACAAAATGGAGGTCGACTGTTTTCAAATCTTGCTGGGCGATGTCACATTTTATCTTGAACATATTTAAAATGTGGTATTTATTGTGCTAAAAAAACATAAAAACCCGAATAAATGCGGCACCGGCGGTTAAAGGGTTAAATTGTCTTGCTTGAATGGGAAATAAAATGGCTGCAAACGGCTATGGACTAACATGATAAGGACGTTATGTGTTAATTACTCATTCACATAATTACCAGAATTGCAAATTTTAATTGGATGATAAGCCTAAATTTTACTGACCACGAACCGCATGAGGAGTGATGACTTGCCCACGCCTGTATCTCCTATAACCACCACTTTAAACAGGTAATCACTGAAAAAAATATAATAACCTATGGTTCGTATGCAGCAACCGGATGTTTGCACAAGCCTCAATTCGAAAAACGAAATACCACCTATGCATCACGAGGCTAGAACTAACGGCCTGAGTACTGTTCTCGCAGATACTCAGACCTACCTTGCCATGTTTATATTTGTGACCGTCACATTTTTAATCTACTTTCGTGACAAAAAATTTGAACATAAACATACTCATCTTATGTTTACACATCCAATACATACTTGTTTATCATATTTGTTATGGCGATTAAATGTGTTTTTATCCAACAACGGACATTTTGACATTTAACAGTTCCTGCATCGGATAAACAAGTGTGTTAGTTCCAGACGAAGCCGGCACGGGCGCAAATTAGGCCAGAGACGGGCCAGGGATCACTGGCCAGGCCCTATAGTGAAAACATATTAATTGATCAGTTCTCTAAATAATGCACAAGATATATATTTTCCAATTGTATTTGTCATAATAATAACTCTTGCTGTTTGGGTAGAATGATCATCTTATTAATGTCTGTGTTATGTGATTCTCCTTAATTTTACACTTATGATGCTTTTTGAAGTGGCAGATACGATCCTTTAATCGTTAGATGACGGTAAAAACAAGGCACATGTCTGAAGTTAACCAAGGGAAGCAAAAGACACTGGGGGAGGGTTTTTGTAAAGTGACTGATATAAGTATCATTTGAAAAACAACAAAAAATACTAAAATTCACTGAACAATACAAGAGTTGTGTAACCGGATAAAATTACGTGTATTAATGCATAGAATGAGACGTTTTGGTCTTATTTTCATAATATTTTTAATCAGAATATGTCATACTCCACTTTTTACACGAGAAAGATCACTCAGCATCCGGTAATTGTGAAAAGGTATGAAAAAAACAAGTGATCGATTTCCCAAGGTTTTTAGGAGAACAAAATCCTGATAGATTTTCAAAATTCAATGATAAGTATTTGGACCTATTTCCACATACCTCAACCTATTTTAAACGTGTGACACAACAGATTGACAACTTTAGCTCTTGTGCTAATAAAACTTTTCTCTGATTTGGGACATTTTTGCAAATTCACTGACTTTTCCCTGACTGAAAAAAGTGACCTCCATGTAGGATGGAGACCCTGCCTTATATCATTGCGTTCATGCGTTGATATTAAAGAAAACATTTGTTATATCATTGCCTTCTTTAAATTCAATACATGTTTTTGACATTGCGTTCATAATGTCAAAACATTTATTATGGAAGTGCCTTCATAATCTCAAAACGTTTCTTATGTCTTTGCCTTCAAAAAATCAACACATTTGTTATGTCATTGCGATCATAATATCAAGACAGTTGTTATGTCATCGCTCTTATAAAGTCAGAACATTTGTTTTGTTTATTGCTTTCATAATATCGAAAAATGTGTTATGTCATTGTGTGCATGAAATCAAAACATTTGTTATGTCATTACCTGCATAAAATCAAAACATTCATTATGGCATTGTCTTCCAGGGCTTTAAGGCTGCCTTTCCATTGACGCGATTAAATGGCCGTGCGGCCAATCGCGTGTATGGACAGGTCACATTGTTAATGTATATGATCGATTTTCAATTCTGCCACCCGACCGTCGCAACGCAACGCGTTATATTCATTGAACATAAGATGCTGTATTTTTTACATATCGCACGAAAAATGAACAACGTTTGTATTTTCCCACACGACCTGGTCATACATGACATATACAACCACACAGTGTGCTCAATCTACAGCTGGGCGGGGGCCCTAGGGTAGTGGTTAGCACCGCTGCCTTTCACGCTAGAGTTCGGCGTTCGGTTCCTGGTCTCGGCGGTTTGAAAGAAACAAAAATGTTTCTTCCCCATCCACGTGTGAAAGTCAATAATGTGGGGAGCCTCCGTGACCGAGAGGTAGCGTGCTCGGCCTCAGACCGCCAGGGCTCGAATTTCGAATCCTGTGTCTGGAGGACAGTGTCATCTCAATCATCTCACTATCCTCAGGAGGTTCTCCACGCCCAGTTTAGCCTATACGTGCACAAAGGTGACGTAAAGCTTTTTCATTTCAATCTACAGCTAGAGTGTGATAATGGTCTGATACCAATATAATTCTCATTGTGAAAACCACAGCACATGACTGTGAGAAAATTGTATAGCGACATCAGTGCTCTAGCTAAAATATATATATAGTGTTTAAGACAAATAAACTAAAATAGTAAGGTCTATATTATATATACTCACTATTCAGAATCAATAGAAATTGAAGGAGATGGTGGTTCGGCCTTCTCGTTATGCACACGAGTCATTTTGGAATTGTAATCATGGTAATGAGTAGCTTATTGTCAAATATATATTTTCTGTGACGTGGCGATCCTGCGTTGTGAGACCAATCCACTTATGAAGTGAGTCCAGGTAAATTACCCTATCACATGATTCAGTTGTTTACCTGATCATGCTAATTGGCCTTAGATATTAGGCCGCCCAGCAAAACACAACACAAACACCTAGGCCTATATGTCGACGCTGACCCTATGGCGGGTTAAGGTTGAGTCTAAACGCTGAGCCTATGAACGGCTTATGTTGGTGAAAGCCTCGTGTTTGTTCAATGATGGACAGCTCTATATAAATTGCTGTCACGTCTTCTTTTCACAGAATATAGACCACCTCACACACTAATGACCTCACAGTGATGACCTCACAGTAATAACCTCACAGTAATGCCCTCACAGTAATGACCTCACAGTAATGACCTCACAATAATGATCTCACAGTAATGCCAACACAGTAAAGACCTCACAGTGATGACCTCACAGTAATATCCTGAGACTGATATCCTCATGCAGTAGGCCCCTGTGTCGTGTTTGTCAAGCGTTCATATGGCTGTTGTGAGGACGGCCGGGGGCGGGGGGGGGGGGGGTCATAGCATGGTGCCAATGACAGCGTGACTGAATCCATAATCCATGCAACGGACTCGGTGTCGTCATCACGCGTCGTCGTCAACAAAGTAAACAGTTACAGGCCAAAATTGAGAAGGCCTAGTGTGTGAAGATACTGTATGTAGGCCTACGACACAGAAACCAATATATCTTACGTGTTAAGGGCCGCGTACACCAAACAGTCGCAAATGTGAATCATACAATGTCAACGACTGACGTGGTAGGTCTGTCGTACGTATGACGCTCGGACATGACATATACGCCGGAACTGGTACACGGTGTGCACTAAGGCTGTTGTTTACGATTTTCACAGCGTGGCACTTACGACTTTTATACGACCGCGACATGTCTTAGGCATTCCTGGTATCTTAGGTTTAGTAAATTATGAAAGCAGATCATATTTTGGTTTCTGACCAAGGTTCGCTATTTATATATTTCACGTAATGAACCTTTTATGTTATGTTTTATCATATTATTTATTAACATTATTCCTCACATAGAAAATACTTACATCATTCTGTTAAACAATGTATACATTGGATTTGAATAATATTTGAAAAAGAATGGTTATTTGTTTCAACCGTGAAGCTATAATTTCATAACGGTAATACAAAAAAAATGATATTATTTATTTTTATGTTGATCTTTTGACATCATAAAGTACAATAGTCATTCTGTCTGTTGCTATCAATTTAAAAACTCTATGATTTTGTTCCACCTCAAAACCTAATTACACTGTACGAGTCAAGTGAAGCATCTGAGGGTACAGGACACAATTTCGAAACAATTCTCCAAGATTGAGAGAGGAGAAACATGATATTTCTCTGAATATCCTGCACCAAGCGGGGTTAGAAACCACAGTTAACCTTTAAAGCTCTAAGTTGAATATTTTAAATTTTCACCCACTTGAAGTTGCGTCTCGTTACCGCGATCCACAAATGGGTGAAAGTTAATCATATCTGTTTAATTTGTGACCAAACATTTGCAAGTCTTGACATTTAAGTGCATCGCCCTCTTGGATATGAAAGGGTGTATCTGCCACATTGTAAAGTGGCAGATACACCCTTTCATATTCAATGGGACGACATGTTAAACTCATTTCATTCCACATAACATTGATTTAATCGGCTAATAAAACAGATTAACCCTTGTCCTGCTGAATTGCTTCAATTGTATTTTTCGTCATTTGAAGCTGGAATTGCTAGCGCAATTTCCAGCTTCAAATGACGAAAAATATGACTATTTATCAAAAATAGACATGTCTAAAATTAAATTATTGGATCAACTAAGCATCTACTGAAAACTATTTTATCAAAATTAAGTGATATTTGCATTGATCTAAAACATCCTTAACCCCGTATATATCCGGGCATAGCAGGACAAGGGTTAAGAACGACCATCGCCGTGATTAACGCTTGAAGGGCTAACGCTCTTATAATATGCATGTACTTATATACAACAAATTATGTCAATGAAACATCTCTTTGTATACACCTTTTTCAATAACAACACGCCACACGGTGAGCGACGCTGAACTGTTTTTATCAGACAACTGTTACACAGTTTTCAATGACAGCATGCCACACAGTGAGCAACTCTGAACTGTTTTAATCAGACAATTGTTGACTTCGCAAACTCGTGCAAGCAGTCTATTTCCAGCTGAATTTGAGAAAAAAATGGAAGTGAAGACCCTTTAGTACTTTAACCCTTTCAGGGTTGGGAGCGACTTTAGACGTCAGATTCTGACGTCTAAAGCCGGTCCCAGCACTGAAAGAGTCAGGGCGGGGGCCTGGTGCAGTGGTCAAAGCTGTCTGCTTGGAAAGTCAGAGATCACGGGTTTGTCCCCGGCTAGGCCTTCAGGTTTCAAAGGGCGGAGGCCCTAGGGTAGTGGTTAGTTCCTCTGCCTTTTACGCTAGAGTTAAAGGTTCGTTTTTCGTTATAGGCGGTTTGAAAGAAACAAAAATGTTTCTTCCCCATCCACTCGTAAAGATTCAGTATTGTAGGGAGCTCTGTGACCGACAGGTAGCGTGCTCGACCTCAGACCTCTAGGGTTTGAATTTCAAATCCTGTGTCCGGAAGGCAGTCTCATCTCACTCATCTCACCATCCTCAGGAGGGTCTCCTGGCCCAGTTTAGCCTATATGTGCACAAAAGTGGCCTAAAGCTCGATTCATTTCATTTGTTCATGTTTTAAAGAAACAAAGTGTTTCTTCCTCGCTCACTGGTAAAGATTCAGTATTGTGGGGAGCCTCCGTGACCGAGAGGTAGCGTTCGCAGCCTCAGACCTCCAGGGTTTCCGAATCCTGTGTCTGGAGGGCAGTGTCATCTTATTCATATCACCATCCTTAGAAGGTTTTCCTTGCCCAATTTAGCCTGTATGCGCACAAAAGTGGCCTAAAGCACGATTCATTTCATTTATTATTGTTTCAAAGAAACAAAATGTTTCTTCCTCGCTCACTCGTAAAGATTCAGTATTGTGGGGAGCCTCCGTGACCGAGAGGTAGCGTGCTCAGCTTCAGACCGCCAGGGCTCGAATTTCGAATTCTGTGTCTGGGGAGCAGTGTCATCTCATTCAACTCGCAATCCTCGGGAGATTCTCTTGGGCCAGCTTAACCTACATGTGTACAACGTCGGGTAACGTCTTGGACGTTGGTCCAACATTGTACAAATGTTATACAAATGTTTTGTGTTCACTTCTCTGTCCTGCCAGGTACTAATTTACACCTGAGTTAAGTGAAGCATTTGAGTGTGAATTGCCTTGCTCAAGGACACAGCATCGAAACAGTTATAGTCTGGTGGCAAAGAGGCAAAAAAGGCCGTAATTTTTCGTTTCGCTTACAGAGATATATTTTAGGCTGAATTTTTATAATATATAAATCAGGAAAACAAAGGGTTTTATCACTTTAAAATCATCGTAAATGTCTTAGTTAGCTCTTTCCGCTTCATTTGAATATAGGACTATTTGAACTTTAGACGTCAGAATCTGACGTCTATACGTCAGATTCTGAAGTCTTAAGTCGGTCCCCACTCTGAAAGGGTTAATAACCTAATAAGGTACGAGTCGTCCTATGGGATTTGTCTTCTGCAGGATGTTGGTAAATACTAACTTGGGGGGGTCGTCAGTAATCAAGCGGAATTGAGATCGTACTCCTTTAAATCGGTATCGTACTCTTTTGAATCGGGGTCATGCTTCTTTCAATCGGGGTTGTATCCCTTTGGATCGGTATAGTACTCCTTTGAATCTGTATCGTACTCTTTTGAATCTGTATCGTACTCCTTTGAATCGACATCGTACTCTTTTGAATCGGTATCGTACCTTTTTAATCGGTGTCGTACTCTTTTGAATCAGTATCGTACTCTTTTGAATCGGTATCGTACACCTTTGAATCGACATCGTACCCTTTTTAATCGATATCGTACCTTTTTAATCGGTATCGTACCCTTTTGAATCGGTATCGTTCTCCTTTGATCATTTTCAGTTGCATTTTTGCTGCACAAAGGTGGCATTCATTCATTCCGAGGACCCTTCAGCCCGCTTTAACTCTTGATCAAGGGGCCTTCTGTGCATTCATGTTGTGCACTGTGTCATTTCAGCTCCCCAGGGAGCATACAGTCACACAGCCATTTTGACGCCAGGAGCTTGTCACACATTGCCATCTCTGTCCTGCAAGGTATTCGTTTGCACATAAGTGAAGTGAAGCACATGAGTGTGAAGTGTCTTGCCCAAGGACGCAGTGCTCATCGAAACAACGATGTTCCGGCGCTGAGAGGGGAGAAACATGCAATTTATCAGAAAACCTGCACCAAGCTGGGATTGAACTCGCACGCCATGCAGCGGCAATTTGCAAGCGTCACTCTTTAACCATAGTGCCACGACCATGAGAATTAAATATGTGTAAAAAAAATCCTAAATATGAAACCAAAGGTTTTTTTTCAATGTGAAATCATCATAAACACTGATAAATGTGTTAGTTAGTTTTGTCCGCTTCATTTGAATACCTATGTTACGGGTTTATGTAAACCTTTCAGTGCCGGGATCGTCTTTAGACGTCAGATTCTGAAGGCTAAAGTCGGTCCCCACGATGAAAGGACTTATAACTTAATAAAGTACGAGTGGTCCTATGGGATTTGTGTCCTACAGGATGTTGTTAAATATCAGCTTCGGCGATTCGTCAGTGATCAAGCTGAATTGAGATCGTACTCCTTTAAATCGGTATCGTACTCCTTTGAATTGGGGACGTACCACTTTAAATCGGGTTCGTACTCTGTTGAATCGGGATTGTACTTCTTTGAATTGGTATCGTACTCTTTCGAATCGGTATCGTACCTTTTTGAATCGGTATCGTACTCTTTTGAATCGGCATCGTACTCTTTTGAATCGGCATCGTACTCTTTTGAATCGGTATCGTACTCTTTGAATCGGTATCGTACTCTTTCGAATCGGTATCGTACCATTTTGAATCGTTATTGTACTCCTTTGAATCGACATCGTACTCGTTTGCATCGATATCGTATTCTTTTTAATCGGTATCGTACTCTTTGAATTGGTATAGTACTCTTTTGAATCGACATCGTACTTTTTGATTTGGTATCGAACTCCTTTGAATCGACATCGTAATCGTTTGAATCTGTATCGTACTCTTTAATGTTTTATTGACCGTTAGCAGATTGCTCATTCAATGTATTGTTTTATATGTTTTTTTGATCCGGCGCTTATTGGTTAGGCCTACATTTTGTGGTTGCCATTATCTAATAAAGTTGAACAGTTCAGGTGTGCAAGTTTATTATGTTCAAGGTATGCCTGTACTTGTAGTATAATAGTAAAAAAAAGACTTTGATGATGCATGCACAAATGTTAAGTATAATGGAAAATAATTATAATTATCCTAAATTATCTTTCCAATCATGTTAATCAGACACAGGGTGATAGAAAAACAGTTATAAATGTATTAGAAATATATGTCCTACACAAATGCGTTTTACGTTGGGTCAGCGTCGAATATAAAATAAACTTTAGCCCTTGCTCGTGAGCCACAATGAATTGAATATTAGCTCAACGTCTTAAGTCATTTGAACGCCAGTAATGTGTAAGAATGACAGAAGTTCGGTCTCAAAATATTCGAGACATATCAGTAATGTTTTACCACTTGAAGTTGTGTGTCGTTGTACGAGACATAACTTTAGGTGGGGGACATTTTAATTTTACAAGCCGGAGTCTGAATGTTATTTTACTTGACGATCTTGTTCTTTTTCAGACAAACACAACAGCATAATGTGTACTCATAAGTATAAAATCAAACACAAAGGCAATGAATTCGCAAGCCGGTCGGAGAGGGATTTTTATTTATTTACCACTTACAAATAAATACTTCATAAAATTAAATGTGTAATGGAATGAAGCTTCTAAAATGATATACACTTGACAAATCTAATTTTGGTATCAAACCTATGAATCTTCTCTGAAAGGGAAAGGGCTATGAACCTGACAGTGGACAATATAATATACATCATGTAGAATGTTTTTGTGCCTTAGATATTGAACTCAGGCATAGCTCTTGGATCTACATGTACGATGTAGCATGCCGTTGTGACGTAGCACACACTCCTTCTTATGCCTCTGTCTCAGCTGGTGATGCGTATCCGCTTTGTTTACCATGCTGAAAAAAAAACAATGAATTAAATATTAATAATACTAAACAAAGTAAAATGTTCCTAATACGTCATGTTAAGACCATATTTTATTGACCAACATAAATTGTGTTGACCATAACAATGATCTGACCGGTATAGTGAGATTAGGACACCGTTGTAAAACAATGGTGAATATGTCTATGTTTAATATGTATATTTTTACAACGATTTTTATTATAAAGAAATCAATCTGAATACTAGGTGAATTGGGTATGAGCATGCTTTGACGCAATTTCTGTCACCAATGGACGTTTTGGGCTAGCATTGGTCCATCACTGGATCGGTTTGTCCGTATTAACCCTTACAGCGCGGGGATCGACTATAGTCATCAGAATCTGAAGTCTGTAGACGTGAGATTCTGACGACTAAAGTTGATCCCCGCACTGTAAGAGTAAAAATATTTCTAATGGTCGTAGACCCATAACATAGGTATTTAAATGAATCGGAAAGAGCTGAATAAGACATTTATGCTGATTTCAAATTGAAATAAACCCTTTTTATAACAAAAAATCAGCGCTTTAAGGGTTGACCCTTTCAAGCCTGAATTTACCTTTGTCATCTACATCCACTACAAGCCGCGAATTGCTGCCGCAATTCTCGACTTGTAGTGGATGAAGATGACATTATGTGGTTTAAAAATTAAAGTAAATTGCCATGTATTGGTAAACCAGTTTCATGGTAATATTCATTCTAAAAGCCCTAGTTCTGGGAAAATTAAGTCTGTTTTCAGGGATGTAAAATGATGCTTTAATGCATCGTGAGGCCCTAAAGGGTTAAAACATCCTTATATAAGTAGAATATCTCAAATGCAAGCTGAGAACGTCCTTCCCAATTTTTTTCTGACGAATTTCATTCAAATTATGCATGTGATACATAAATTGGGTGAGGGAACTTAACGGTCTAATTATATGTGAACTTACAATCGTACAAGGATGCCGACCACTATGATAAGTAATATACCGCCGATCACACATGCTGTCACTATCGTTACTATTGTGGATTGTTTCTCCTCGCCGAATGTACTAGTACTGTAGGCCCCTCCTACAACAGAAATAGTAGTATTATACGAATGGAATAATCCCAATAAATACAACAATTGCTTAAATGTTATTTTAATGTCGAGACAACGTCGCAGACGATCAGCCAACATTAAATAAACATTTGTCCAATGTATTCTGTTAACTGGGAATATGTTTTAAATCGCTCCTGCACGATAGTACTGTTTAGTTAAAGTAGTTTAATCGTTAGTTATTTCAAAAATTATTATGATTATCATCATCATCATCATCATCATCATCATCATCATCATCATCATCATCATCATCATCATCATCATCATCATCATCATCATCATCATCATCATCATCATCATCATCATCATCATCATCATCATCATCATCATCATCATCATCATCATCATCATCATCATCATCATCATCATCATCATCATCATCATCATCATCATCATCATCATCATCATCATCATCATCATCATCATCATCATCATCATCATCATCATCATCATCATCATCATCATCATCATCATCATCATCATCATCATCATCATCATCATCATCATCATCATCATTATTATTATTATTATTATTATTATTATTATTATTATTATTATTATTATTATTATTATTATTATTATTATTATTATTATTATTATTATTAATATTATTATTATTATTATCATTGCTATTGTTATTGTGATTGTGATTGTTATTATTATTATTATTATTATTATTATTATTATTATTATTATTATTATTATTATTATTATTATTATTATTATTATTATTATTAACATTATTAATAACATTATTATTATTATTTTATTATTTTAGTATTATTATTGTTTTAGTATTATTATTATGTGATACTAACTGAATACATTTTCCGATACATTATGTCCCGAGCATCAGTAACGTGCCCCACGACGATTCCTTCATGATATCTCTTTTGCGATACCTCTATTTATAACTACTATCGGAGTTAACCTTTTTGTAATGCATGAAACTCATGTATAGCATGCATGTGATTGCACATATAAGCCAAGAATTGTATGGGCCTACAGCCTAGACATATATAGGCATATGATTGGTCGAGATGGCCATCTCGACCAATCATATGCCTAAGATTTGTGAGACCTAATTTAAGAATACAGACCCTACTTTGTGAGTACCATTATTGACAGTACTTCTAGTCATTTTTAATGTTATGTGCCATTTTCACTTTTAATGCATCGCTAAAAAGTGTGGAGTCAATAATAATAAAGATTTATCTTGACTTCAGCTAATATTAAGCCTAATCATATTTTAGAGTAATCATTCACAGCTCTGAGGAAGAGTATGATATTCTCTCATGTCACACGACATTATCCAGCAAACAATTGATGTTGATTCAATGTTGTTTTAACGCCGGCCCACGTCTATAACGATGGCCAGTATTAGATCAACATTGGCTTTTATTGGGATACTGTAATTCGGCCTGACAGGACACTGTCTTTTGTATTGCCTGGTCCCAGCTACACTGCCGCGTAAAACCCAAAAGGCAGTAACTGCTTAGTTTCCAATAAGCAGTTACTTCCTTTTGACTTGGCAGAGCAGCACTGTATTATATCTTGCCTGATCCCATGGCGGCTGCCTTGCCTCGAGTGGCTGCCTGATCCTCTTCTTCTTGACTTAGTCCTGAGTCGGCCACATGGCTGCCATTGCCGATCTCCTCCTGTACATAAGCCGCATCAGGGCCGTCATCTGCTGGTATAGGTGAGTGACTGCTGGTGGCCTCCTTCACGGGGGAGAGTGCTACAGGCTGCTTAACCACCTGGGCAGGAGGCTCTTCAGGCTCACCAGGGAGCTTCTCAACAGGCTGAAGAGGCTCATCAGGGGGCTCGTAAACCGTCCTCTCTTTGTGAACTGGCATCACCCCCAGCTGATTGGTTAGAATTGACCCCATTACCTGTTGCTGACCCCTAATATCATCATCATCTAGGTCGTGACGTAAGGGCTGTATGACATCTCCTCTGACTGGCTTTACTGGGTGTAAGGTATCGCCGTGACCTCTATGTAGCGGGTGTAAACCATCATTTCTAATGGCGTTCAGCACTGGTCCTCCAGCTTTATCTGGAGTAGGTGTTTGTGAGGTGGATGTTATTGAGGTTCTTCCCATGCTGACTTTGGTGCTGATCTTTGTCAAGGTAGTCTCAGGTACTGTGGTTTTCGCTGTGGTGGATGGTGTCTGCGTCTGTGTAGTACCAGTCACTGTAGTTCTGTCCCTCATCTCTTGAGAGCGTGTAAACCTCCACCACCAAGGGGTGGGCTTAGGTCGGGGATTACGCATATTCAGCTTAGTCTTCTTCAAATATCTTGATCTTGAATCTTTTATCCTTCGCGAGGTGTCAAACTGGTCCTCTTTACGCTCTATATAATCTCTAATGTGTTCTCCGGACTTCTTCATGTTCTTCTCAACAGGAACAACCAGCGGCACTTTATTCATCACAACTAGCTTCCTCTGCTGTGGTGTTGATAACGCGTCTGGTGTAGTACTTGGATGTATTTTTGGCAGAGGACGGGTAGGTCGAGGTGTATGGTCAGTTACATCTGTGATTTTGCCATAGTTAATCATATTTTCCTTTTTTCTCACATCAATATTTTTCTTCTTGTTTGCCAGACCATCTTTAGCCAAGTACTGATCTTCTTTATTACTAGAGAACACTGTCTCCTGTAGGTCTTCTTCCTCTTTATTACTCAAGTATACTGACCGACATTTGATCTGCACTGACGATTTTGGTGTCGCTGAAAATCAGAATATATTTACAAATCATAAGATATATTTGATACGAAATATATATATATATTAATTATGTGTTTTACTTTGCAATCAAAGTTAAATATTTCTTCAGAGAACAATACACTCGATACAACCATCGTCATCTCATATATCTACTATATTACCCTGATGTACAAATATTTAAATGGATATTTTGGAAAGTGCTTGTGAATATGTCATTTAAAAAATTGAAATTCATTGTATTTCTTACAGAAATACACTGACTGACCTTCATATCTAAGCCAGAAGGCCCCTTGTAAACTTGTCTTTGTCGTTTCGAACGCTATCTCCACCTGATTGCTGTTAGACACTATATCTTTATTAATAACACTTCTGGCATCACAAAGCCGTGCCTAAACAAAACGAGCTGCATATCAATACAAACTATAATAAAAAAATAGTAAAGAACAATCACAATAATTTGTAATATTGTCTCTAAACTGGTGATCGTATGGTTTAATTAAAACTAATATGTTCATGTGAAGGTCCTTAAAAACCTGTGTACAGCGATCACATTTATAGCATATTTATTCTGATTATTAACGCAAATGAAACACGACATTTCATGTTGGATGCGCATTACTTTATTTGCAATTGATATTATGTTTTAGTGCCCTTTACGCTTTGTCCTCTCGAACGGTTAGCTCTTTCGTTTACTCAATTGAAAATGGAATTGCTTACGGAATTAATTTACAGCATCGAACTACGAAAACTGTTTCTATTTATGCGAAAAAACATATTTCAAATCTAAATATGTTTTTAACCCTTGTCCTGCTGAATTGCTCCAATTCTATTTTTCGTCATTTGAAGCTGGAATCGCTAACGCAATTTCCAGCTTTAAATGATGAAACATATTACTATTTATGGGAAATAAACATGTCTAAAATTAAATTATTTGATCAACAAAGCATCTATTAAAAACTTTATTATCAAAATAAAGTGATATTTGTATTGATATCGACATCCTTACCCCGTATATATCCGGGCATAACAGGACAAGGGTTAACTATTTGTTGGCGTCGGAACAAAACATATACATACACACCTGTAGTCCGTCATATTTGAGATCCAGAGATCCATGTCCACAATCCGATCCTTCTGAGTCCAGATCCAGTACTGTGAACGTGAGGGTAGACTCAGCCCCAGATGATAGCACACACTCACAATGACGATCATTAAGGGTGGCCAGCGGGTAGTTAGGGGAACGTATGTAACCCAGATCAGAACCAGTGGTCACCGTGGAACATACGTCCACACTATCACCAGCTCTAACTGTAAGGACAGAACATACACAGATATGACACATATAACCACTGGTCACTGGTTTTACAAAGTCACACAACTAGAATTACATCAATTTAATTCATAATAATCAGTTGTTTCTGATGTTCCGCTATGTGTCATTCCAATCAAAACTCTTTTTGTTGTATCTACCTTTTATACAATTGAACTCTACAAACATGTAGTCGCTGAAGCCTTGGCACATGTCACTGTTGATGTATTGTTGTATGACATCCAGACGACACGCGGGTAGCCCCATACACTGAGCACGGACGTCTGGCATGTTACAACCTCTGTCACCATAGTGACAACCACAATCATCCTCGTTATAACTACAACAACAACAACAATATAATAATGTTTATCTGGAAATATTATTAATGTGATTTTTATTTGTTAACCAAGTGGTAATAAAGTCTACATCTGTCAATAAACCGATTTAGTTATCTTTCAACTTTGAAGGAAAACATAGTATTACATATGCTAGACTGCCATATGTCTGAGTCAAAGCGTACATATTATAGGCCCTATACTAAAACATGTACATATTGTAAATAGTCTATTACCAACGTAAATCATGGTATGTCATCAATTAATAATTATAAAAAAAATCCGTAACTGCTTACTTTTTAATTACTTTTTAACCCTTTGACTTCCAGGCCGGGTTGCATGCCAGGATCCAGATATACTGGTGTACAAGTTCTATTTTTCGTCATTTGAAGCTGGAATTGCTAACGCAATTTCCAGCTTCAAATGACGAAAAATACATAAATGTAGTATATATTTGACGAAAATTTGTGTCATTTTATGGTTACGTTCATTGACGAATGACGACAGAAATTTCCGTCATGTATGGTAGTGAAAAGGTTAAGTAGGCATAAGCAATTACTGATACTTACTCTTTTATTCTATATATGATTGTTCTTACTTCAATTAGGACCTACCTACAATGCCCACCGTGACCTTGAACTTTGAGTCCTGCTCTGAGTACCTGGATCACGTGATTACGTGGACATTGAGCTGAGACCACAGGGGGTCCGAAACTTCCCCAGCAGGCATATCTCATCTCAGCCGCGGCCCTCACTGAAAACACAACACGTCATCGTCAAAAACTGCAATTGTAATGTCGTTGAAAAAATACACTGTTATTAAAATGTCACTGAAAAACACAAATTGACATTGTAATGTCATTGAAAAGCACAAACTGTCATTGTAATGTCATTGTTGAGAACAGAGAAACATGATATTTCTCTGAAAATCTCACACCACCATTATGGCCACGTCCCTTTTATATTATACTGTGATATACTGTCAGCGAATCATCACTGGGTAATCAGTTGAATACTGGTACAATAATCTTAGTTACATTTTCATATGATGATTTATTTAAGTGATAACCCTTCCACCTCTGATCACGACTATAATCGTTTTAAATATGTTTTCTCAGGCCATCAAATCACTTCTATTGGGAATAAAAATTAATGTGTTTTTACACACCAGCATATTTTCAAATATCGGTCTCAAAGTAATATAAACACATCTGTGTAATATTCACCCACAAGTTGTGGGTTGCGGCAGCCAGATACAGCTTCAAGTGGGTGAAAATTCAAATTAAATAGCACTTTAAGAGAGAAAAATGATATTTCTCTGAAAATCCTAGATGAAGGTACTAGAAATCTTAGATGAAGTTACTGAAAATCCTACATAAAGTTACTGAAAAGCTTGGATGAAGTTATTGAAAATCTTAGATGCAGTTATTGAACATCGTTAATGAAATTACTGCACATCCAAGATAAAGTTACTGAAAAAATCTGGATGAATTTACTGAAAAACCTGGATGAAGTTGCTGTTGTGATTTCCCTCGTTTTAATTACATAAGCCAGAGACGATGTTCTTTAATAGCATATGTTTTAATGTATGATGTATTGGTAAAATAACATAATGTAGTACCTCTTTCTTTTGCGCAATGTAAATTGACGTCAGATTTTACCAATTTTATTATATTTCAGTTCAGTATCAATGTGAACAAATTGTCATTGCTTTCCATAATAAAATACATGCATTTTATGTTAAAATAATTGAAGTGTGGAACAATAGCAATCGACACACTACAAGAAAAAATAGAATTATATTATTTAATAAGATGTGCATAATGCTCATAGATTGTACTTGATTTGCAAAAGATCATTTAGTAATTCAATAATATTATTTTAACCCTAATTTAAATGTTTGCCTACTTGAAGTTATCATTTCAGATCTTATTGTTCAAACATCCATTTCATTCCTAATAACAGCATAATAATAATGGTTTCAATCATGTAGTGTTTTAAGAAATATTACAGAAAATATTTTGTTTGATTTAATTTATCATAGCAGTAAATATAGAGGACGGATGTAAAAACGAAACATGCGTTTTATTATTCATTACTGCATGCATTCCCTAGTCGTATCACTGTCGTGTGCTCATTTGCTGTCTCTCTGCAAAGGCAAACAACACTAACTGCTTACTTAAAAAGTGAACACAATGGAGTTACTTAAATTCATCTTTTTGGTGCTGCATCACTGCTATAGGTGTGTATACAAAAGTAAAAAATAATATATTTGTGATTTCGTTAAGGTATTGCTTAGTGACAGTCAGCAATCAGGCCGAAATACTCATGGAGTTAGTCAATTAATTTGAAGTGGTATTCGTCCACTATAATTATGGCAAAAGGTATTATTAATTTCACTTACCATTTCCCAGGAATAGTAGATTTGTAATGGCAAGAACACATAGTAGTTTTTGAGCAGTTCTTCTAATGTCTGCTGTAAGCACCTCCATTCTTGTTCACATCATTAGCTTGGCATCCAGTACTGATTCGTGTTTTATACAATAGGTTGATTATCAATACACTGGTCAACAAGACAATAACGTATCGAACTCCTTGTGAATGTGTTCTGCACTGGCGCTACCCGAATCGATCTAGCAAGGTGGAGAACAGATGGAGTGGGGATTGCCAAAAAAATATTCGGTACAAATTATAGTGAGTCCGTGATAGAAGAAGGGTAGAGGAGTCATATTTCCCAGCAGGCAGGAAACGTTTACCTAATGTTGGTTTGATGCTTGCCCACCGTCTGCGACGTCTGGCCAGCAATAAACCACAATTGTGTGTACCTCTGGTGCTTGGTGAGTCAGGCGGCAGATGGCCATACCTGCCCCTACTCTGACGGGGTACTCAACATATAGTGGAGCCCAGAAGCTCGGAAAGCATGCTGCCCACTTTGCTATTTGACATGAAACCTAGAAATATGCTCAAAATTTTTAAGGCAACTGTTACCATGATTATGCCAATGCATAACAAAATACAAAATGACTAATCAGTTTTGGAAAATATTCAGACAATGTATTCACATAACGTTGACTATTATTAGGTTTTTGGACTGATATGTGGTTAGTTTTCACGGATAATTTTACTTTATAATTTGGTGACATATCCTGATGCGCAAATTCCACTGGCTATTTTTAGTACATCCTTTACGGTGTACCCATGTCAGGGAGATCCACACGTGTGCGCCTTGCTCGACTCGTTGTTGTTTTGCTCTCTTCTTGATGGCATTGTTGTTTTGCTCTCCTCGTGACAGCATAGTTGTTGTCCTCTCCTTATGACAGGGGTGCCAAATAATTCCAGTTCTGTGAGATGCTGACAAAACTCTTATATTTTGATAAAAAATTATAGAGACTAAAGGTTTTTCACTCTAAAAAAAGTGGTCAATGGCTTAGTTAGATGTTACCAATTAACTTGCCTGCCTTTTAATGGGTCTACGCCCATTGTCAACATTTCAGTACGGGATCTGATTTTAAGGTCAAAAGACGATCTACTTACTCTCTGAAGGGGCTAATGTTGAGTCAGCGTTGTGGACGATTTGTTAGCATTTGGCCATAGTCGGGTCATCGATTGCTCGCACCCTGACATGTCTTTTTGTGGTATATTGGAGAATAGTTTTGGCCACACTTCATCGGTTTGAATCTTGAAATAAAAACTGTTCTATTTGCAGGTCCCTCCCATGTGCGTTTGTAGATGACATGACACCAGCTGCTGTCCACAGTCCGCGGTATGAATCCTGTATACGTCCTGTGTGACAGCCTGTCATCACAGCCTGTACATCGCATATATCTGCTCAAATCAAGCTGTGTAACAACACCAAACAACACTGCTTTATTGATGGTCCAACGCAAGAAGCGTTGACCCATCAATAAGGCAGCGTTGGTTCACAGAAATGGGTTTTCTTGGCTACATATCTCCGTCAACAGATGTTACACAACTGGCATTCCCATTACGTTACAAACATTATAATTAAGGTGCCCATAGATATATATAGCGTGCTAAAATGGAGGCATTTATCACTGAGACACTGTACACGAGATCTTTATAAATGACGAATATATGCTATGAACACACAAATAGGGATGAGAAGTTAAAGTTAAAGGTCACAAAATACACAAGCCCCTGGATGAAACTTTTTTTCTATGTCCATTTCCAATTTATTGCGAAGAACCGATAACTAGGGATATCATTATGAAGCTCTTTTCAAATCTTGTCACTTTTGGTGAATTGATAATGTCTTATTTTATATGGTTGTATTGATTATAATGACTCTAGAAAGGTAAATGTTGTTGTCATATTAGGCATGTGTTTCCATAATGACGACAAGGCAACACTAATTTCCAGACATCATCAAAATATATCAGCTATACATTGATTTCATTCTATTTAATTATTCATTCACATTTATTTTTTCAGCTTTGTTGTGTTGTCCTAATGTTCCACCGAAATGGCAGATTACGTAATAAACTTGTATGAGACATTTGTCAATAGATTGTGACACTAACGGCGAGCTCAAGTAATTTTAATGCTGAAGTTTTGACGCCATTTTATACAAATATTTGACCATTTTCGGTCCGAAGTATTTTTGTTATCTGGAATATTGCTTTCTCCACTTAATGGTGACAGCGCTCCCGACAAAATATGACCAAGATATAAGAGCTAAGACAATGCCCTGCACTTTTTGAAATATTTTAGGTGCACAATAGCATAATATGCAGTATTGCACACTCCAGCTATTTCAACAGTTTGAAAGACTGTATAATCTCAACATTCGCTCAGCTGTGTAAACCCTCAAACCTGATAGGCCCTCCTACATAATTTATTGTTGCAAACGTACGGTAAACCCCAATGTTCTCTATGGTAACGACAGCTTTGGTATAGTCGAATGCGGCACTAAGATCTAACAGAAGCAGTTCCACACAACCGTTCTTATCCTGTTCTTTAGCGATGTCATGCTGCACCTTCATAGGAGTAGTGGAGTTTATGTTGATTGAAGAAGCTCGTTCTAGCTATGTCGGAATATTGATTATTTAATTAATTAATATATTTTTTTATGATCTGATAGTGCCCTAATTGTCTTTTCAAGACCACGTTCTAAATCAGTTTGCAGGTAAATGTATATTCAAGGTTGGACACAGGTCTATAGTTCTTAAGTACGTTATGGTCCAGCGAAGCTTTCCTAACCCTTTAACCGCCGGTGCCGCATATATTCGCGTTTCCATTTTGTATTAGCACATTAGGTACCACTTTTTAAACATGTTAAAGATAAAATGTGACAGCAATCAGCAATATTTGAAAACAGTTGACCTCCATTTTGTCAAATCTGAATAATTTTCACTCACTTGAAGTTGTGGATCGCGTCAGCGAGACACAACTTCAAGTGGGTGAAAATTCAGATTGAATAATTAGGCGGTTAAAGGGTTAATAATTTGAGGGACATCTGCTGCTTCCAAGAAATATACATTTGTCTAAGGACATGTTGATGATATTGTAGAGGACTGGAAGATGTACTGGCAGAGTTTTCTTTAAAAGAGCGGTTGGTAATGTATACAGACAACATGACTTGGATGGTCCTGCCATGAAAATTCTCTGGAGCTCTGCAGCGTCTGTGGGGCGAAGTTTGTCAAGTACTGGTGGTGAAAAGTGGGTATTAGTATGTACAGTAGTGGTTGATTCTGCTCTGGACACATAGTGGATATGTTTCATAATTTGGTCATTTTTTCTGTGTTTGTAAACGAGGCATGCTTAACATTTTAGGATTGTCACTGATTTTTAGTTTGACATCTAGCTCATCTTGAAACGTAAAATATAATTTCATTGCAATCAAGGTAGTTCAAATGAGAAAATAAATTCAATTCGATACATATTATTTCAGAACATACACATTAACAATAGTCACATATAAAAAATAATGTCTTTCATGTGCATCCTTGGTTTCGACCTCAATATTACCCTAAAACGTAAAAATAGCGATTCCAACGTAATCAGTGAACCCAAATTAGTTACAAATGAGGTATTACATTGGATTTTAGGCATATTGTGTCAAAAGTTTATTTTTCAAGATGGCCACTGATTTTGGTTTTGACGTTTGGATGACCTCTAAATGAACTTCAAACGTAAAATTACACTTCGACTGTAATCAAGGTCTTCAAGTATTTTAAAATGGTGTATTAAATTGAATTTTTGACCTAATCTTTCAGAATGTACAAATAACGGTAACACTGTTGTCATTCACTCGCCCCTTCCTAAGCTATTGCAATGGGCACATTCCTAATGTTCGCCAGATGCTTTAAAAAAAGCACGTACATTTCGCTAAATTTACAAAAAAACGGATCTCTGTTTAGATCTTAGATCTGCAACTGAACTATGTGTGACTGATGATTGATTGATTGATCAATTGATTGATTGACTGACTGATTGATTGATTGATTGATTGATTGATTGATTGATTAATTGATTGATTGATTGATTGATTGACTGATTGATTGATTGATTGATTGATTGATTGATTGATTGATTGATTGATTGATTGATTGATTGATTGATTGATTGATTGATTGATTGATTGATTGATTGATTGATTGATTGATTGATTGATTGATATATCCATTTATCGATTGATTGATTGATTGATTGATTGATTGATTGATTGATTGATTGATTGATTGATTGATTGATTGATTGATTCATTCATTCATTCATTCATTCATTCATTCATTCATTCATTTATTCATTCATTCATTGAAATCAAACTCGTTGTATCTTTTTCTGTGCCATTGATTTTTTATAGCTTGAACAAATCGATCATGATCAGTAGGTTGAGTATGATTGTCGAGATCTGTCATTGTGTGTATTTTTACTGGTTTAGTTTCTATGTATATTATTTTGACTTTTAAATATTTTAGAAAAATTGTTTATGTAAATTGATGCAAACAAATATATATTATATTATATTCATAATGTCAAGAGATAAAAAATCTCAAAGCCATTGCTCCGCAGCTGGTCTTTTGATTATAATATTGGGTCAAATAAATTAAAACATAGTCATATTTCTATTCAGATTGTCAGAAATTTAATGTTGATTACAAATATATACATTATATTACATTGTCAACAAGTGTCACAAAAATTAATAAGAAATAAAACTTCGTTATATAGGCATATTTACACTGAAATTGTAATGTAATGCTGATTATAAATATATACATTGTGTTTTCCAAAAATGTCACGTCATAGTATAAGGAAATATGAGGTCAAAGGTCATAAGGGTCACAAATATCTGTACACATTTTAACTTCTATAATCATAATAATTAAATATGTTTTATACTCAAATAAGCATAAATTAATGCTGAATACAAATATATACATTATGTTGCCAACGAAGGAAAATATAAAGCAATATTTGGTCAAAGGTCACGAAAAAACAATAACTTCGTTATATTGTCATATTTAAACTGAAATTGGTGGAAACTTAATGTTAATTAAAAATAATTAAATCATATTGTCAAATATAATGTAGGCAGTAAAGGGCGACGGGGAGGCGTTAAACGGCGATGGGGAACCGTGAATAGCCTATAAAGAGGCGTTAAAAGGTGATGGAAAAGCGTCAAAGTGTCGTATGATGGACAAGTGTTAAAAGGCCATGTGGAGGCGTCCAAGTGAGATGTGATTGTTTTAAATTAAGGCGACGGGGAAGCGCTAAAGGACAACAGAGAGGCAATGACGATGGAAGCTAGTGCTAAAAGATGATGAGAAGACTTTAAAAAGCGATGGGGAGGCAGTAAAAGGGGACATAGAGACTTTAGAGGGCGACGCTGAAACGATAAAGAGTGGCGGAAAAGCTTTAAGGGGCGACAGGGAAGCGTTAAAGGGCGAGGAATAGGCGATATAGGGTGGGAGGATACGGTAATGGGTGACAGGGATACTATTGTTGTCAATTTTTTTAAATTTCAATTGATATTTCTCGGTGTATTTGATAGAGATGGTAATGGTAGCATGAATTGCGCCATTTGATGTTGTTCTTAATCTCTCATTTTAAAATTACCACAAAAATAGGTTTTGTTCAAGTTGAATTTGTCAATACGTTTGTAAAAATACATTACTGTAAGCACAGATATTGGCAACAATCTTGGCGATCATTTTGACAATCATCTTTTGTTTTTTTAAGATGTTGGCAGAGTAAGATCAAAGATCTGCTTATATAATCTGACTCTACCAGATAACCCCATGTGGAATATTAATGGTTACATTTTGTAGCTTGAAATACAATTTAACAATTTGAGATTTGTTGTTTCTGTAAACAATTTGACTTAGAAAAAAATGAGCTCAGCCTTTCATACACAACATAATGGTCATGCATAGATCTATATATTGCAAGCAAATCGGCCAGATCCACTTAATGTAATGTACATAAGAAAAATAATAATATCAAAATCAGCCCAAGGCTAAGTTAGATAATAATAGCCAGGGGCCAGTGCGTCAGCGCCCATATCTACCTCTGTCTAATTTAACCCAAATTGAGTGGTGAAAAATGCCAAAAAAATATATCTAAGGTCTCTCCATTGACGTTTTTACATCACCATTTACTGTCTCCCCATTACCCAGTAAAAACACTCCATCGTCATCGCCTTTTAATGGTTCCATATCACCATTTAATACCTCTCCATTAATGCCTCGCCGTCACCGGGGTGAAGCCACCCCACATAGCCCTTTAGCGCCTCTACATTGCCCTTCAACGCCTCCCTATCATCATTTAATTCCTCCCCTTTGACCTTGAACGATTCTTCATTGCCATTTAACGCCTCGCCGTCGCCTTTTGGCTCTTGCCAACCTCCATTTAATGCCTCCCCATTCACATTTAACGTGTCAATGCACCATCATCGCTCTTTAAAATATTTCTATCGCCATTTAGAGCTGTCTTCTTTCACCGCTTCGCCACACCCTTAAAGTCGGCTAGCCATGGCAGCTTGAAGTTAGCCTTCCATTAGCGCTAGCGTTAAACACAATCATAAAAATTTGCGTTTTTGTCTCCATTGCCGAGTTTTTTGTATTCCCATAAAAGCATTTAAAGATCAGTTTTTTAATAAGTAATTCAGCGTAACTCAGGAACTGACGTCACTTCATTCGTCTTCCACACCAGCATGGAGGCATTAGAGGGTTAGAGCTTCGGAGCGTAAAAATCGGTCCCTGAGTGATTTTATAAATGCTCTCGCTTGACGCTGCACGGAGACATGGAAACAGGCAATGATAAAAGTACTTGCAGTAAGCATAATGTTTAAATGTAACAGCTCACGCTGACGATAAATGCCTGCATAGAAAACCGGCTTAACTCTACGACCTTTAACGAATCTCCATCGCTCCATAATGCCTATATTATATTTGGCAATATAATGGATATATTTCCAATCAACATTAATTTGTTGACAATGTGAATGTATTTAAATATGACGATATAAGAACATTCTATTTTTATTTATTTTTGTGACCTCTGATCCCATATTGCATGAAAAGTTTTAATTTTATTGATTTTGTGACCATTGTAACCTTTCAACCAATCTTGCAATATATGTTATTTTTTTATATTTTTTTTGCAATACAATGTATATATTTGTAATCAGCAATCGGTTTTAATTTTTATTGATTTATGTGACCTTTAACCGCATAGTGCTTTGTTTTTTTTCTTTTTAAACTAAACAATGTGAATATTTGTAATGACCATCGAATTTCTTACAATTAACGTATAAATATGACTATATAACAAAGTTTGTTGTGTGACTTTTGTAGCCTTTCTGTTGTCTTTTAGCTCCTCTCTGTCACCGTTTAAAGCCTCTCCATCACTCGTTAATGCCTCCCCATCATAGAGAGGGACGTGGCACAATGGTTAGAGCGCGGAGCTTTGCCAATGTCACTGTCTGTTTGTGAGGTTTCGAATCCCACTTGGCACAGGATTTTCAAAGAAATATCATGTATCTCTCTTCTCAAAATTGGGACATCATTTCGATGTTGTGTCCTTGGGATGGACACTTTTCCCTCACATGCTTCACTTGACTCAGGTGTAAATAAGTACCTGGTAAGACAGAGATAGCAATGTGTACGATTAGTTCCTAGCGCCGGAATGGCTGCAAGTGGTGTATGCTTCAAAAAAGGGAGTTGAAATAGTACATGAATAAACAGATCCAGTGATCAGGGGTGATATGTGGGAATCAGCATTGTATGTGCGCTATATAAGAATTCTCCATTATTGTTTTTATTTCACCCTTTAACGCCTCCCCGTCGACCTTTAAGTGAGCATAATGTTTAAACGTAATGGAGCATGCATGCGATATATGCCTGCATAAAAAGCCGGCTTCACCCATCTACCAAATCTACTTTTAACAAGTCTCCATCGCTTCGAAATGCCTACATAACATTTGGCAATATAATGGATATATTGTCAATGAACATTATTTTTTTGCCAATTTGAATGAAAATAAAAATGACAATATAACAACGTTCTAATTCTTATTGCAAGGAGACATAGAAACATGCAATGATAAAAGTACTTGCATTATGTTTAAACGTAACGGATGACGCTGCCGATAAATAAAATGCCTGCATAGAAAGCAGGCTTAACACAGCGACCTTTAACAAATCTCCATCGCTCCATAATGCCTACATTATATTTGGCAATGAAATGGATATATTTTCAATCAACATCAATTTTTTGGCAATTTGAATGTATTTAAATAATAATGACAATATAAAAACATTCTAATTTTTATTAAATTTCGTGACCTGTGACCCCATATTGCGCAAAAAGTTTAAATTTTAATGATTTTGTGACCATTGTGACCTTTGGCCTTTTGGCAATACAATCTATATATTTGTAATCAGCATTTGATTTTATTTTGTATTGATTTGTGAGACTTTTGACCTCATATTTCTTTGTTGTTTTCTTTTTAAACTAAAAAAAATTATATTTGTAATGACAATCGAATTGCTTACAATTTGCGTATAAATATGACTATATAGCTATTTTTTATGTGTGACCTTTGTAGCCTGTCTATTGTCTTTTTGTTCCTCTCTGTCGCCTTTTACAGCATTCCCATCACTTGTTAACACCTTTCCATCACCATTCAACGCCACTCCGTCGCCCTTTAACGCCTCCCCGTCGCTATTTAAGCGACCTTAATGCTTAAACATAATGGAGCACGCTGGCGATTAATGCCTGCATGGGAAGCCGGCTTAGCACATCCTCCCAATCATATATTGTTGTGTACAAAGTTTTAATTTTACTGATCTTGTGACCATTGTGACCTTTGTTATATTTTCATTCATGACTTTTTTCAATATGGTCTACAATGTGTATTTGTAATCATCAATCAGTTCTATGTTTTCTTGATTACTGTGCCCTTTGACCCCATATTGCGTTCTTATTCTCTTATTTCTAAACTAAAAAATGTATATATTTGTAATCAGCATTCATTTTTTGATAATTTGAGTATAAATATGACTACATATATATATAGCAAAGTTTGTTGTGAACTGTGGGACCTTTGACCCCTTTAATGATCAAATGATCAGCTGCTAAAACATAACTCCTTATTATTTTATCTGCAGACATTATATAATTGAAGTCATTGAGCTACACGTTTATTAGCTTTCACACCACCACACCTTCCTATGTGGTTATAATACGTATTGACGATACTGTGCTTTTATTATTCAATGTGGAATGTATTTACTATGCATTATTGTGCAACTAGATCAGCAATAACATAACAAATAACATATTTTGATGATGATTCATTTATTTAATGACACTACAACTGGGTTAACAATCTAGTATACATAACACTCTGTACATAATTTAAAACTTTCCTAAGAAAACATTGTAATAATACAGATATATTCATGTGGAGATAAACCTTTTCAGTTTTACCAATATTCTAAAACAATAAGGAATACAAAAAATGTGATAATGTTTACCTTCGTGTGATTGGTAATGTCGTTGTGTTATTGCTACGTTAGATCGAATAATTAATATTTGGAGAATTTATTAAACTAAAAATATAAGTAATCCTAAATAACATCTCTTCATACGAAACATATTTGTACAGCAACATAATTTGGTGGCTTGCATGTAGCTATTTAAAAAACGACTTGGTAGTGATGGCTACATCGGGTGTATTGTATCATATATTATGAAGATTAGATCTGGTTACATATATTTATAATTGATTGATATGAATTGGTTGATATGAATTCTAGTATAACGTTTGATGTATGATAATATATAAATGGTAAAGTGTTATTTAACTTTAATACCTTATAAACTATCTATAGATAAATATACTTTTTAGAGTGCCCAAATACATGGGATATTAGAACTGTTTATATTTCGACCCACGAGTTACTGAGAGTAACCCTAAAGGTCTATTCTGTTACACGAACTGCATATATCGGGACACATTACTAATATGAAAATCTGTAAATTGTGATATGTAATAAGTGTGAATGTATTTGTGAATGCCAGCTGGCAAAATAAACATGATAATGGTGTATAGCTGTTTCAAGGAAGCAGTGTACGTCAGTATTGTGCATATTGTCTCATGAGTTTAAATAAGCATAATACTGGGTTGTGTACACACTACACTATTTATATTAATACTGCATAAAATTATAGCTATATGAGTCAGTGTACATCATAAGTCTGTGAATTAGTGTATATTAAAGCAGCACGGTCGTCATGCTTCATTGGATCATAACGTTTACATTGCGGCGGACACCACTCATGTGGTCATTGACCTGCTGCATATTCATGCCATTGCGCGCCCACAATGTTTACTCGGCGAATCATGACGACCCACCTATTTAATGTATATCATTGGCATTTATACACTACACTCTAATCTCGAGTGCTTACTCATTTCAGTGTATATTAGTTTGTGTACACCATGCACTGATACAGCACGTGTATTGTACACTGCATAGCTACATATGCATGTACATCTGTGTGTACTATAAAGTGATACAGTATACTGTATAGTTAATGTGTGTACATCTCGTGACTGTATTTTCTGTGAACCGAATATTTGATCCCAATGTACATTAATTGTTTATATAAATTATGATTTAACAACATCAGATTTGAGCAGGTAGCACCAGAGACTCACTAAGAAAAATATAAGTGAATTGAGCCGATGCCACCAATATCTGACTCAGGAACAGTAAAACAAAATAAAAAAGTGAAAAAAACTACCCTTTGGCGTTATATATTACCCATGTGAAGATGACATGAAGGTGTACCATCATGTGATTAACGTTTAAAACATACGTGCATGTACCAAATTGGGTAGTTGGTAACTGCAGTTAAAACACGTATTGTGTGAATTGCCAGAGGCTCGAACCCAGCTGACTGTCAGCTCACAGAATAGTCAATGGTGGGTGAACCTGGTCATATAAAATGTGGGAAGATCAGCAGCTACCAGCTATTGCGAGTAGTCTCTAAACTTTCTAACAAGCTGAGTGGATGATAGCATAGGATGACGACCGGTTTCACCAGCCGATTTAAATTTAGTCTTAACTATCAACAAGTGAAAATGTCCTAACCGATCAATGACCTTAAGTGTATAGTCAGTTGGTGAAACCGGTCCTTGGTTTGCAGAAAAAAGCCAACAGCAGAAACTGTTCAGTGTTTAAATGATCAGTTGGTGTTGTTTGTCTTTTCTCGGCACAGATGTATGAAGACATAATGCAGACAAGCCTAGTACCTCACCAAGGCTGGTATAAATCACGACATAATGCAGACAAGCCTAGTACCTCACCAAGGCTGGTATAAATCACGACATGATGCAGACAAGCCTAGTACCTCACCAAGGCTGGTATAAATCACGACATAATGCAGACAAGCCTCGTACCTCACCAAGGCTGGTATAAATCACGACATAATGCAGACAAGCCTCGTACCTCACCAAGGCTAGTATAAATCAAGACATGATGCAGACAAGCCTCGTACCTCACCAAGGCTAGTATAAATCACGACATGATGCAGACAAGCCTAATACCTCACCAGGCCGGTATAAATCACGACATGATGCAGACAAGCCTAGTACCTCACCAAGACTGGTATAAATCACGACATGATACAGACAAGCCTCGTACCTCACCAAGGCTGGTATAAATCACGACATCATGCAGACAAGCCTAGTACCTCACCAAGGCTGATATAAATCACGACATGATGCAGACAAGCCTAGTACCTCACCAAGGCTGGTATAAATCACGACATGATGCAGACAAGCCTAGTACCTCACCAGGCTGGCATAAATCACGACATGATGCAGACAAGCCTAGTACCTCACCAAGGCTAGTATAAATCACGACATGATGCAGACAAGCCTAGTACCTCACCAAGGCTGGTATAAATCACGACATGATGCAGACAAGCCTCGTACCTCACCAGGCTGGTATAAATCACGACATAATGCAGACAAGCCTAGTACCTCACCAGGCTGGTATAAATCACGACATCATGCAGACAAGCCTAGTACCTCACCAAGGCTGGTATAAATCACGACATGATGCAGACAAGCCTCGTACCTCACCAAGGCTGGTATAAATCACGACATGATGCAGACAAGCCTAGTACCTCACCAGGCTGGTATAAATCACGACTTGATGCAGACAAGCCTAGTACCTCACCAGGCCGGTATAAATCACGACATGATGCAGAAAAGCCTAGTACCTCACCAAGGCTGGTATAAATCACGACATGATGCAGACAAGCCTAGTACCTCACCAAGGCTGGTATAAATCACGACATGATGCAGACAAGCCTAGTACCTCACCAGGCCGGTATAAATCACGACATGATGCAGACAAGCCTAGTACCTCACCAAGGCTGATATAAATCACGACATGATGCAGACAAGCCTAGTACCTCACCAAGGCTGATATAAATCACGACATGATGCAGAAAAGCCTAGTACCTCACCAAGGCTGGTATAAATCACGACATAATGCAGACAAGCCTCGTACCTCACCAAGGCTGGTATAAATCACGACATGATGCAGACAAGCCTAGTACCTCACCAAGGCTGGTATAAATCACGACATGATGCAGACAAGCCTAGTACCTCACCAAGGCTAGTATAAATAAAGACATGATGCAGACAAGCCTAGTACCTCACCAGGCCGGTATAAATCAAGACATGATGCAGACAAGCCTAGTACCTCACCAGGCCGGTATAAATCACGACATGATGCAGAAAAGCCTAGTACCTCACCAAGGCTGGTATAAATCACGACATGATGCAGACAAGCCTAGTACCTCACCAAGGCTGGTATAAATCACGACATGATGCAGACAAGCCTAGTACCTCACCAGGCCGGTATAAATCACGACATGATGCAGACAAGCCTAGTACCTCACCAAGGCTGATAATTCACGACATGATGCAGACAAGCCTAGTACCTCACCAAGGCTGGCATAAATCACGACATGATGCAGACAAGCCTAGTACCTCACCAAGGCTGGTATAAATCACCGAAAGTCAACCATTCAAATCTAGGGGTGATGCTTTCCAATCGTAGAGAAGTTCAATATGTATGTATTCTAACTAACTCCTTTCAGAGACCGCGATCAGCCAGTAAAACACTTATTGTCCAACAAGAGACTCAAAAGATGCAATATCACAGCAGCAGCTCTCGGTTCACGTTTGATTTGTTACCTACAACAGTCCATCATCCAGATATTAAACAGAAACACTTAAAGAAATAGCTGAACATTGCTCTCAGCGGTTGAATTTATGAGCCTAATTATTTATTCCAAAAGTCGATATCTACACATGAGCGACACACAGCTTGCAGTGGGATAGAAAATTATTGGAAGGTTTAATGTTTGCAATGTTTACAACCAATAAAAACTGATTTGATTAAAATGATTCAAACAAAACAACTATCAAGTTTAGCGAAAAAAAGAGAGGCGCAAGCGCATTAAATTAAAATATTCCACTATTATATTCTGCTAACTGTTATTTATATGATGTTAACACTTATTCAAATTATCGTATTAGGCTTTTTTTGTATTTAAAGTTACATTATACAGACATATTTAAATATGAAATTGAAGATAAATGAAATGTGCAATTATTACCTTCGAAAGACCAGCACAATGATAATAATTACTGCAGTCAATATTAAAACTCCTACCACAATGCCAGTAGCGATTTCAACTGAAAGAAATAGAAATGTTAATCTCATTGGAAATATGATCCAGTTTTTAATTTACTGCTGTATTTAATGAAGTAAACATAACATGTATCACAATGTCAAATATGTATCTAAATATATATTTGCATCCCGTCCTTTGAGCTAGATGTTTATAATAATGATGATAGCGCATGTTTTGTCGGGCAATGCGTCAATATGAAATCATTCCTGTGAAATATGAGTCCTAGTCGTATAATTGTAAAGACCATATAGACTGAAATGGCACAAGAGGAATCCGAAATAAGGACCTTACCTCTAAACACACGTTATTATTATATTATAATACTTAGATCAGCTCACCTGGTTCAGTGTTATATTGGCGATAAGTTTCCAAGTTCTCATTGAAGTTGAAGTTATCAGAAAACTCTTCCTGGAAATGCTCGTGATTCTCTATTCTCCTTGTTTTGCTTTTTGACACTGTACGCTCTACAGCCTGCGCCTGTTTAATGCGGGGTTTCTTAGAATGCAGGGTGGGGTAGGCGTTGGTGTCATCTATTAGTACTGTATTCTCTCGCGCTTTCTCCTTCTCCTTTTCCTAATGTGGAAACAGAATAATACAATAACACGCTTTAAAAGTAATAGTGATAATAACATAGATTTCTTCCAAAGCGATATAACAATGTACCTACAAGTGAGGCATATGTTGTTCTGCCAAGTCAAAAGCAGTATCTGCTTGAATGTGATGTGAGCAGGTACTTCCTTTTGGCTTCGCACGGCAATATTTTTATTATTTCTTTTTCCAATTGAAAACAACAATCAAAAAGGTGCATGATTATTATCAATAATTGAATACAAGTTTACAGAATGTTATAAGCTTTGGTTGATGGGATCGGATCGAGACCTCTGCGAGCCCGTCAGCCATATCATATCAAGTAATGATAATAAGATACAGGTGTATATATAGGCCTACATCATAGAAAAACAGCTGCTCACCAATTTTAGGTGTAGTTATCATGTAAGATATAGTGTATTTAAAAAAAGTATTGTAAATTATTTTTTTATAAGTGACCCGCCATACAAGAAGGATTGAGATGCCAATGTTTAGGCAGATTTGTTAACCCTCCGGTTTCATAAACTGGTTTTCGAAAAATCTGTATTACTTTTGATTTTATGAGAATTCTATTTATGTAATCAATAAAAAATATTTTTTATATGGCATCATAAATAAACATAACGCATGGCATATCAGCTATAATTTAATTCCAGGGTTAATTACCTTTATTACAGATAATTTTTCTATGGGTGTTTTCTTGGCCTTAGCTCGAATTTGCACCAGGTTGTTGATCGCTTTCTTGATGGAAGGTTTGATGACTGATGTTAGCATGGGGAGTCTATATGACTCACAGGTCATGTACACTTTACCTCCCTGAGAACCTGAACGAATACAAACTCAATAAAAAGCTGATTCCAGTGAATGAGTGAATGAGTGAGTAGTGATTGATTGATTGATTGATTGATTGATTGATTGATTGATTGATTGATTGATTGATTGATTGATTGATTGATTGATTGATTGATTGATTGATTGATTGATTGATTGATTGATTGATTGATTGATTGATTGATTGATTGATTGATTGATTGATTGATTGATTGATTGATTGATTGATTGATTGATTGATTGATTGATTGATTGATTGATTGATTGATTGATTGATTGATTGATTGATTGATTGATTGATTGATTGATTGATTGATTGATTGATTGATTGATTGATTGATTGATTGATTGATTGATTGATTGATTGATTGATTGATTGATTGATTGATTGATTGATTGATTGATTGATTGATTGATTGATTGATTGATTGATTGATTGATTGATTGATTGATTGATTGATTGATTGATTGATTGATTGATTGATTGATTGATTTATTGATTGATTGATTGATTGATTGATTGATTGATTGATTGATTGATTGATTGATTGATTGATTGATTGAGTGAGTGAGTGAGTGAGTGAGTGAGTGAGTGAGTGAGTGAGTGAGTGAGTGAGTGAGTGAGTGAGTGAGTGAGTGAGTGAGTGAGTGAGTGAGTGAGTGAGTGAGTGAGTGAGTGAGTGAGTGAGTGAGTGAGTGAGTGAGTGAGTGAGTGAGTGAGTGAGTGAGTGAGTGAGTGAGTGAGTGAGTGAGTGAGTGAGTGAGTGAGTGAGTGAGTGAGTGAGTGAGTGAGTGAGTGAGTGAGTGAGTGAGTGAGTGAGTGAGTGAGTGAGTGAGTGAGTGAGTGAGTGAGTGAGTGAGTGAGTGAGTTGGTGGGTCGGGCGGTCGGTCGGTCGGTTGGTCGGTCGGTCGGTCAGATTTATTTTAATCGTGTTATAGAAAATTGTGTGTGTGTATTTATCTGACATTTCAGGTTTATATTGCTGAGAACAGACCTGTCACTTCGAGCCAGAACCCACGAGATGTGTGTTTGCTGTCAGAATGGAAATCAAGACTGGTTTCTCCACTGTCCACTTCTAATCTCTCAGGTAAGCGCTCAGCACCAACAGACCCGCATTTCTTGCCCCAACCTGAGATGCCCAGGTAGTCACTGTCACAAACCTGACATAAAAACACATTAACAGGGTCAATGTAATGATATTGAACTTAGTAAACTACTCTACTGTTACACAGAGCACTGTGCAGCCTGTTCCAACCAGACGATAATTTCATAGTTGTGCTACTATACAATACATTAGTGTTTGCACAATGTCGTGGAAATCTATTGGATTGCCTGATTATTCACAGAAAAACATGTACTGGGGACTAGTCCACAAAAGTTAAAATTGAGATTATCTAAACTTTCTCTAATGTTCACTAGAAAACTCAATATACAGAGCATCTTCATTTTTCTAATGGAAATTAAAGAACGTTAATGGTGGTTATTGCAAATTGTACATTAGAGAAGATGGAAAATATGAGAATATACCCCTTGCATGGTTCTGTTGACAGAGAAATCTAGTATATGCAGTAGTAGGCTGCTGTCGGCAGTCCTAAGTCGACAGCGACAATTTAGGTTATTGGTGTAGTTGGCATCAGGATAGTGGGGTGTTTTCAGATATCCACGCTCGAATATATGGCTGCCCCCTTGACACATGTCATATAAATCCGTTTCTAGGGAAGAAGGAAACATAAAATAATTAACACATAAATCAAATACGTTTCTATCAGTCGTTGCATTGAAAATATGGTAATTGTCATTTATGCACTTTATTAAAAGCTTTGCACATTGATAAAATTGATTTAATTGAAAGCTTAATAAATAAGCACATGAAACCCTGGATATATATGGACGATGTAGCCTACTGGTGACTGAAATATATAGGTACACCGCGTAGACGGTGAAGTTGGATGAAGGCACTCTAACCACGCTATCCAGGTTTAGTAGTTGCTAAGAAATAGTCAGTTGTAAGTATGAAAACTGACATTAAACGGTGAGATATGAACATTCACTGATCAATGTCAAATAGTGAATCGTATAATCAAATGCAGTAAGTCAGATATGAGGATGGTGAGATAAGCCGACGACACTTTCCTCCAGACACAGAATTCGAGGCCGATGACGCTACATTTCGGGCTTGGAGTCCCCCCCCCCCCCTCACACACACACACTATTTACTAGTTGCGTGTGAGCGTAGACGGTTTTGTCTCGTTGAAACCTGAATGCCAGAGCATTGCCAGAGCGACAGGCAGCTTTAACCAATACATCACACCCCCCCCCCCCCCCGCCCCGCCCGTTTAACATAAGCTGACCGACCCCAAATATTCCGATGTAAGCCTAGATTAACTAACTTTAAACGTACACAATCATTTCATTGAATGGATCCAATAATTCAGATGTAAATATAGACCGACTTCATATAGTCTATGTTCAGACGCGACAAAAACCGTCCTTCTGTGGCATCATAGGAATATAGATATCTTTACATTCTTTAGTTTCAACTGTACAAATACATAATCAAAGTTATCAACTCAATTCTAAAAGTAGTATCATGAAATAAGCTGGTTGTTTAGAATAAAATATGCTCAACATTATCATAATTATGTAGAGTAATGAATAATAAATTAACCGGTCAAGTTTATATTCAGCTTGCCTGACATGAAATAAAAAGGTAACTGGTAAAGGGCCGGGTTCTGAGACGATCTGAAAACTTATGAACACAGATCCCGGGTCAGCTAAGTCGACCTGTACTTAAGTCAATCTTAAGCTGACTGATTGGTTGAGACTTGATCACGTGATGATAATTAAGACAACATTTTGACTTAAATCAGTTGGTGACGTCACTGTGATTGCCAGGTGTGAAGTCACTGTGCAAAATGGACTTAATTATCAGCTTTATGTCTAAGTCTTAGTGTATGGTAATCCCGGCAAACATGAGGCGTAGACCCAATGTTGTTTCAATGCTGGTACATCGTCTACGAGACTGTCCAGCATTAAAATAACATTGGTTGAATATCTTGTGTGTGCTGGCAGATGACTTACTAGGTACACACGTATAGTTGACCTGTAGGTAGTTGGCATAACCTCTGCAGGTCATCATGAAGGGGTTACTAACGTACACGCTGCACATATAGCGCCCCATACAGTTTTGCTGGATGTCTGTCAGCTGGAAATAATAGAAAACAAGGAATTATACTAATTTATTTAACAACTTGCAAAATATAGTGATTTCCCACATTGTGCGATTGAGAATCATGGTTCAATAGTATTACTGCTGAATTTAGTCGAGGATTTATTCTAATTAACTTTAAATGAATGCTAGAATAATTTAAAAAATAATGTGCATCAAAACATATTAAAACAATATATATTTCCCTGGGTCAGGATGAGGCAAGATCTCATACATTAAAAGATTAAGAGAGACTGTGAACTATTGACCTGCTGAATGGTTTGCTTCTAGTTTTTATCCATTCGAAGCTGGAATTGCTAACGGAATTTCCAGCTTCAAATGACGAACAATACATATATTTATGAAAATTAGACACCTTCTATACTGAATTATTGGATTAATTAATCTATCAAAAAACTATTTTATCAAATTTAGTGATATTTATATTGATCTGAAACATGCTTGAAACCGTATACGGTTCCACCAGGGTTAATTACTCCGCCAGGAAGGCTATGTTTTTAGTCTTGTTGATTGGCCTGTCTGTCTGTCCGTCGCATTACCTCAGCGTATTTGCAGGAAACTTCCACCAGAGGAATGTATCGGGCCAAAGAACAATCAATTAATTTTTGGATCTGAATTACGCTCCGGATACAGAATCCGGATTACGATCCATATCCCATGGGTTGGTGGATAGGTCATTGGAGGTACGGCCATGGAAGACTACTTTATGACGTCATAGTCTCACAACTGTCGTGTACTGTTACTAGACAAGCGAATGATTGAATGAAATGGGTTGAATCTATGACGTTATAATTGATCATCTCCATTTCATTTTGTACTACCCACTTTATGAATGAATGCAATACTCCTACTATTGGTTTTAGAATCATAAGGATCATTAACTTTGGCGGAGGTTTGCAGTCTCTGACTGACTGACTGACTGACTGACTGACTGACTGACTGACTGACTGACTGACTGACTGACTGACTGACTGACTGACTGACTGACTGACTGACTGAATAACTGACTGACTGACTGACTGACTGTCTGTCTAGTAGTTTAATACTGTATCACCGACTATTACACTGACCAAACATTAAACTAAAACTCAGTGAAGCATACTGTACCTCAATGCAATGGTCGCCGTGCGCCTCGTATGTACACGTTGTATTTTCCTGGGGTAAGCCATAGAAAGCCTGGCGTACACGGATAAGATCACCTCCTGGACATACGAGCTTTAACGTGGGTACACCTTTAATGTGGAAACACTGGCTGTGGGAACGCATTTGTCTTTCATCGTGGGACAGGTACTCTGTGAGCAGAAAGTAAGACATTACAATGGGTAGAAGAGGCGGAACCAGAGAGGGGTCATGAACCCACTTTCCGTTTCCAAAACTAAATTGTCTAAACATCGATCGAAATTGCCAATATATTGGAATTTGACATTCACAATTAGTAGGGTAGAGCCTCAAAGGGTAGAGCCTCTAAAATAGTAGAGTAGTGCCCGAAGTTGTCAAGCTCACAGATATTATGTAAAAAATCATTGATTGACACCTGGGTTTGAAGATATTTCGAATTCACCTTTTTAAAATTCTAGATCCGCCCCTGGGTACTGTCCCGCCGGGATCGAGCCACTAACCCTGAGATTGAGCGACCTGGGTGATGCTAGTGTCGTCACGTTGGTATAGAATATATACCATAGCATTTGTGAAGCTCCTAAATCCGGCCTCAGGGCGCGTAAAAGTGATATGTAATATATATTTACTTAACTAGCTAAAAATATAATATTAAAACTCTGTTGAATTAACAAAAATAAGAAACACAATAAAAGTTTGGCAGAAGATATGTTTTTTTCGATTGTGACTTGAACGATGATAATGTTTCAGCACACTTGATAGCATGCGGCTGTTCATTACACAAGGCCGGACCAGCCATCGAGAATGCACGACTTCCATACGTGTCTAATCTGGTCCTATCTACAGTTAAAGCTTGGGAAGCGAAGCGCAGAGTCCGTGATGGTTGATGACTGCGCAGTAGAGATGACAGATATTGAGGTGCAGTACTTCGTATGGAGCGATACGTCAGAACTAAAAGTTTGAAAATATTTCGCTTATGCACAGGCAACCAGTGCATTTTTTTCAGAACAGGCGTGATAGAATGAAATGTTCGGGTGCGTGTAATAACTCTTGCAGCTGCATGCTGAACCATCTGCAATTTGTGGATCACGGATGATGCAGGCCATATAGAAGAGAATTTCCATTGTCCAATCTGGATGTCACGAACGCGTGGACAAGCTGTTTGGCTGCATCAGCTGTGATATACTTGGATATGTCACGTATCCACTTGAGATGTTGGAAACAAGAGTATCGCACATTTTTAACGTGGCTCTCCAAGTTCATGTGCTCATCAAACATACAATATTCCATTAACTTAGGCTAGTTGGAACATCTGTAGCCCCAATGCTTTCGCAAATGCGGAGTAGAAATGAGTAAAAATTATGTTTTGCCATCATTCAGTTGAAGTTGATTGAGCAGTATCCACGATCTGATTTTTGAAATACATGCTTGGTTTTTTTCTATAGCGACCTGCTCACCAGTGCCCGAAGATGTCTCAAAAGCAATGTAAATTTGAGTGTCAGCGGCGTACAAATGTATGTTCAAGCCATAGCGACTGACGATGTCAGCAATTGGTGAGGTATATATGGTGAACAGTTTGGGAGCCCAGTACAGAGCCCTGGGGTACCCCATACTTGACTTCAACAGGTGATGATTGGATGTCATTTGTTGTTGGTAGCCTGGGTGCTAACAATGTGACCTTGGGGTGTGCAATCTGCGGATCGCTGCTTAAATCCCAGAGCAGAGCAGCAGAGGAAGGTGATACCCTTACAGCAGGGGCTGCTAATTGTTCGCCTCAGATTAAACAAATGTAGTATTTTGTATCCATTTGACGTAGTGGATCGCGAAGACGTTAATTCTTCACTTTAGCGTTGTATGTGTTAAATTTCCTTTTATGCGACTCTATGTTTAGGCATCATACTCACCAAAATATGTGTTTCAAGTTTACATAAAACGACAGAGAGGTCTGTGTGAGGGTTAACACTACAGGCCGAGATATATAACAAAAGGTTTAGCACCACGGATTGACACTGACACAGTCAACACTTCTCCAAATGTCAAACACAATCACACTAACACACAAACACATTAACGCATTTGAATATGTTCCACATCACAAACTTAAAATTAAAAAAACAACGAGTTGAAATAAATTGATAAATACTAATAGAGACGTGATTATTAAAGGGCAATACATGTATCTGTAGCATCAGGGGTGGTTCTATTATTAGACCATTTTAGTTGTGTTAAACATTAACAAAACCTGCTACAAATTTGCTAATATCGAGAACAATATTAATTTGTCCTTTAACGTAATCCATATTCACTTGTTGCCTATGGACTAAGATTTTGGGTGCGATTTTCATTATTTTGTATGCAATTTAATACCAATGTGAGTAAATAATTGCAGTAAATGATTGCTGTGTGCTTCGCGGAAGCACACATAAAATGGACGAACGCTGTAACAATGACTGACGCACCGCTGTCAAAGCGAAAAAATCACCATGTCCATAGACTAGAACATTTTTTTTTAATTTTGCGCATTTACCAGTTCAGCGAGATATAAAGACGAAGTTCCCGTATGTCTTATTTTGGACATGCATGTCCGAAATATAAGTCGGGAATTTCGTTTTTATATCTCGCTTAACTGGTAAATGCGCAACACAAAAATTAAAAAAAAAAATCAGTTCTAGTCTATGGACATATTTACATCATATGATCATATTAAGAAGCCAAAATTAAAATAATGATTTTTAAATTATGATGATTTTAGTCTGATTGTGTGTCTCCCTAAGCTGTGTTCAGAAGTATATTCTGAAGCATAGTTGTCTTTGAAGGATAATCCTAAAATCAAACTTTTACAGTTTTTTAGGTTTTTTAAAATGATATTTACGCTAGCGTAGTCATGTGTGTCAAATTTGCATGTTGTTATTTATAATTTATGTTTCAAGTATAACCACATATACGGTTAGATCAACATGTTTGGGATAATTATGTGGTGATGTTGAACCAGCTATTCTGAATATCAGCCTTTTGCATTCTTAACATGGCAATTTTTTTCAGAGTAGCCGATTTTTCTTTGTTTCTGGAACGCGTTTCCACAAAACATCAGAGACGTTGTCATATAGTTTGTGTTTTATAAATCGGCTTTAATGAATTACGTTTTCCTGTGTTAAATACCTTCGACGTAAATACCCGTTGTACTCTGAGCATGGTGTGTGCCTCTAGATGTTGTGCAACGTCTATTGATAAACATCTTTTGTATTTTAACTCAAATAAATTGTATTTTCATGCTCTAGTATCCTTTTGAAAAAACGTGATTTATTTATATAAATAAATAAATTTCAGCCTTTTGCATTCTTAACATGGCAATTTTTTTCAGAGTAGCCGATTTTTCTTTGTTTCTGGAACGCGTTTCCACAAAACATCAGAGACGTTGTCATATAGTTTGTGTTTTATAAATCGGCTTTAATGAATTACGTTTTCCTGTGTTTAATACCTTCGACGTAAATACCCGTTGTACTCTGAGCATGGTGTGTGCCTCTAGATGTTGTTCAACGTCTATTGATAAACATGTGTTGTATTTTAACTCAAATAAATTGTATTTTTATTCTCAAGTATCCTTTTGAAAAAACGTGATTTATTTTAAGGCCACAAAATTGATTTACAATAGCACAGTTATTTGGCAAGAAACCACTGTTTAGTAGGTTAATATGTACAACCAATGTCGACAGCTTTTTTTTAGATATAAAGTTAACCCTTACAAAACTGAAATATTTGTATAGAAACCAAAACTTTAGTTAGCTCTTTCCGCTTCGCTTGAAAACTTATGTTATGGCCAACTGTAGCAGTTTATTTCTAACAGTGCGGGGATCGACCTTAGACGTCAGATAAAGACGTCTATAGACGTCAGAATCTCACGTCTAAAATTGGTCACATCACTGAAAGGATTAATATATTAACGTCATTCCGAACACATAATTACAAACAATACATTCACTATTCACGGCATTCTTCAGTAATAAAAACGTTAATTTTGACTTACCATAGTGATATCTGGTGGATGCCACCATGTAGACTGTATCGCCGAATACGAGGGTGAGCAAGAAGAGTTGTAGAGTCTGATGTATAAGCCTTTCAGATGAATGAGATGTCATCCTGTCTGCCTCTGCCTCAGATTATCCTGTCCCTCCAGCACTCACCACCAGGAGCTCAGAGTCCCTTCAACACTCACCACATCAACCTAGTAAGCCATGTTAGTGTGATATGATGACGCCCTGCTTATGCATCATAGGCTACTCTCAAGTTGATGACATATGCTTTTCTTCAAGTAGACATGATATTATCTGGTGTGGTAGTCCTCTTGGTGGAGTCTACAAGGCTGAGATGCCGTCCCTGGTCACTACCAGGTACTATGTCAGATACTGTGAAGGGTAGTACCGAGAGAGGCAGACCTGTCTTGGCATCTGCACCATCAGACCACACCAGCTATTAAGCCCACTTACAGGCTGTTACGCAACCCATTGTGGATCAGTGGAAAGACAGAGAGATTCCGGTGTGCGCGCAATTACTGTAAAGCTGCGCGGCGTGCGGCTATCACGTGACGGGCTAGTATCATCATGTGAGAATTGCAGGGCTGGTCACTAGTTGTGCCTAATTACCCATGTGTATGCCTTGGCCTCACCCTCATACCAGCTGCTATAGAGCCTACTGAATTCCTGCTCCATCCCCGGTATGGACACAGGCCTGCAGAGGGCGCACCAGGCAGGTCAAAGGTCAAGAATGCGCTTACGACTGCGCAGTGAACACGAAATGGGATGGGTCTGACAATATTTGGATCACCATATGTTACCTTCACTGTCGTGCAAAGGCAAAACACAGTAACAGCCCACTTTCCAAGTAAGCAGTTACCTTTTGGTATTGCGGAGCAGTGCGATGGACAAATGATGTTGTATGGAGGCGTGGGGGTAGTCACAGCACATCAGATGTTGTTCTAGCATCACACCAGGTTGCCCAACGTCTCTCCAGATCATTGATGAAACTACTGGACTGGTTCATGTGGAGCTCGAGTGGGGTGCAGTGTCTGATCGCCTGGTGAAGTCGTCCCTCACGGATGCTATCCATCACGTCACAGCTGGTGAGGCCAACACAGAACGACAAGCTGGTTATATTGCTTGTGGCTTCAACCTAGGCCAACTAGATGGTGGCTGTACACTGAGGCCATGTTTAGACACGTAGCATACTAGCCTCGCTGACTTAGTTAAACACAGTCCTGCTAAATTGTGTGGTCCTATTTTTCAGTCCAGTTAATTTTCATAGCTACGGCAATTCCCATGTTTCAATGACGAAAAGATGTTAATATATGAAAAATCGACATTTCCTAAATTTACTTTTCATCTTATTTGATTGATCAAACACCTACCACAAAGAAAACAGTTTTTCAATTTCATTGGACTTTAATTTGGTTGGAAACTTGCTTGAAGACGTATATATATTGTCTCAGTAACACATGGTCTCGTTAGAACACAATCTCGGTAACAAATGGTTTCAGTAACACATGGTCTCAGTAACACACACTATTAATAAAACATGGTCTCAGTAACATACGGTTTCAGTAACACACAGTCTCAGTGACAGTTGGTCTGAGTAACACACTCTCACAGTAACACACAGTCACAGTAACACACGGTCTCAGTAACACACTGTCTCAATAACACACGGTCTCAGTAACACACGGTCTCAGTAACACAAAGTTTCAGAAACACACATTCTCAGTAACACACAGTCTAAGTAACACACGGTCTCAGTAACACACTGTGTCAGTAACACACATTCTCAGTAACACACAGTCTAAGTAACACACGGTCTCAGTAACACACGGTCTCAGTAACACACAGTCTCAGTAACACACGGTCCCAGTAACACACAGTCTCAGTAACACACTGTGTCAGTAACACACAGTCTCAGTAACGCACGGTCTCAGTAACACACGGTCTAAGTAACACACGGTCTCAGTAACACACAGTCTTAGTAACACATGGTCTCAGTAACACACGGTCTCAGTAACGAACGGTCTCAGTAACACACGGTCTCAGTAACACACGGTCTCAGTAACACACGGTTTCAGTAACACATGGTATCAGTAACACACTGTGTCAGTAGCACACAGTCTCAGTAACACATGGTATCAGTAACACATGGTCTCAGTAACACACGGTCTCAGTAACATACAGTCTTAGTAACACATGGTCTCAGTAACACACGGTTTCAGTAACACATGGTATCAGTAACACACGGTCTCAGTAACACACAGTCTTAGTAACACATGGTATCAGTAACACATGGTCTCAGTAACACACGGTCTCAGTAACACACGGTTTCAGTAACACACGGTTTCAGTAACACACGGTCTCAGTAACACACTGTGTCAGTAACACACAGTCTCAGTAACACACTGTGTCAGTAACACACTGTGTCAGTAACACACGGTCTCAGTAACACACTGTGTCAGTAACGCACTGTCTCAGTAACACACGGTCTCAGTAACACACAGTCTCAGTAACACACTGTGTCAGTAACACACTGTCTCAGTAACACACGGTCTCAGTAACACACGGTTTCAGTAACACATGATATCAGTAACACACTGTGTCAGTAACACACGGTCTCAGTAACACACTGTGTCAGTAACACACTGTGTCAGTAACACACGGTCTCAGTAACACACGGTCCACGCGGTCTCAGTAACACACGGTTTCAGTAACACACGGTCACAGTAACACACAGTCTCAGTAACACACGGTCTCAGTAACACACGGTCTCAGTAACACACGGTCTCAGTAACACACGGTCTCAGCAACACACAGTCTAAGTAACACACGGTCTCAGTAACACACGGTCTCATTAACACATGGTCTAAATAACACACAGTCTCGGTATCATACTGGCTAACGTCGTCAGGTAACCATACCTTCATACAGCATTGTCTCCATACTGGACCGACGTCTGTGATACAGGGCCAACATAATAAAAAACCACCAGTAATCGACAAGCACACAGTTTTACATATATTCACTGGGTGAATAGCTCAGCATATTACGGGTGACATACAGTTACGGATAGTTGTGCGCCCCCACCTCTCTCTGACGAACTAATTAAAACGTTTATGATTGGCGACAAACCTCAAGGCTAGCGTATGTTGCTCTGGAAGCCGAAAGACAGACAGACTTGAAAGGTCTGCAGTTACTGATTTTTGCCATTTGCATGGCAGTATGACACGCCGCACGTGGACATCAAAGTCTCATTGCTGGACTAACAACGTAATGAGATAATGACAGAGTAATAGGGCAGTTTGAATGACTACTCCAATTTATACGTCTTCGTGATGATGATTGTCATAAATACAAATGCTCTTCTAACATGGCACCTTTTGACCTTTTGAGCGCCCAGCATGACAATACTCGTTTTAAATATGTTTTATTAGCCGATTATATGACTGTTATTTGGAACGAAATTGGTGTTTAAACATCACGATTTGCACATTTTTTGGTCTCAAATTAACCAAATATTAGTAATATTCACCCATTTAAAGTTTTGGATGAGAATTTTAATAAGATACCTTGGCGGGTAAAGGGTTGATAATGAACAAATACAGGGTTTAGGACACATCGGCCGGTAAAGGGTTGATAATGAACAAATACAGGGTTTAGGACACATTGGCGGGTAAAGGGTTGATAATGAACAAATATAGGGATTCAGGGCTCTCAGATATGCACATTCTTAATAATTGGCTGCTTAGATCATTTTAAGCATTTCATAAAAATCGTACGATTCTGGGACAGTTAATAACTCCATTTTATTAGATTTCGACTTATAACTGTCCAACAATATAAACTGTAATGAAACGAAAATTTCGTATTTTGCGTTATATTCAGAAGTTTATTTAGTATTACTAAGTTGGTTAAATTATGTAATATGTCACAGCAGAAAAGTGGTCCTTATCTACATGTTAATATAAATGTTGAATCTGGCTGGAAATGATACATAAACAAGATATATATCAGATACGTATTAAATCAGAATAACTTAAGGTGACATTAAAAGGTCACATTAAATAAACGAAGTAGTAAGAGTAAAATAATAAGACAAGATAAGAAATTAATTTTAAGATCACTTTAAACATATTTATTGTAAAGTTTGATACATCATGAAACATTCTAACAGAGAATTAGCACAGCAATATATTGACAAAAATGCCTTGTGCTATGTACATGTATGTCTAGGCGGAACTAAGCTTATTTCATAAACAATCCAGCGAAGGTGAATATCCCAGCTATAGTGAGCACCAGCTTCTTTGATTTAGGTGTGGTGATCACAATGGGTACTTCTTCTGCACTGGTTTGATTATAACACACTGGATAAAGAAAACAGAAAAATGTAAAAACAGGATCATGTCCAAGCAAAGAAATATAATAAATACAATATAAATTTTCACCCACTTGAAGTTGCGTCTCGCTAACGCGACCTGCAGCTTCAAGTGGGTGAAAGTTACTCCCATATTTGTTTAATTTGAGACCATAAATTTGCAAATCTAGATTACTAAAGACCCGTTTCATTTCAAATATCAGTGATATTATCAAGTAAAAACAAATTAAAAGCCATTAGTGTCGTGCTTAGCGATTTAATGACTAATATCACATTATATTAGCGTGTGTTTGGAGGGCGATGTGCTAATTTGCTGTTCGCCTTATGAGATTTGAGGCCTTTATCATGTGCATTTGATTCTGAGGCGGGGCCGAGGGATCAGATGCATGTGGTAGGACTCAAATCGTACATGACGGGCCTCAACTTGACGTACTGCCCATCCATTAGGCTGACTATTATTATCACACTATAGCTTTTAATACACTGATATACACCACTATTCAGATGTGATCAGCATGACGCATTTGGCAGGCGTAAATTAATGTATACATTGCTACTGACAATATACGTCCTGCCCGACTTAAGAAATGCACAAGCATGTGTAAATATGTGGTACTGCATTATATTGATCATCATCCCTGGTTACTTTTGTCTTGTGTTTGCAAGGACAGGAAGGGAAGACCTGAAGGCACATTATTGCTATAATAAAATACAACACGGTGATTTTTCACTCATGTACGGCACTGACCGGTGATCGTATTGGTGTCATTGACCTGTAGACCACATGGCTGTATAGAGATGTCATACTCAGGGCCCTCTGTCACAGCTGTAAAAAAAGATGACCGTAGTGAATATGTAAATAGCACATTAATCAATCAGAAATACTCATACGCTTACAACAAATAGTGGCACAAAAGGCACACAAGCTACAAATGAAATAGACATCTGTATGAAGTGTAATTGTTATGATTGAAATATTGGAGACATAGATACAACTACTAGAAACATGCTGGTTAAGTCAATAGATCTTATCCATTGGCTTGCTAAACACATTATGTACGGTTACAAGCATGTAAATGCAGCTGAAAATGACATGAATTGTTTGTGATCGATTTTTAGTTCATCAAAGGATCCGATTGCATAAATAAACATGTTTATTGTCATTTGGGAATTGTGTAACAAATCCAGTTTCAAATAAATGGGACGAAAAAAATATAAATATAACATTCAACATTACACGGGTGGAGCCGAATATAATGTGTTATAATATATAATATCACCTAATACGGTAGGTGGATCAAACATATCAAAATATAGTAGCTCATCATCAGTTTATGTAGGAAACGTAATCAATCAGATGTAGCGTAGAAAAACGTCTGCTGGCTCATCTAATGATAATTATACATCAATCTAACAAGACAAGACAAGACATGTTTTAGGCTAGCAGGCCTACAAATAAGAGGACATCAGCATATCCAAAACAACACTGACACATCCGTTATGCAAACCTTACATGTGTCATTCTAATTATTCATTCTAAATTTATAAAATGTGATCATTAAATGACTCAGCCTAAGCTTAAATATTGCAACAATGAAATTGATGCAGTAATGTGTGACACCTTTATCTACCCCCTCTGCAAAATTTGTTGCGGGGCATCACAAGATAAGATAAGCACCTTAGAAGCAACTTGAGCCCGGACGTGTGTTTCTATGTACATTTATAAGAACGTTATGGGGGATTGAAGACATGAGGGTCATTCAAACATAATTTCTCTTTTGTACCATAATTGAATAATGCAGATTCAATAAAAGTGTTTTATTGGTGTAATTTTATCTTTTCGGTGACATCTTAATTGATAAAAAAGAGCGATAAAATAGAAAATATTTGAGAAAACATCAACAATCAACACCATAAATTCAGCATTAACGTACGACAAACCAAAGTAGAGGGTCCATTTACATTTTGATAGTCATTTTGTTTTTGTCATCTGAAGGTGAATGACGCGGCTAATTTAGATGTTTCTTTAAAAAACTCGACAAAAGCGTTCATTGATGGTCCACAAAGTTATTATTCAAATATTATTTCAAATAAATAAATATTGTCAAAATATTTGGCGATAGATTTGTAGTAACAGTAAATAGATAAAAACGGCGGACTTCTTGGATTTGAAGGTAAAATTCAGTGGTTTTTTTGCCAAAAACACTAGAGATAAATTTCTCAACTCAAAATCTCACAGAAACCATAAATGATACATTCATCTGCGACTATCCATAAAACGTTGTTTTCTTTATATGTTGACCACCATTTTGTGTTTTGTAAATTTGAAGGTGAAAGGCACAAAATATAGAATGTTGTCCGACAGATTCGAGTGCAGCACACCCATATTATGTAAAAACAAGTGGATACAAAATAATGCACTAAAATACCGAGCAGACTTAAATATTTCAAACTTCATCCCAGGTTAAATACACACATTTTCAGAAAAGGCTGTAACATTTTTCCATTTAGAAAAATATCTGACATTTATGAATATAAATAACACTCTGTTTTAAGTATAATCATATCTGGCTTTAGAAAACATAAGCCACAAATGGACATTGTTTACTATGGCTACCATCCTAATGCTTAGTATCTGAGCCTACACTAAAATTAGACTATAAATTTGACTATGTGTTGAAGTTATATTACCATAGGCTATGATAATTCAAAGGAAGAGTATATTTGCAATGGTGGTTTCGTGCTGGGCCAGCGTCGTAGACGGTGGCCCAGTATCAAACCACCATTGGTTAAACGTTTCGTGTCCGAACATGTATGCCGAAAGGGGGTACGCTAAAACGGCTACACCCGACAGCTCATCTTTGACATGAAAAAATATTGTTATATCACACAAATATTGTAAATATCTCACCTTGTGACAAGGCCGATTGACAAACCCACACCATAACCAACAAAATGCCTATCAAAGTATTCATTATACGTGACAAGGATTGAAACAATCAATGTATAAGACAGATGTGTAAGCAATATAGCCCGTACAGTGTATATACGTCAATAGACGCACATTTAACAAAAACACATATGTTACATGTCCCACTAATTATCTTATCTTCACGAGAATATTGAGAATGTTGTAGCTACATAGTACCAGTGTACTGATTTTATTAAGCCTAACAAATAAACGGCGGTTGATAACTTTACTAAATATGACATAATATTAAAACTACTTTATATGAATTCAGTCTTGAGTAAATTCAGTCCATGCTAACACATACATTATTTTATTTGATATTGGTTTACATTCCTGCATTTTGAACGAGTTTTGTTTCGCAATAAACTACACATCACATCGTGATATCAGCTACAAAGTAATTATAAACATTATATTATCAGATAATGGAGTATAAAACATAAAGATATACCAAGTATCTCATGTTAGATTTGGTTGCCGTAACAACGTCCCCCACCCAAACTCCAGCAACATTATGCTGAAAATTTCCCTGCTATACCAAAATTAACGTTTAACATTTTTCGACAATTTCTGAAATTGTTTTGATGATAACACTTAAAATATCCATTCTACACCGAAGACTTTATCAGTAGAACAGCCTAAAATCAAATTGCAGATATAAGATTATAAATTTGAAACAGAAGCCGAATTTGAATAAATTATTTGAAGGTCATCGTCAAATGTTTGTGATATGGTTCTCATACTCAAAATGTGCTAACAGATCGTCTCGAAATATCAAACAAATATCACCAAAGTAATCAAAACTTTAATGAAAACTAGTAGGCCTACATTTACCCAGCAGTTAAGGCGCATGTCATACCACTAGTTGATAAAACATCTCATCCGAAAAAAATGAAAAATTATGAACAATATCAATCAATCAATATCAATCAATATTATTCAATATCAATCGTCATCAATATCAATCAATCAATAAAACTTATGACATGGCGCAATGGTTGGAGCGTGGCAATTTGCCGATGTCGCTGCCTGCCGTGCGGTTTCGAACACCACTTGGTACAGGGTTTTCAGAGTAATATCAAGTTTCTCCCCTCTCAATCTTGGGACATTGTTTCGATGTTCTGTCTTTGGGCAAGAAAACTTTACCCTCAAGTGCTTCACTTGACTCAGGTAAAAAATGTAAAGTCGGATGATAAGTCTTCAGACGTGATATCAAACAATAAACATTCCTTTTACCTTTATATAGCGCATAAGGCGATGTAGTGTTCAGATTACATTTTGATGTCCTGAATCAGACAAGAGGAACACCCCAATCGATTTCGACCCGTAAAATGTCCTAATTTGCATATTCAAAATGGTCGCGAAATCAAACTGCATCGGGTTTGTTTTCACTAAATTTTGATTAGTTCTCTGCATATTGTGATTCAAATTACTTTTATGTATTGCATAATTTTATCTAAGTATCTTTCGATATATTTCTGATGCTTATTTAACTCAAAAGCCGCTCGAATTAGTATAACGGAATTATTATATTCAAATATTTAATTAAAGTTATAATTTTTATTGTAACAAATTATTTGACAGTAACACACTACTCAATTGAAGCTAAAATAGTTTGTAATTAGTCAAATATCCGCCAATTCGAATATCGAATATCAATATACATCCGGGATATTTCTGTTATGCTTTTCTAAAGAGTTCTGCAGTTTCAGTATTTGTAATTAGTCAAATATCCGCCAATACGAATATCGAATATCAATATACATCCGGGATATTTCTGTTATGCTTTTCTAAAGAGTTCTGCAGTTTCTGACACGAACACAGAAAGATACACTTGTATACATAAGATGCCGAAACAAAAAGCTCGTCAACTGTGTGTAGGTTTGAATTTAATTTTGTAATGAGAGTTTTTAGGAAACTTTAACGTTATGAATAACACAAATGTATTGAAAATAAATAAACTGGGTTGTTTATGCCTAAAAAAAATAAAAATGTAAAATAAAAATGTTCGTGAACATAACTTACCTTCAGGCACTCATACATAAGTTGTTCTTACAGGAAAACCAAGCAGGAAACCCATGGCAATGCTATGATGCATGCATACATAAAAATGTTTCCCATATGCTAAGACATCCAATATGTAGTGTCTCCATTTACTTCTCATTAAGAAACTATTGAGGCTGGTAAAAGAATCAAAGCGACAGATACGCGTCAATGAGTGTCAAAAATGGCAAAAGGGGAAAAAAGAGTTGTGTTTTGTTATCTTGTGTGTTGACCGTGTTTCAAATACATATCCACATCAGAAAAAAACTACTTTTTACAACGCCATCAGCGGGTGTATTATGCACCAGTCAATATTAAAATGTTGAAAAATATAGGTGATATTTTATGAAGGAATTAGTCGTTTGTTGGCATAACATCGAAAATGAGAGATACTGAGCCTTAGCAATGGTGATAAACCTAAAAAGATAATATGTTTACTAAATACAGATGCTCGTATACAAGTTCCTATGTATCTCTATCAGCATACTTACAGTTCCTGTGTATGTGATTTAGAAATTTAGAGCTGTGTAGTGTATGTACAGCAATAAACGAATTATTTCGTCCAGGCTGCACAACTTGTACCTGAAACAGTCCCCCCCCCCCCCCCGATATGTCCATCAGTATGGACATATCTAGCGCAAGACATTAAATGATTCACTTCAACGACTGGGGTGACGGGAAACAGGAGATACACGGGTGCTTGTGCTGGATGACTCTTCCAGAGGTGCATCCAATTGTCCACAAAACTAGGTGTCCAGAGTACTGCAAATGTAAACAGATTGAACTTATAATAGGTATATATGCATGTGCTGATATTTTATATGCGAATGTGATCGTGCACTTCAGGTGGAATTGTGTCACCACACCATCACCTTTTTTGGACAGAGCCTTTTTCGGGTCTCCCTTGCATTCATTATTAAAAAAACACTTTTGAACAACAGATGTATAACTTGTATTTGATTGGATCATGAATAAATAAATTTGAATTTGAATAAAGCTGAATATTTAAACAAATCTATATGGAACTTGCGCAATTTATGTAAGGCGAAATATTGCCAAACACAGATTTGTGGCAAACTATTGTGTTTTTGCTGAAAATTCTAAAATTTGGAGCCACATTACTTTATATGTGAAGCCTCGCATTTTAGCTGTTATAAATAAATTCAGATATGATATATATAAATATGATAAGATAATATTGAAGATGATACAAAATATGCCAAAATTGACAACTGACAAATTCACCAAATAAGGAGAACAAAGCGAGATTTAATGTAAGCCAAAAACATTTTAGTTTTACTTTGCGACACTTTTGAAATATGCAAATTAGGACATTTTACAGGTCAAAATCGAGTGGGGTGTTCCTCTTATATTATTTAGGAGATGAAAAGGCACACGTGTGTGAAACATGGTCATTCTTAGCACAATCTGAACACTATGGTGGGTTTTTGAACCTTAGCACCTGTACTAATAGTACATATTTCACAACATGGGGCATTGGTTATCACACAAGCAAGGCAGTTCTGAATTCGTTGTAAGTTAGCTATGTCCTTTTCTTAAATGTTGTGAAAAAAAGAGTTATGCTTGGACCTACAATAATCTTAATTGTCACTAAATAGTGCCACTGCAATTTGTTTGGTAAGAGCTAACGACAGACTGTTTAGAACTCGACAAAGGTCACGGATACGATAGGAGAGTGGCGTACATGTTTGGGATATATGCTTTCAGGCTACTGTCAAATACTACACCAAAGTTTTTGTCTGATGCAGGTTTATTTGTGTCTTGACACAGAATTTAGCACGGACAATTAGCAAAGATTTTCTTCTCGTTTTACCAGTTATTTAGCTGTTTTTACAACTGTTGCTAAGATAAAATTGTACGGGTCCTTGCCAATTACGTATCACATTTACGTAATTCTCTCGTTCACAGCATCCAAGAAAAGGACTTTGCTAAGTTACAACCAGTTCATATGTGCTTTGCTAGAGGTTAACTAAACTCTTACGTTTTAATCATTCTGGTTCTACACTAGGTTAATTACGTTGACTTCCTTTGCAATTTCGCATTTATTTTGAAATACGCACTATAACTTTCAGAACACTAAAAAAACTGCATATCTTGCTCTCGACACCAAAATGCTAAAAACATCTTCGCTCCACAAATTGGGATATATTTTTTGCTCACAGTGTAACAGTGTAAGATTTATCTTAAAAGGCCCAGGCCTTTAGAATGCTCTGCCTGTGCCCTTAAGAAATACCCAAATTATATTAAAACCTTTCGAAAGTTGCTTGATCTCATCTATGCCGTCTGGCTTTCCCACCCCACCTAATCGTCGGTGCGCCCCCACCAGTTAAATGAACGCGCTAAGGATTTGTATGAATCTACGCTCGGTGCTGTGATTGATTGATTGATTGATTGATTGATTGATTAATTGATTGATTGATTAATTGATTGATTGATTGATTGATTGATTGATTGATTGATTGATTGATTGATTGATTGATTGATTGATTGATTGATTGATTGATTGATTGATTGATTGATTGATTGATTGATTGATTGATTGATTGATTGATTGATTGATTGATTGATCGATTGATTGATTGATTGATTGATTGATTGATTGATTGATTGATTGATTTTCATCTACATCGACTATTTAGTGTAAATACGTACTTTTTTACATTTTGATATATGACAAAATATAAATCATTTGTTAGGTTTATAAACAACTTATTTGTAAATGTATATTTCTGCTTATGTAACAATCGAAACAAAAATGTAATATTGAACGTGAAAGTTGTGCGTAGATATCACGTTGAGCAGATAACACACTTTTTTTTTTTTAGAATTTGAACATTATAACACTGTGCCAACGCCGCACTACTGTATGTCAGATAATGCCCTATTTTCTGTGTCTAAAATTGAAGACGCGAATGTGATTGCATCGCAAGTCAGATTAATTTAAAATAGATAGTGGACATCAGAGTAAGGATATGCCAGCCGCCAGTGTATATCTTAGTATGAATCCCCCATAACATTTTAAAACACAATCTGGTGAAAAATTAACTGATATGCTGGCTGCTGAGCACGCCAGAACATATCGGACACAGTAAGCGAATAGTATTGTGTTTTGAAGGGGGGAACTATGCCCAAGTTGAATTTTCCAGGAAACCTTCCAAATATCATTGCAAATAAATCACTAACAATAAATCAAATAACAAATAAATATCACCGTGATAGACGCCGGAGCCTTTTCATTTATTCAAGATCGCGTCCAAGATGGCCACCAAAATGTTAACCCTTGTCCTGCTGAACCTGGATATATACATTTTCAAGAAAGTTTCAACCCAAATAAAATGCCACAGAAATTGATAAAATATTCAGTGGTAGATGCTCAGCTAAGCAAATATTTCAATTTGGGAGATGTTTATTTTTCATAAATAGAATTTTTTTTCGTCATTTGAAGCTGGAAATTGCGTTAGCAATTCCAGCTTTAAATGAATGAAAAATACTTTGAAACAATTCAGCAGGACAATGGTTAATACCTCTAAAAATATTATGACAAAAGTTTTCTCATTGGTTTTCTATCCTACTGGACATATAGTGAATGACAACAAACATCATAATCTGATAATGTAATACATCTTTTTGAGGCAGTTTTAAATCCATTTATGGTATTATTTTTTGTGATTCAAAGCCTTCTTCAATTTCCAAAAATACATTCTCAGGTCAGAATGTAAAAACAAATATTATGTTTTGAATATTTAAGGTCTTCAATGTAAAAAACCCCTCAATTTTAATGTCAAATAAGAACAAGTGTAATACCTATTTTTCGTGTAAAAAGAGGTAACCTACCTAACCTATCCTACTGGAAGATACATTTCTGGTATTATTTTAGTGATTTAACTTCATTTTCAAAGTCGAAATATCAATTTCAAGCTCAAAGGAGCAAAAATTTGATTCTGACAAATTAAAATTACACAATGTAATACCTTGCTTAAATTTTATTTTGGCTAGACAATCCTTTTCTGGTAGTAGATTGATCCAAAGTATCATTCCAATAACATTTTACACAAGTGTAATCCATATCTTCGATCAGGTTTTTAAACTGCATTCTTGTAGTACAATTTTGACGGTAAGATGTCATATTTAAGGCTAGAAGATTAATTAGCTATTTTTTACTGAACAAAGTGTTGTGCGAAGCCTCTCATCGCACTTCAGTGCTTTCCCATTGCCATTTAACGCTTTCTTATTGCCATTTAACGCTTTCCCATGGCCATTTAACACTTTCCCATGGCCATTTAACGCTTCGTCGTCCCCCTGTACTGCCTCCCCGCAACAATTTAAAACATATTTTCCTATATAAAAATGTATATTTTTTACAAAAGGATTAAAATGAAACAGGCTTTAAGTCACGACATACATGTAGTCACACATATCATTTATTTTCAATTTCTATTATGGTGATGATATAATAAAGATATACTAATATTTAAACATATACAAATCTTGCTATTTCCGTTATTTGCATACCTTAAGTTGCACATGAATGATCGTCTTGACTATTTAGTGACTTAGAACCTGCTTTATTGTGATCCTTATGGCAATAAATGTACATGTAGACATTTAAATCATAAAGTTATGTTGAGTACAAGCCGGTTTTAACATTTTGGCGGCCATCTTGGACGCCATCTGAATAAAGGAAAAGGCTCCAGCGAGAATCACGGGGAGTTTTAGTATGTTGTTTCTAATGGTATTTGGAAGATTTCCTGAAAAATTCAGCTTGGGCATATCCCCCTCGTCAGCCTGATTACAGGTCTAAGCCTATTCGCTAAGGTATGATATTCTACACCCGACCAGTGAACGAGTAGTTCAACGTGTCACAAAATCAAAATCAAATCAAATCATGTTTATTTAAAATCGTTTTTTTGTGAAAATACAAACATTAGCCAAAGGCTATTCTCCCGATTTGTAAGGTAAAAGTCAACAATATTATAACAATAACAGACATTCAAGTATTTATACATGCATTTTTAAAATATAGTAAGGGAAGCTATCGTAAAACAATTAATTTAAGTGAGTAGATAAAAAATTATACAATATTTGCATTTACGTTGAATAATTATAAAATGTATTAGATGAAAACATGATATAGATTAAAGTATTTAAGAGTTAGAATAAGTTATCACAGCATATATATATAAAATTATCACAGATTATCAAAACCGTTTTCTACTGATCCCCCGAGCAACAACCACACCTGTTTCCTGGTAGCCCATTCCATCTCTTTATGCGAGTCTTGAAATTGGGGAGAGAGGGAGCATTCCTAGTTGTTTCCGGAAGACTGTTCCAAATGTGTGGGGCACGATATGAAAAATTTATTCCATGTTTAGTGCTTTTGTATGATGGTAAGTATAATTTTGAATTTCTATTGCAATTTATCAGATCTTTCAAGTAGTTTGGTGCTTGATCATGGAGAATTTTGTAAGTAAGAATAGCAATGCTCCTCTCCCTGCCCAGTTCCAGGGTCGGCAGTTTGGCCTTGTGTAGGAGATCATGGTATGTTGTATCATAATCTCCGTACACAAAGCGTAGGGCTCTCTCCTGTATTTTTTCCATTCTTCAGATGCTGGTCTTCCCACAGAAGTGCCATACAACTGAACAAAATCCAAAGTGGCAGAGGATAAAACTTCTAAATATGGCCATTCTGTCTTTACAATTTATAAAAGGTGATAGTCTCTTCAGTACATTTAAGTGATTTCCAGCTTTAAAACAAATTTGTTGAATATGAATTTTAAAATTTAGTTTAGAGTTCAAATTGACCCCGAGCAGTTTTAAGTGGTTTTCTGAAGATAATTTGATTCCGTCTATTTCAATTTCTATATCATTTTCGACACAATTTATGAATATTGCCTGGGATTTCTCAGGGTTGGCCAGCATCTGATTTATTGTGAACCATGTTATGGCTACTCGGGATTCAGCTTGGAGAAGGTCGACAACGAGTTTCTGGGTGGGCTATACAGTAGTCACGGTGTTGTGGTCTGCATAATCTATAAGTTCAGCTTTTTTGATAGAATAAAACATGTCATTTATAAAAATATTAAAGAAAATGGGCCCCAAGATAGATCCCTGAGGTACCCCCTTGATAATATCAGCCCACTCGCTTCTCTCGTTGCCGACCCTCACCCTCTGCTTTCTTCCTTCAAGGTAAGAGGTGACCAGCTGAATACTGAGGTCATCTAGACCATACGCTTTGAATTTTGCAATTAATAATTTATGTGGCATGCAATTAAATGCCTCGCTGAGGTCCATCAATATGGCCCCAGCTGATTGATGTTCTCTGATTGCTTTTTTGAATTTTTCAGTTAGAGCTAATAGTGTATCTTGGCAGCTGTACCCGGTTCTGAATGCGGATAAGGCTTCGTCAAAAATGTCTCTAAAATAAGTATTCAGCTGATCAGCAATTACCCTTTCAAAAATCTTCGACAAGCAAGGTAGTATACTGACAGGTCGATAATTTTCTTTTTTAAGGTTATCAGCTTTCTTATAGACTGGTATAACCTCAGCCAGTTTCTCACATAGCGAGATCAGCCAGTTGCAGCCGTTACCCGGTTGTTATTCTCATTAGGAGGTAGAATACAATACTTGAACCGAAGACAGTTTGTAAATATGAAATGAATCGGGCTTTAGGCCACCTTTGTGCACATATAGGCTAAACTGGGCCAGGAGAACCTCCTGAGGATGGTGAGATGATTGAGATGACACTGTCCTCCAGACACAGGATGCGAAATTCGAGCCCTGGCGGTCTGAGGCCGAGCACGCTACCTCTCGGTCACGGAGGTTCCCCACAATACTGACTTTCACACGTGGATGGGGAAGAAACATTTTTGTTTCTTTCAAACCGCCGAGACCGGGAACCGAACCCCGAACTCTGGTGTGCAAGGCAGCGGTGCTAACCACTACCCAGGGCCCCCGCCCAGGACAGTTTGTAGCAATCCATGTTATGATTTTGCATCAGTCACTAGGTGGTGCGACGCAATGCTTGTCAATAGGTGGAGCTTAGATAAACCATAATACCTTCAGTTTGTTTGAAAAGAACTTTCTCCATTCGAAACAATATATAGCTAAATATATAGAGAGTTCGAATTCGCCATACTCTCTTTATTTAAGTACAAGTTAGTTATTACTATCAATAAATAAATTAAATTATATTACCGAAATTTCAAATTACTTTGTTAATTTTACACGATTCTAGACTTGTTAGTTTTCTTGAAATCGTTTTTTTCAAGCTGAGTCAATTGATTATTTAAAAAAACGATAGATGCCGAGATATAACATGAAACCACTCTATTAAAAATACATTAGCGAATTTGAAACGATGGATTAAACATAGCCAGCATCTCAATTAAGTCTCTAAGCATGATCCTGGAAACTTCCGTAAAGATGTAGCAAAATTGCTGAGATATTTAGCTTTTAATAACAGCATCCAATGCCATTAAATTGCACAATGCAAATATTTTGGTGAAGTTGATGTAGAACGAACGTAAATGTCTAGTTCTTCATATTATAACATATTTTTACTCAGAACCGTCTGTCTGGACAATGCCGACATATGAGCAGACATATCCAAATCTCTAGCATAAATTATACTGCTTAAGATTCACATTGAGCTTCAAGACCTCACTGGTGCTAAAATACGGTCGTCTAAAATTGATTACGAGCATAGCTTATTTTTGAAACTAAACGACATAAATTTATTCAACATCAAATCATGGCAAACATGCAAAAAATAACGGAACAGGAAAATGGAATTGAGTGTTTTGCTCAGGGATAGTTTCATAAAACAATCCACTCTTGATTATCTACGTATCCTTCATCATCCTAGCTTGTTAGACAGGCTAAACCAGTGACGAATACACACACTGGTCTCTCAGTAGTGATTAAACAGTGGTTTGTGCATGAATTGTGTGGTGGTGAACAAACGTATGTCCACTGTGTGTATATCGAGGGGAATATTAGAACTGTCAATTTTCTTAAATTGAATTTGGGTTGAAATGTACAATACTTTATTTTAACAGATAGCAAGGCAGTTAATTAACCCTTTCAAGCCTGAATTTACCATCGTCATCTTCATCACTACAAGCCGCGAATTGCTTTCGCAATTCTCGACTTGTAGTGGATGAAGATGATTTGATATGTGCGAAAAATTTCAGGAAATTGTCATGTATTGGTAAACTAGTTTCATGGAAGTTTACGTTCTAAAACCATTAGTTATAGGAAAATTAGGTGTGTTTTCAGGGATGTAAAATGATGCTTAAATGCATCGTCAGGGCTTAAGGGTTAAGGGTTTATGTAAGTAACGATAGTGTCCATATTTATATAGCAAATATTACCATAGTTTGCCAACCTGCGATAATTAACCGCATAAAATAGCTTTTAATGTTGCAGTTTAAAGCCCTTCTACTAAACCACATATGGTTTAAAATCACTTTTCAGACTACGACAACTGGAACAAACAAATTCTTAAAAAGATGCTAAATAGTTTTAGCCCATGACATGTTGTTGATTATATTTTATGTTCTCAATAAAAAAATTTGAAAATAAAAAACTTTAAAGTGCATAACCACTTTCTCTCTTTTCAGATCATAATGGACTAGAGCTTTACTTGTTAGTAAAACAATGAAATGTTAACTGTTGAAAAATGTGAAAAATACACCAAATTTGTATGGAAAAATGAACACTCGGAAGTCTTAAGTAGAAATCTACAAAGTAAAGCAAATCTAATAAAAAATATATATATATATTTAAATGTCAACTCTGAACCATGTAAAAACAATATTGATGATGTTTTGCAGCAAGAAATTGCTTACTCAATTTGTGGTAAAACACTTTTGTATAAATAACTGTTGTGATAATGTTGAAGATAATCAACATAAGATACTTCCCCAGTGGATGTGTGAAACCTGTAAAGAACTTGGAAATACATTTTATTTTGCATTAAACAGATATAATAGTTCAAAACAAGCTAATAGTGAGCTTTGAAAAAAATGGTGAAATTTAGAAATAAATATGTTGCTCATTATCGTAGATGTGGAAAAGACTGCGATAAATTCTAAACAAATAAACTTCTAAAAACTTAATGTGAACATTTTAAAGAATATTAGAGTATGTTAAATAAGAGTTATAGCGTAGCAAAACAGCCTAATATTACAGACAATTATTTTGTTTACTATTTTAGATAAATAAGTCTGCCTGATGATCCCTTCTATAAAGCAGATGCCGATATTGAAGATTATGTAAAAAACAAACATTCGTTAGAAATACTGCAGAAATAATGATCTCGACAAACATTTTACTGTTAAACAGGTAGAACGTGCACTAGAACAATTGAAACAAAATAAAGCAGCTGGCTTAGATAAAAAAAAGTGTTCAGTAGATAATTACGTAGAAAACTATAGAGGTACAACATTATTATATAAATTATCAAAATTATTCATTAAAATGAGGGACTCAATATTTGGGCTGGAAGTAGCAGTGTTTACATTGAAGCACATAGTTGCTTTCGTTCTAATTTAGCTACTATTGATAGCAGTTTTGTTTCACATAAAATTGCGAATAGGTGTATATCTAACAGACAAACAGACAGAGAGAAAGCCGCTCAACATTTGTATTTGCAATGTTTGTAAATTATATTGAGGAACATCTTGGACGAACTTGTTCGAATGGTATTGACTTCGGAATTGTTAAATTGTTTATATTGTTGTACGCCGATGATTCTCTTCAGAGGTATTGTACTAGATAAATATAAGAAAAAACACAATTTATCATATTTAGAAAGAGTGGTAACATTTCTTATACATTGTTTTATAATGAAAATACTATTGTAATAATAGATACACTTGTTTTATTATCTGGGAGTAGTGTTCTCATATACTGGCGCTTTCTCGGAAACCCAGTCAGTTTTAGCACAGAAAGGCAGGAAAGCGATGTTTGGTTTAAAAAGCGAAATCAAACAATTTTTAAATATTGACCAGGCATTAAAATGTGATCTTTTGATAAATTAGTATTGCCAGTGTTAATGTATGGCTGCGATGTTTGTGGTTTTTATATTGCAAAGGCAATTGAACAAGTTCTTAAAGATGTTTGTAGTACTGTTTTAAAGGTTAAGAGGACACCAATGAATGAAATATATATGGAGATCTGAGTCGTGTTCCAATTATTGTTCTAAGACTTTGTAGAGTACTCAAGTATTGGTTCGAAATTATTAATGAAAAACCATATCGTTTAATAAATGTTTTATAGAACGTTCAGTTGAATAATATTAATACTGACAGAACAAAAGTAAACTGGGAATGAAGTTACAGATTTACTTTGTACATATGGATTTGGAGAAGTATGGTTTGACCAAGGAGTTGGTGATGCTCATGCTTTATTTAATTAATTTCGTTCGCCTGCCACAGATATGTATATACAAGATTTTCATAGTAATTTACAAAACAGGAATAAAGCGTTTTTTTATCGACATTTAGTCAACCAGCTACAGCGAAGTTTGTATCTTACATGTATTAGAGATGTTAAATGTCGTCAAGTGGTAATATATTTCAGCACAAGGAATCATCAACTTTTAGTGGAAAATGGTAGTTCGGTCAAGCCTCGGCCATTGCCATATAACGAGCGATTGTGTAATTTAGTTCAAAAACATGATTTGGCAGACGAGTATCACTTAGTATTAATTTGCCATGTTGGTATATAATTGAGAAAAAAATATTACAAAAAATAATACTTTGTACGTCCTAATATAGATAAATTTAAACAACTGGTTTCAACCGAAAACAAATAGATTTTAAGAAAATTAGAAATGTATTTGCACGATGCCTTATGTTACGGAAAACCTTTGTATTGGACTGATGTCGCCTCCATTATGTATACCACCCCGCATTATATGTATGTATATTCATTGTAGCCTAATAGGCACTTTGTAAAGCATTCGGTCGAACAAAATATTTGTAAATAAATAAATAATTAATGTTAATGTTATAATATAAATAACGCAACTTATAAATAACGCAACTCCATGGTAAAACTTCTGTAAAATATTTTTATTACATAAATAGAAATGTTGGTACAGTCATATGACAAAAAGTTATAATGATATAAATAATTTATTATACCTACTTGAACAAAAAGACGAAGTGTATGTACATACACATACTTCGTCATTGTGTTCGTCTGTTGAGTAAAGAAAAGTTGCAAGTGACTCTTTAACCCTTTCAAGCTTGAATTTACCATTGTCATATTCATCCACTACAAGCCGCGAATTGCTGTCGCAATTCTCGACTTGTAGTGGATAAAGATGATATGATGTGGTTTAAAAATTAAAGAAAACTACTATGTATTGGTGAACTAGTTTCATGGGAATTTTCGTTCTAAAACCCTTGATTGTAGGAAAATTAAGTCTGTTTTCAGGGATGTAAAATGATGCCTCAATGCATCGTGAGGGCTCAAAGGGTTAACGGAATTTACCATTTTGGTATTTCCAGATTTTCGGGATTGTGTAGTTTGAAAACATGTATATAATGTATATGATGTGAATAAAGAACCAAAACATATTAATACACAAAAATATGAGTTGTATTTGTGTTGTTTTCATGATATTCTATCAACTTCATTTGCAACTTTTCGATTGCCGATTATTGTCACACGTCAATATTTGTCTCTGCAGCTCATTATGTAGATCCACCGGTTTTCTTTTATATACACGCATGTTTTACATTTCATCTGCTGTTGCATTCTGCAATTGTATTGTTGAGTCTGACCACAGAAATAACATATAAAGTGATGCTGACAGTAAAATATTCCCATATTTTGTGATGGTGAAATATGTTCTATGGAGATGTCCAGAAACCTCATATTCTGTATCTCAAGTAATCCATTTGAATTGGCAAAAAACTGTTGTGAAGTAGTATCACCACGTGTTACTTTACAGCATTCAATCCATCCCTAAATATTATAACATCCTCTACTATCAAACTAATTTCATTTTAAAAATAAATGAGACTTAATTAGACATAGTATTATACCAACTAAACAAAACATACTTTGCTTACATCAACCGTGATGTTTGTTGTTTTGAAAACACATAGAGAACATGTTTAATATTTCGGGATTCTGTATTGAGAGCGCCATACATTTTACAAAGATTAACAGTCAATGTGTTTCTCTAATTATCTTGGAATAAATATTATGCTATGTCAAGTTAGTTTGAAAAGTTCGAAAATAAATGAAATGAAACATAATAACACACCAGCTTGAAAAGAAATATTTTGCTTACTTTTACTGTGATTTTTTTTAAATAATTTATTTTCAAGATATACAATTTCAATATTGCTGAATCAACCCATGTGATGGTGTATATGTATTCGTTTTTTTTTAAACAAAGACATTATATCGCATTAAATTTACACAAAATGGGTAAAATGTGTAAAACTAATCAAAAAGCAGCATAATAATGCGCAGACATGATGTGGTGTGCTGTGGCTTGATGTACTTCTCGGGAGCTTTGATGGAGACGCTACAACAGAGCAATCAGTAAGAAATCACATAATCAAATGTTTCTGCTATGATGTTAAATTAAAACACATCATTTGTACACGTTGGGATTATTGCAAGAATTTATATGTGGGGTGGTGTCCAGAATGTAGTAGGTCCATGGCCACAACTCAGCTGTGGGCCGCGCGTCCTATGGCTATGCTAAGAAGGTTTTTTTAATATGGGACGTCTTAGCCCATAAGGTCCACCACCAATGACCAATTTAACCCAGTCAAATTCTACGTCAAATTTAACAGGGGCAAATAAATATATTCATACGGCTTCATCATTTGAATCAACAGCCGGATGAACCTGTATTTTCTAATTGATCATCACAATACATAGGCCACAACCGATGTGGGTTTTTTCAACGTAAATAAAATTAAGTATTTTCAACTAATATATTACTAATAAAACAAGCGTACCTGTTTTTCCGAGTGTATTGAGATCTGTAGCCGGTAGAAGCAGAGTGTCTTTACCGTCTGCAGCAGAAAATGATAACCATAGAAACTCCATGCACGACTATAATACTTATCAATCCTCTTTATGAACACCTTACTTTTAAAAATGACATATGTCTTTAATAAACAAGATTTAAAAATATTTGGCCTCAGGATTGACCAATCTGAATAATCTGTAATAGCTTTTAGTGGTGGACACAAATTTCAACTAATATTAACATATCACCGTTGTAGTGATAACAATGAAAACATTTAGATTTTTTTGGATATTATATATTTTATATATTTATATATTTTTGTATTATATATTAATGGTCTGTAACTGTTTAATATAACTCTTTCGGTGCCAATCACAACAATAACGCTTAGCCCTTTAAGTCCTCACGATGCATTAATGCATCATTTTACATCCCTGAAAAAAGACTAATTTTTCCTACAACTAAGGGTTTTAGAGCAGACATTTCCATGAAACTTGTTTACCAATACATGGCAATTTTCACGAATTTTTAAACTACATCAAATCATCTTCATACACTACAAGTCGAGAATTGCGACAGCAACTCGCGTCTTGTAGTTGATGAAGATGACAATGGTAAACTCAGGCTTGAAAGTCTTTTGGCAATCAGTGAGATTTGGGAAAAATCTAAATAATTGTCAAACACTAACGAGACACATCATCAAGTTGATGGGAATTTGAATTAAATAAGTAAATAGCAATTTTAAAAGTACCCACTTGGTCATACAATGTATAATATTGTTGTTATTATCATGTATCCAAATAATTGAAAAATCGGACCCAATGATGTTGTATTGACACGGACCTTTACTATCTTTATACTTCAGACTGGCCAGCACTGATGGGTCCGTGGTGTAACACTGGAACTTAAATTCCCCACCAGGCTTTGCTGAAAACAAAACGAGGACATATTTCTTGCAAAATGTATGTATTTCAATTAGTGTGCCTGGGACGTTAATTAGGTACTCCAGTACTCTGTAAGCCCTAGGTAAAAATATTAGTTCAAAAAATTCATATCAGGCAAAAAATACAAACATAATACATTTATGATCATTTTGTCTAGTATTGTATCGTTGTTTTCCATTTGTTCCGTTTGATTGAGACATACATGTATATTAAATGATCTAAATAAAAATAATATATAATCTGTGACCGTCCTACCAAAAATTGTAATTTTAAATCCAGGCATGGCTTTTCTTATTCGTTGCCCTGGGACAATGCCTCCCATGGATGCAGTGTGGAAGTGTAGGAGGGCCCAGTTGCCTTTTGTTGTGATAGTTCTGGTATCGTCCTGCAGTCGTCCACAAGTGACTGTTGCTGGTACACGATGTCCTAGAGATTGTACCAGGAGCCAGTCCACACACACATCCTCACTCTGAACCAGACCCAAGTCATAATATGTCACAGTGACCTAAGTAAAAAACACAGAGATTGAAATAACTACATCGTATGGATAACAATTCATATACATGCACATCAATAGAGGTCCATCGTATTTGCAAATAAGCCTCAGTACGATACATGTATATGCAACCCAGATATAACAGTGTTGCAAGGTTTTAAAAGTGTCTATATGGTTCTATATGGTTCTTGTAAAACGGGCTGCTACACATTAAATAATGAGTAGTAATACCTGGGGTATTCTTAATCAAAGTCCGTGATAATAACTGACAAGTTGTTTTCGATAATACAAATAACTGTTCTACATCATCATCTAATCTAGCTACTCATTTTATAGCGTGATGGTTGGTAGATAATTGTATATTATCCGTAGATAAGATGTTTATGGGTAGGGATCATGTAAGCCAGATTGATACTGGTAGTGATGATAAAGTAATATGCGATTTTGTTTAAATATGTAGAAGCCTGTTTATGAATTATTATGAATGATCTTTATGTGGTTACACTTGAGTGATTGTTAAATACTTGCTCAATAGTGTTCCATGTTTGATTGACATTATATTTGGTACGTTTATGCGCTACAAACATATGCTGGAAGAATTCTGGCAAATATCAATCAATCAATCAATCAATCAATCAATCAATCAATCAATCAATCAATCAATCAATCAATCAATCAATCAATCAATCAATCAATCAATCAATCAATCAATCAATCAATCAATCAATCAATCAATCAATCAATCAATCAATCAATCAATCAATCAATCAATCAATCAATCAATCAATCAATCAATCAATCAATCAATCAATCAATCAATCAATCAATCAATCAATCAATCAATCAATCAATCAATCAATCAATCAATCAATCAATCAATTAAACTTCTATAGCGCCTAAATCTGCATAGAAACAAGCTCAGAGGCGCACATATCCTTAGCATGAGCATGTGTCATAATCCAGGCCACAGAGGGTTCGTCGACAAGGAGCCGGGCGACCAAGGAGCTGGGTGCGGAAAGCCAGATCAAATAGGTGAGATGTAATTATGGGAATTACGTATGGGAATAGACAGAGCATTTTACAAGGTTGAGCCGGCTATGGAGAACGCTCTTAGCCCAGTCTTAGCTTTTGTATGGGAACCAAATATATTTGAATTTGTGGAGCGTACAAGTAAGTCAGCGAGATATGAAGTTTGGTTGTCTTCTAGGGTTCGGGAGGATATAGTACATGTTAAAAAATAAATGCGACATTTGGCAAGAAGGAAATGTCATTGTTTTAGTATAAGAACTGAACGACTAAAACACGTGGCTTGATCACCACTCTAGCAAAGCATTTTTAAAAACGATATAATCTGTCGATGTCTTTTTCTGTAATGTTGTGAAAAAAACTAATTTACTACTGACTAGTGCCACCGCAATTTCTTTCTCAAGAGCTAAGGATAATTTTTTTCTTATTCGACGTAGATTGCGGATATAATAGAACCATGACCTACATACTACATCATCACTCTGTTATTCTCAATTTTAATATACATATATTAGCCGCCAACACGACATGGGATTTGTAAATCAGTTTGAACACCGCAATTGTTTCCATTGTTATGAGATGATTACACATCACAAAATGCATGCCAACACGGCCAGTTAAGGAAATAAAATTATCTTGCCCGTCTTATCAGAATATCACTGCTTGTGAAAATAGTACCTGTGACGCTCCCGCGGCCTGTATGATACAGCGGCAGTCCGTATCTGACCAGTAATGTGTAGGGTAGCCTGGGCTCGTGATGGCTAACATCTCAGCCTTACCGCTATGGTTGCTGCACACTTCTCTCACCTTCACAGCAGAAGATGCATCCACAACTGGAAAAAAAGGGTTGAATGTATATTTACTCTAACGTGGAAATGGTCATGTATTTTTAACTGACTGTGAGAGTCAATCATAAATCACACAATCATAGATACTTTATCATTTCATTGAAGCTAATTTTATTTACACCGTCGTTGCATAGATGACCAGCATTGAAAATATTTTATGGGGAAATTGAATCAGTCCGACTTGTTGCAATTCTACAGCCCTAAGTCAATCCTTAAATATCCCATATGATCAAATGAGCAGCACGATTTTAGACCTAGGTCAATCTCAAACCTCTTAGTATGGTACGTGGGTAGCCCACACCGCTAATATTAACGATCTTGTAGAATAATTTCACAATACGAATGTGCATAATACATTATGCAGTGGTGCCACCTATTAATGGGGTCAAGTTAGGTGAATCGTCATGTAGAACAAGTTACATTTTTACTCCTTTAACCTCTAAATATATATCATTTTGTTCTAGGTTTGACAGTTTTATCAATATCCCAGCAATATTTATTTTTGGACAGATTGTCATCTTATATTAAAATAACATCTTAGGCCTTAAAAGGTATTTATTTCAATAATTTTTTTTTTAATAACAAAAGAGCTATGTGCACAACGTGAACAAATATCTGGGCACAGAGCGGAAGGGGGTAATGGATATAGGCCTATGTCATCAAACATAGTATCTAGGTTATCTGGGCACAGAGCGGGAGGGGTAGTGAACATATGTCATCAAGCATAGTATCTACCTTATCTGGGCACAGAGCGGGAGGGGATAGTGAACATATGGCATCAAACATGGTATCTACCTTATGTGAGCAGAGAGCGGGAGCGGGTGGTGAACATATGTCATCAAACATAGTATCTACCCTTTCTGGGCACAGAGCGGGAGCGGGTAGTGAACATATGTCATCAAACATAGTATCTACCTTATGTGGGCACAGAGCGGGAGAGGGTAGTGAACATATGTCATCAAACATAGTATCTACCTTATGTGGGCACAGAGCGGGAGAGGGTAGTGAACATATGTCATCAAACATAGTAACTACCTTATCTGGGCACAGAGCGGGAGCGGGTAGTGAACATATGTCATCAAACATAGTATCTACCTTATCTGGGCACAGAGCGGGGGGGGTAGTGAACATATGTCATCAAACATAATATCTACCTTATCTGGCACAGAGCGGGAGGGGTAGTGAACATATGTCATCAAACATAGTATCTACCTTATCTGGGCACAGAGCGGGGGGGGTAGTGAACATATGTCATCAAACATAGTATATACCTTATCTGGGCACAGAGCGGGAGGGGTAGTGAACATATGTCATCAAACATAGTATATACCTTATGTAAGGACAGAGTGGGAGGGGGTAGTGCACATATGTCATCAAACATAGTATCTACCTTATCTGGGCACAGAGCGGGAGCGGGTAGTGAGCATATGTCATTAAACATAGTATCAACCTTATGTGGGCACAGAGCGGGGGGGGGGGGCGGTAGTGAACATGGATGGTCACTCACCAGGTGTCGCTTATGTTGTGTTTAGAGTTTGAAGGAAATAGAAAGGTAAACGTTATATACATCTGACCGGATGTCATCTGATATTTGACGCCATGGTTCTAACAAATAACACAAATAATTTAGATATAATTTGTCAAGTGACTTGCACTTGACCCGAACAGAGAATTTTTAAGATATGTAGTGACAACTTAACTTGTTTGACATTATTTTACAAATACTAATTCTTTTCAGGTTGTTTCTGAACTAATTTAGCGTAAAATATTTTACACTAAAGTGATGTTCTAGCCTGTTTATGAACTTTGACAAAATCGAATACAGCCATGTGACCTAGTTAATCATTGTGAAACCCCATATCGCCTATCTGGAGCGGTTTGGTCGGTATGCTGACTGAAGAGGACCGCAAAAGTCCATGCCCAGACAGACATTGAGTCTTCTTTAGCACAACTTTCTAAATGAGTTTGCCACATATCATGTATTTGTAAAGAGGACATCAAAGTCCAGCTCTGCTACATCTATTGGATTGATTTTTAATTTTCAAGTCGGAACAAAAGATATGGTTACTACAAATAGCCTCTAAATTTTAACACATTGTCAAAACAAAATCACATGCCAAACAATAGCGACTGTTCACTTATTTAGTTGTCCAGTAAGCAGTTGAAGGTGTCTACCTCACAGGGGAGGTTGGTACACTCTCATTATAGATAATCTGATAATCACATATAGATAATGATAATAATAACTAGAAAAGGAGTTCCCAGACTCCGAGGCCCGGCTTTAGTCTGTTTGAGTGCTATAGACAAAAAAATCGGCCTAATATTATTTAAACATGACAGTGTATTGGTCTTCCTCATGGGCCAGAATCCTAAATGTCCAGGATATAATTAAGAAAAGAACCAAGGAGAAAGGTTCAAATATATCTTCGACGTGTATTCCTTCCACCACTATCTCCGTTCTGGCCAACATTCATTCAAACTTGCATACGATGTATTTCGCACAGAGGATGTGGGCCTACCCGGTTCAATGTTGGACCGGCGTCGCAGCCCATGGCTGGTTCAATGCCGGTCAGTAGTCTATGACGCTGGCTCAAAACTAATCCATCGCTGGGTCTGCTGTATACTTTGCGCAAACACGTTACATTCACCCAAAGCAGTTTCAATGTTGAACCACAGTCATCGACGCTGGCCTGTCATTGAAACAGCATTGGATGATTTTACGTGTTTTCTGACTGCTGCATTATGCGGGGACGCCTTCCATCCCGGCGCAAAAATACCAAAAAAACACGATACATTGGCCCAATGCTGATGTGATGCTGGGCCACCGTCTGTGACGCTGGGCGAGCATTATTCAACCAAAAACCTTTTAGGCTCTTAACCACAAAGATAATCGTGAATATTTTTTTTCTGAACACTTGCTAAAGACAAAATACTTAGCCTAAGGACCTGAAACATTATATTGCACATTTTCATAAGGATGGTGTACAGAAATGTGAACCGTTGCCCACACACATCACCGCTCTTTCCCATAAATAGGACACAAACTCAGGCAAAATACACTTAATGGACTACGGCCGACGGCCGAGCCTAATAATAATAATAACTTAGTCGCCTTCCCATCAAACGAATGATGTTCACCCAATATTGACTTAATAATGGGCCACCGTCTACGACGCTGACCCAGCATCGACTGAACACTGGGTCAACGTCATCTGTTGCCTTGGTTACCTCTGGTTGTCATGGTACTCGCTGCACCTGGAGAAGTTGATTCTTTTTTGCTCTCTTTTTCCGAAGATTTTATGTCATGAACGGCGACTGTCTCCGCCTCAGTTGTCATCACTGTTTCTGTACCTGTTGTGCAAACAAGTCCAGATATAGGGCCTAAAATCACAACACTGGAAGCGACACAGTCAAGCTAAAATCATGAAAAAATCTGTATTTTTAATATGGCCATATGATGTGAACATGTTCATATACTAGAATTGCTTAAGTTTTTTTAATTTTTGTGTTGCGCATTTTCCGGTTAAGCAAGATATAAAGGCGAAATTCCCGATTTCTTATTTCGGACATGCCTGTCCAAATAAGAAATACGGGAATGTCGTCCTTATATCTCGCTTAACTGGTAAATACGCAACACAACAATTAAAAAACTTACGCAATTCTAGCGAACGGCCAGGAACATTTTTGTCTGGATCGTATCATATTGTGGGTAGGCATTCCATGCAGATATACTAGGTCAAGTGGTATAGTAGTCTGAAAACTGAAGTGGGTCTGATAGGACAATTATCATGGCCTCACACGAATTGCAACAGAAACTATCGCAACTGATTTACAATCATAAAGTGGACTTTAATGCAACTGGAGGCAATAACCTCCAGGATATAATCGACAAGGAATTCGCCACACGTTAAAAATCCAATATTTTATTCAGGCATATTTAAACTATTTTCATGTTCTATTATACCATTCCATTTGTGTTGAATATCAGTGGGTCCCTTTGCTTATTGTCAACATTGTTTGACAGTATAGGGTTTTGACAGAATTTTTACACTTTTAGTACTTTTAGTAATTACAACGTAGTAATGTGCAACGATTATGTATTTTTTGACGAAATATCTTCAAAGTATTCTGCTTCACTGTGCAATGCATGCCATTATTTTAGTATTTTGAATTTTCTGTTGCAGCTTAAGTAGCTATATACATGTATAAGATAGATGAAGTAGAATAACAAAAGAAAGTATGATAATAAATTATATAAAATAGCTGGAAACTCACTAGCGAGCAAAATAACAACATGGGTGTCAAAGTAACAAGAATGGGATGTAGCAGAGGAGAAATAGACGTTGTAGAACTATTATGGAAGAACAAAAATATTATAACGGAAAATAAACTACCAGAAAAACAGAAGAAATTATGTGGAATAATGTAAATTTGGCCTGACAGACAACGATAAAACAAAATTTATTCTGTTCTACAGTAGAACAAATCTTGTGTTTTTGTTGTCTGCTTTGAAAATATATAGCACGGGCCCCGGAAAAGTCTCGTTTGCAGTGCCAACCCTGCGTATACCTGCAAGCGCGCCTGCCTGTGTGTGACTCAATAAGCCTGGGTCAGAGAATAATCGAATCCCGTCCGGTTTAAATAAAAAAATAATAAAACTGTTAGGCATTTATATTGATGAAAATTTGAGCTTTTCGATACATACAGAAGAAACTTTTAAGAAAGGTGGCAGACAGAGGAGCGCTCTGAGGAGATTGTCTTTTTATCTTGACAGCAAGGTTAAATTGGCTGTTTTTACAGCGTTCATCCTCAGCCACTTTAAATACTGCTTTGACGTCCGGTATCACGACAGTGCTTCAATTCCAAATGCTTGCTGTGTGGAAAAGATTCAGAAGAGGGCTCTAAAGTGTGTTTATTCCAACCATACCGCCTCATATGAGTCCCTCCTGAATAAAGCTCCTGAATGTTCTCATATATATTATGCATGTTATAAGTAATTTTCTATAAAATCCATACTCACTTTTTTACATTTCATGTTAACTTCCTGCCAGCCAACCTGCTTGTTTTAGCTGTTATCTTTATTGTTTATTGTGTTTGTCGCTTGTACTAGCTCATTAGAGCTGATGTTATTTCTTTACTCTGTGCGACTTGAAATAACACTTATCTTATCTTATGTTTCTCATTGTGGTTGTGTATATACAGTGTTCCAAACTTTTCAAACGTTTAGAGGGTACAGTGCTGCCCATGGTATTATGCACTATAAATAACCACTGAAGTCATTATGAAAGTGACTTCGGAATTCCTCGTGTCTTGATATTGACACGAGCTGAAGACGATCTGTTATCAATACCCCCCCCCCCCTCCCTAGCTATTGGGAATATATTTTTCATAAAAAATACCTTGATGATTGACTAGCTTTGCAATTGTTTTCAATGTGGATCTCTGCTGAAATGCCGGACCACATTGTGAACAGACATGCTGTATCCGAGGAACCACGAAACATTGAGCAACGTTGCTATAATGCTTGCCAAGCATCACACAAATTTTGGGTCAATAGAACGTGTTTTCTTGTATATAACTGACCTTCTACGCAGGTGTAGTCCACTTGTAGATACTGCATATCGTTGTCGTCACAGCTAGGCATTAGTTGTAGATGTAGCCTCTGGACACAGCTGTGATGTCCCTCACATGACGTCCATTTATACTGATGTGTGATGTCTCGGGTACAGTCCCCCCTCAGCTGGCCGCAGTGAGCGATACTGGGGTTCTTATGGGATCCGTGGAAAGCTGCTTTGATGCGGATTACCCTCTGATACCCACAGTATAAGGAAACAAACGAGAACGGTCCTGTCGGCTTAAAACACTGACCCACCACTCTCACATCTGAAAAAACATAGTCTCTGTACAAGAAAATACAAGACAACAGTTATGTTGGCTTAAAACACTGACCAATCATTTCTTAACCAAAACAAAATTATAACATGTGTATACCCTTCGCGGCTATAACAATTTTAACATATTGAATTGTTAGGCATATTTAACACAGCGAGGGACATATTGCGCGAAAAGTTCTCTATCGCATCATCAACTTCAAATATGAGAAATTCAAAATAATATTGAAGTTTTTATATATTGTAATATTGTGGATCGAATTATTTGTTGTTGTTTTGGATTTAACAATTATTAATCATTCTTGACGTTTTAAAATTGTCGTAAATTTGATATTATATGCACCATATTATCAATCTATGTATTACCAATCCAAGTATCTAATTATTTTTCTGGTGTATAAAATGTTGTTTATTCGATTTTTTCAAATATTGTGCTTATAATAGTCTACCATATATTTATAAATCATCACAAACGAGTGCATGCATTACAGCTAGCATAACATACCATGCCGTATTTATCATGTAATTAATGTCATTAGATTGATGTCGACTGTAAAAGTTTATAGTACTGGGCAAATAATCAACATACTACATTACACCAGGTATATGTCATGCGCATACTATAAACCCAGTCCTGGAACTACATGTATTTTATAACATACCGGAATTTTTCACACCGCATTTATAATAAAGCCCTTTTTAATATAAACATAATAAAATTATACAATATGCCATTTGTTTTGTTCAGATAAACGTCCATGGCGAGTTATTCCAAAGTTTGAAATATACAGTATATTGTGTACAATATACAGAAGATAATACAATGTTTATTGTTTATGTTTATTGTTTATTTGACGTCCAGTTAAACACATGCAAATGGTACAATATCATTATTATTAATTGAGTATTATTTGCAACATGTTAATAAATTTGGTTGAAGGGAACAGGGCGAGACGACCTCTACGAAGCCTATTAACCATATTAGTGAATTAAAATTATATAATAAAGTAATATATGACAGTATGATATAAAACCAAGTATTCACTAATAATACGTGTTATAAGCAACGTTATATTTAGTGTTTAAAATAACAAAGTTTTTGTGTACTTGATATTTTTAAAATGTACATAGTAGATTATAAATTTTGTGATATGCACACATAAAATAAAATGACCGACAATAATGCCTGTCGTTAGTTTCCCACACCAAAACCAGAGATAAAATATAGCTACACGGTGTTCTACACCATATAGCAAAAAAAGTATGCTGTTACAATAGTTTTACCAAAACAATGGTATCATAATACAAATGAAATTAATGAACTGGGTCATTAGATTGTTATCTAGCGGAAAAATAAAGTATGTTAAATACGTATATTTCAATCTCATCTGTAACTTGGTATATGTTTCTATCAGCAATTTTTATTATTGTTATCTCAGTTTATTTTCTATTAAAGGAAACATAAAGTGATAACTAGTCAACCTTGATGACATAACACATTGAGCATGATTACAGCGTTACCTTCTTCCTTCTTAGTGGGTGCTGGCTCAGCTAATGTCAAACAGGTTAATAATCCAGTCAGCAGAAATCCCATCATTAGAAATACCCTGTCCTGTTCCATCTTCAGTGGTCGGCTTGGCTCTCCGGGAGTAAGTAAGTGATGACCACTTGACCAGGTTTCAGTCAGCTGTAGCAGGGGCTGTCAGAGGTTGTCCACACATTGTAGGCCTGTGACACACGGCAGCCTCCTGTAAATCCTCATCAACACGCTCAATGGCTGTACACTACAGGCTCTGCCAGGCAACGACAAACAGCGGTAACTGATAACTTCAAAAAGTGAACTGTTACTGCTTTCACACAATAGCTCTCTTGGCAAAAGGTTAATAACATCAACTCTTTTCCTGAAAAGTAATCAGTTACTGTTGTTTGCAATTGTACAACAGTTCTCTCGGAGAAAATCAAATAATATTAACTGATCTACGAAAAGTGAGCAGATACTGCTGTTTGCAATTGCATCGCTGTACCGCGATGTAAATGCAAACAGCAGTAACTGCTCACTTGAAAAGTAAACAATAACTGCTGCTTGCCTTTTCACCGCTGCATTATCATATAAAGTCAAAAGGTAGTAACTCTTACTTGAAAAGTAACTTGTTACCGCTGTCTTTGCCTTGAAGTATTGGTCATTAATTGGCAGCCTGTAGCTGGTGACATCTGGTGGTCAACGCGTCACATTGCCTGTCCACTGTGCGATCTGTGATGTACTGTCCACTATATATCAGATACATAAACCAATAAATACTACTAATTAGTTTCACAAGAAATAAAAAGAAGTTTACAGTTTTTGAGTAGTCACATATACGAGTATACATCCCTGGATACACTGCAATTACATTGAGCCTGTATTTGTGTATAGGGGCCTACGTATTTAACCAGATTTAAAATATAAAGTACAAACACTGAATATGATAAAATAACTTACAGTGGGTGCTCAACTAATTTAATTTCTTTCAAACATAAATAATGTTAATATATTACAGAGTGGACATTCATCACTGTGAAGCGTCAGCCTTTTAATATTATAGTCAATGCAATAGGGGAACTCGTATGAAATGCTATACAGCATACAGTGCAGACAATTAAACAATGGGGCATTTTAGTTTCTGAAAAAGAGGTTCAGAAACTAAGCTGCCTAATTAACATAATATTTAACACTAAAAAATCAACCTCAAGGCAACGTTTATCAGACGAGAACACTTTTTTGACACCTAAATTTATCAATTTTCGGTGAGAGGCCAACCAAATTTCCACCCTCCCCCTTTTTCAAAATTCTAGATCCTACCCTTAATTATTTGTGAATAAACTCAACGCACACAATCATATTTACTGTAGTCGATACAATTTCAAAGGCATTACAATTACAATAAATCGTATTAAATAAATTTTGAATGAATGAATGAATGAATGAATGAATGAATGAATGAATGAATGAATGAATGAATGAATGAATGAATGAATGAATGAATGAATGAATGGATGAATGAATGAATGAATGAACGACCGAGCGAACGGACGACGAACGAACAAACGAACGAACAAACGTGTAGGCCTCACAAGTCAAAACTGGGCCGAGAGATTTATTTTTAAAGTATTCAGTATAGTGTTCTCGAATTTAAATATATAGTATATGTTGTTCTGTCGGGCGTTATTATTATATCTGGGACTGACTGCTGTCAGTTGTTATGCACCCCTCCTATCTACTCAACTCCCTTCAAAGTCCAGGCTTACTCTTTGACTTCATATCTTTGTTAGCTTTGACCTCTCTACAGCCGTTTTTATTATGTTTTATTTATAGATTGAGTCACAGTTGTTGGGAATGAAACGAGTATTCAAACATAAGGAAATGCACTTATTTTCTTCAATTACATAAAATATTGTTCACCCACTTAAAGAAGTGGGTTAAAATTCAAACTAGATTACTTAGCGGTTAAATTGCTAAATGAAGTGATCATGTTATGCCGCAGCGGTGACAAAAAGTCGTCGCTTTTTTGTCGAATATATAGCAAGCACTAGTTAATATATTTAAAGATAATATTACATGATGTCTCGTTTAATGTGTTAGAGCTCTGAAGTATTTAATTGAAATGTTTAATTCCTTTTAATGAGGTGTTCTCGCTACCGCGATTCACAAGCTTAAGTGCCTGAACATCATTTTGATTGGTAACATTTAAGTCACGCTGTCTCTCATTGTCACAGATTTCTGACATAGTTCACCATTTTTAGAAACACACATGTCAACGAAAATAGAAAAGGAGCCCTAGCTGGATTTACCCATTGTGTTGCTGAATTGTTCGTTTCTATTTTTCATTCCCTTGAAGCTGGAATGGCTAAAGCAAATTCCAGCTTCAAATGACGAAAAATATTTATATTTATGAAAAAATAGACATCTCCAATATTGAATTGTTGGATTAGGTGAACACCTACCAAAAACTATTTGATCAAATTTAGTGATATTTCTGTTGAATGTAAAACATACTTGGAACCGTATGTATGAGGGCTTAACAGGACAAGGGGTTTTGTTAGAGCAAGGCCTGACAGCCCAGCAGCCGTTCTAGTGATTATAATGACCCCATGCAACAAGAAACGACGCTGGCCCAGCATCAAGTCCACATCGGGTGAACGTGTCGTTTTTGCTGGCCTGTGTGGAGCTTTGATTTAGGTGGCGTGTCACAGCTTGTCTGTGGGACCAGCTGACACAGCCAGCCAAAAACTAACACCTGTCACTATAACGAATGTTTATTACTAAAAACTTGTCAGCGGTCAGCGGCTCGGATGACGCATGTCCAAAGATTGATCATCATTCTTATTGTATCTGTTGTCACCAATATGACATGATTAATACGTCTGATTTACTTTACTGTTTCTATTGTGATGGACATGTTCATACATTATTGCCTGTCAGAGTCCCTCAAAGCCATATCCCCAATAAGAATCAATAGTGACTAATCAGGTCCCTTCTAATGCTAATTGTGTCAATATGATTAACTCTTTTAAGTGCTTCATTACTACTTAACATTTTCCTTTCATTTGAAGTTGGCATTGCTCACGCAATTGCCAACTTCAAATGAAAGGAAAATACCTCCTCACTTAAAAATTAAACCTGCTAAATTTCACAATGGGGGCTTTACTCAAGATTTATACATGCATATTTGTTCAATTTCTGTCAAATTTTAGTTGTGGAAAAACAGTATGAATGCGCTTAAAAGCGTCGCCCGCACTCAAAGGGTTAAACTATGACTCTTCATATATTAGTAGTTCCAAGAAGATTTAAAAAAAATGTTAATGATGTCACAGCTTAGAGTGTAACGCACTTAAATCCTGAACGCGCTCACAGCTGAAAGCGTATTAACGCACTTAAATCCTGAACGCGTACACAGCTGAGAACGTAGCGTACTTAAATCATAAATGCGTACAAATCTGAGAACGTAACGCACTTAAATTATGAACGCGTTCACAGCTGAGAACAAAATGCACTTAAATCATGAAAGTGTTCACAGCTGAGAACGTAACGCACTTAAATCATGAACACGTTCACAGCTGAGAACGAAACGCACTTAAATCATGAACGCGTTCACAGCTGAGAACGTAACGCACTTAACTCATGAACGCGCTCTCAGCTGAGAACGTAACGCACTTAAATCATGAACGCGTTCACAGCTGAGAACGTAACGCATTTAAATCATGAACGCGCTCACAGCTGAGAACGTAACGCATTTAAATCATGAACGCGCTCACAGCTGAGAACGTAACGCACTTAAATCATGAACGCGTTCACAGCTGAAAACGTAACGCACTTAAATCATGAGCGCGCTCACAGCTGAGAACGTAACGCATTTTAATCATGAACGCGCTCACAGCTGAGAATGTAACGCATTTAAATCATGAACGCGTTCACAGCTGAGAATGTAACGCACTAAAATCATGAACGCGTTCACAGCTGAGAGCGTAACGCACTTAAATCATGAACGCGTTCACAGCTGAGAACGTAACGCACTTAAATCATGGACGTGCTCAGAGCGTAACGCATTTACTGTTAAATATAACCACCACAGAATAATGAGGCTGGAACGTTTAGCAGACGGTTGGTTTGGTAATATTCGCTAGGTTTTAATTTTCCGAATTTTGCGAGGAGGACAAACGCGCGACTTCAAGAATCTCGCGAAAATTATTATTATAATAGCGGTACTAAAGAAAAATGGAAATTCGCGAATGCTAAACTCCGTGGAAAGTATTCATCCCACATTGGATGAACACCTCATGTTCGATGGGTGAGCACCGATCGAAGCACCCCTACCACATAATTCGGTGGTGTTTTCATTTAAATTCCTAATTCGTCAGGTGGCGCCACCACCACTATTCAGTTAGACTAAACAATAAACACGACGCACAGAAGTGTGTTATGTGTCAACTTGATGAAAAAACAATTGTGAAACATATTTTTATCACAAAAACAAATGATTTGGTGCTCATCAAAGTATTTATTTGAATTAGTGTGCGCAATTTTTCAAATAATTATTTAAAAATATTTGGTCCCCACCATCGGTGTGCACTAAATAATCATCTAAAATTAATTGGTGTGCATCAATGTATTTAAAATAATGATTTTAAATTAGCTGCGACTAAAGAAGTCCAATAGAGCCGCAAAAAATACAACATATAAAATACAGAGATGATTATTACAATTCAAGATGGACGCAAACAAGACAACATATCAAATCCCAGATGGCCAACGAAGTGACATTTAAAACAGTGTCGATTCTGGCATCCATTTTTTATTGATAGGATGTCTTGCTGGTAGCCATCATTTGCGAATATTGCGATCGCAAAATGGCAACTCATTGATTAATCATTGTGGACCACTGTGGATTGTGGCAATCCTTTTAAATTTTAAATGCTGCCTTGTATTTCGACAACTATTCTAGGTATTGACAATCTCCGTGGATTAATGCAAATTATTGGTTGTTATTTTAGATGTTGTTTATTACAACCGCAAAGTCGTAAATTGACTCTCCAGTGCCAGCTATTTTGGACATTATGATGTTCTCTTGTTGGTGTCCATCTGTGTTGTTTAGGTTGACTTCTTGTCGGTCATCTTTGATTTTTCCTTATCGCAACCACAGATGTGCAGCTGATTGACTCTTCATTGCCAGCCATCTAGGATTTATAATATTGTGTTATCTTGCATCTGGTGGCCATATCTTCAGATTTCGATAGCATTTTCATTTCATTGGATATCTTGGATTTGTGTAAATTTCCGGTCATATTACGTGGTAATTAATTATGTCGTATTGCGTTGAGGCGGCTATTTTGAATTTCGGCAGCTATCGTCGCGATTTTCGCCACAATCTGACCTTGCAACAGAAAGTCGTCGCGTCACTCATCGCGTGCATAATCGCGCAAGCGTTCGCGTTGGTGTGTTTTGATCTTAAGGCTAGCGTTTGCAGGTTGGCCTATATAGGGGAGGGTTAATATCTCACTAGTCCACTACATATTGCAGTGCGAGCTCCAAATGATCTGACATTCTCCAAATAATTATTTGGCGCGTACGAAATAATTTGGTGTTCACCAAATAATTGTAAATAAATAAAGAAAATTATTTAAATATCTATTTGGTGCGCAACAAATGATTTGGTACACACCAAATGTGCAGCGTAAAAAATATTTCAAGTTATTTTAACGTGGATCTGCACCATTTTAAGTGATATGAGACAATCAAGAGGCGAATCTCACGCTGGTTTGTAAAGCCACAGCCGTCTAGTGATATCATTGTGATATCATTATAACATCACAATCACACAGCTGTTCAGTCAACCCATCATATCATTGTGATATCATTATAACATCACAATCACACAGCTGTCCAGTCAACCCATCATATCATTGTGATATCACTGTAACATCAAAATCACACAGCTGTCCAGTCAACCCATCTTATAATTGTGATATCACTGTAACATCACAATCACACAGCTGTTCAGTCAACCCATCATATCATTGTGATATCATTATAACATCACAATCACACAGCTGTCCAGTCAACCCATCATATCATTGTGATATCACTGTAACACAATCACACAGCTGTCCAGTCAACCCATCATATCATTGTGATATCACTCTAACATCACAATCACACAGCTGTCCAGTCAACCCATCATATCATTGTGATATCACTGTAACATCAAAATCACACAGCTGTCCAGTCAACCCATCATATAATTGTGATATCACTGTAACATCACAATCACACAGCTGTTCAGTCAACCCATCATATCATTGTGATATCATTATAACATCACAATCACACAGCTGTCCAGCCAACCCATCATATCATTGTGATATCATTATAACATCACAATCACACAGCTGTCCAGTCAACCCATCATATCATTGTGATATCATTATAACATCACAATCACACAGCTGTCCAGTCAACCCATCATATCATTGTGATATCATTATAACATCACAATCACACATCTGTCCAGTCAACCCATCATATCATTGTGATATCATTATAACATCACAATCACACAGCTGTCCAGTCAACCCATCATATCATTGTGATATCATTATAATATCACAATCACACAGCTGTCCAGTCAATCCATGATATCATTGTGATATCATTGTAGCATCACAATCACACAGCTGTCCAGTCAATCCATGATATCATTGTGATATCATTGTAACATCACAATCACACAGCTGTCCAGTCAACCCATCATATCATTGTGATATCACTCTAACATCACAATGACACAGCTGTCCAGTCAACCCATCATATCATTGTGATATCACTCTAACATCACAATGACACAGCTGTCCAGTCAACCCATCATATCATTGTGATATCATTATAACATCACAATCACACATCTGTCCAGTCAACCCATCATATCATTGTGATATCATTATAACATCAAAATCACACAGCTGTCCAGTCAACCCATCATATCATTGTGATATCACTGTAACATCACACTCACACAGCTGTCCAGTCAACCCATCATATAATTGTGATATCATTATATTATATTATTAAATTTTATATAGTGATACCACATGGCAGATTTATCATTGAGGTTTGCAGACATTAGCATGTTCATAATCATACACATGAACAAGAAACGCAAAGTTACATACATACTAGCTGTGTTTTAATGTTTTTTTTAATATTTACTTTGAGTGCTCTAATGGTAAATTTACACCCAATGAAAAAAATCTAAACTTCACATTTGTTTCATCCTGAATATATCCAATGACAAAATGTGGCCAGAGTGGTATTAAAATTGTTTATAACCATAACAATGAGGATTATGTTATTACAGGATTTAAAAAAATGTAGCTTGTAAGAGTACCCCATCCGCTCTTTGGACAAGGGAGGATTATTCTAATTTGACACAGTGTTATCAGATGGCCGATGTACCAATAACATTAGCATGGCTCATAATCATAGAAATATACAGGAAACGGCAAAAATTACATTCTACGAACTGTGTTAACTTTTTAAAAATATTGATTTAAGTTTTGTAAAACTGTAATACTTTGTCATACTATCTTAAGTAAAATAGAAATAGGATAGACAGTGATCTATAAATTGTTTTAACAATCGTAGTTTGGGTTTTTATTCACCTGGGGTTAAAAATGTACAGTCTTCGTGGCTCGAGGGTACCCTTGAACATCCCTGATTTCAAATACTTTGCTGCCGCGGGGAACTTTTACACCCACCCTAATACTGTTCAAGAGATATTTCCCTGCCATATACATTTATCAGACCTACGAACTTTTTGGGTCAAGCGAACTCAAAAACAAGTAACTTTTTGAAAACTGTCTCCCAAACTAACAGTCTAATTAGTCTGGGCCAATTTTCAAAAAACATCATAATCTGAAGGCATTTTTGAGTAGATTTTCGTCAATATGACCATTTACATTACATGCTGATTTAAAGGAAAATGCATGTCTGCTAAGCCGAAATTCGGCTCTTTAAACATAAATTCGAGAAAACAAAAAGGCTGCCAAAACATCGGAAAAGCACAAAACAACACCGGTAGTCATATTTCACGTGAAAGTGAACCAGAAAGATTTTCTGAACAGTTACAATTATGGCTTCGGAGATGAGTGACTTTGATCTATTTTTTTTACGATCCTGGGAACTAAAAAAGGAATTTCAGGGTCATTTCGACAGACGGGTCAGTTGTATACCCATTTATTCCAAATGTATCCTTGTTGCTGATAACTATATCTAAGTTTAAAGATGGGTGACCTTTCCCTACTTTTCAAGGTCACATAATCCACAGACTTCCATTGTCGTCGCAAGAGCCGGATCAGTTACTTCCCAATCAACATCAAATTTATACCAGTGATGCATCTCTTGAAACTCTAAGTCAATTTAGAAGATTAACTTATTAGGGTCACAGATCGAGGCTGACAAAAAAAACGTTATCACCGCAATATCTCTGTCCCTATAATTTGTATCGCTATCTCATCCACACTAGTGATCTTGAAAGCAATTGTTTGTTTTACTTTTTCATTTGATTATGCCATGTTTAATTATTATCGATAATCACGTCTAAAAGGTTTTCTTGTTTGGTGTTTTGTATTTGCGTTCCGTCATGATTTAAGTCGAGGTCAATTTCGTCTTCTCCCAAACGTGATTCTGTTGCATTTGATAAAATTAACATAGCTTTGTTTTTTTCAAAACTTAAATCCATGCCATTTTTATAACACCATTTGTTTGTAGTTATTGCTACAATCTTGGTTGAATAGGATATAATTCCAAATTGAATAAAGTTAATTATATATCTTAAACATATAGGCTTAATTTTGATGTATTTTTTTAACCACTTAAATAATTGATGGCGAGATATGTCTACTCGCATATTGAACTTTAGACATGTACATTCATTTACATTATTAAGTTTCTGAAAAGTGTCATGTATTTTACTATAAAATGAGGTCTAGACCTACTTGCGGGAGATGTGGAGCATGTGTTCAGGAAAGAAACCAATACCAATAATGTATATTAAGAATTCTATCACATATACGATTGTATAATAGTATGTGAAGATTTATGTCATATTTTAAAAATATTTTGACGCGAGATGATTTTTATTTATAACCGGCTCTGCGGTGCGCTGTATAATTCCATTATCGGAAAATTCATTCAATTGTTATGCAACAATCCACCTATAAACCTTATACCTCGTATATAACACTTTGAGCATTGTCATTTTTATTAGCAAAATAATCTGTATACGATTTATAATTCTTCCCGAATAATTGATGTGATATAAAATCTGTAATACGATATATAATTCGTTCCCACGATTTGTAATCCGTATTATAGAAAAATATATACATGAATTAATTAGATTTGATCATTATTTATAATAATTTTTAAATTATAGGCTGAATAATTCCATTACTGAATATATGTGTGCGAGGCGGACAATGTTTTTTATAATAATATAAAATGGTTCAATATTATAATTTTATGATAATATAAAATCATATTTTCATATGTGCGCCTAACACCCTGACACACCGCCGCTGCCGCCGACCAACACCCAAAATAAGCTCATATTTAACATAAAAAATTACTACAAAATATAAATGTTATTTTTTTTTTTATTATTTATTGTCCTGAGATAAATAATATCAAATATAATATAATCATATAATTTTATATCATTATAACGTTGCTAGGGGACGCTTCATTTGCTATATGGATAATTATATCATGTTATAGATCATTGTTTGTTTTGTTATAACAACCAAATTAATGTTTTTTATAATAATATAAAATGGTTCAATATTATAATTTTATGATAATATAAAAACATATTTTCATATTTGCGCCTGGCACCTTGACACGCCGCCGCTGCCGCCGACCAACGCCCCAAATAAAAATATAAGAATTAATATATATATTATCGTAGTGAGTACCCGGCTCGGCGGTGCGCTGAATAGCTATTTTACCGATAAAATGTGTACGACATTAAAAAATGTCACGAATACTGTACTAATAATAAGACGAAGAAGAAGACGAGAAGGAAGACGGGAGAAGAAGGAGATAAATATATAGATGGTTATTATATATACAAACCTATGTACATGCAATAGGTTTTTTATGTGTGTGTGTGAGATGTAGGGGGGCGAGTGGTGAATGCCGGTTAGGGTAATGAATTGTCACAATTAACCTTACATTATATGTTCATAAAAAGTTTTTTTGTGCAGGACCAAAAAACAATGTATCAAATTTATAAACTAAAACAAATCATTGTCAGTATAAAAAAATGGCACCTTTTTAACCTTGAAAATATCATGTAAATATATTTTCCATAATTGATATATATTTCATGCTATATCATGATATAGTATTGACAATTCAACCCAGACCCCCGCTCCATCAACAACTGTCACCAGCACTTTAAATACCACAAAATCCGTGAATAAAATTAATTTGGTATATAAATTACCTAAAATATAATTATATTATATTTGATATTATTTATCTCTTATTTCAAGCAGTATAAAATCAGTATAAAATCTATATTTTTATATCGTCCTATCAGCCTATATATTTGCTTCAAATATTATTTGTTTTTCATATACAGTTAAAGTTTTTTATTTGCTTATGATGTACTAATCTCAGTAAAGTATTGGTCCGTCATGGCAGTATTCTGCGCTGGGCAGCTCCTAATGAATCATTATCTTTAGTAAACGTGTAATCTCGGTTAGCATACCAGTACCAATCTCAACCGACACCCCCCCCCCCCTCGCCAATTTTCCCCGCTGGGTTTTTCGTTAGGTTATATTCCTGTAGCCTACTATTATTAAAAGATATTTCACATTGCTTTTTACCTTCATATAGTATGCATGTGGCGGTTATAGTTTCACAATCACGAATATCTGGTCACTTGTACGTTTCGTTAATATTTTTAATATTGAAGTATATATAATTACCGACAACAGGACATGGCACAAGAACAAACAAGGCCTCTTTAAAGACTATAATTTTTGACTCTACTATATCTCATGACCATTTTTTCAAATTATATTTCCAGTTATTACGCATATTAAAGGCAAAAATGGCTGCAGGTCGGCCATTTTGAATTTGATCGAGTTGAAATTGTTCAAGGTACATTTTTCCATGAATAATTATTCTCTCATTTTGTTTTATAGTTTGGCCTAGCTATGTGGCACGGTTTTCCGGATATTACTCATTATTAGTCAATATTGGCTGCAAGTCGGCTATTCTTAATTTCATCGAGCTGAGATTTTTCAAGACATATCGCTCCTTAAAACTGCATATTTTGTTTCATAGTAATGGTGTAGCTATCTGGCACGGTTTTCTAGATATTACGCATACTAAAGCAAATAGCCGCCAAGTAGGCCATTTTGAAATTTATCGAATTTAAATTTTTCAGAACATATCCTTCCCTGAAACCGCTATTGTAAAGGTCAAGCTATCTGACACGGTTTTCTAGATATTACGCATATTGGCGTCAATAATAGCCGCACATCGACCATTTTGAATTTTATCGAGTTGAATTTTTTCACATCTACACATGAAACCGCCTATTTTGTTCTGTAGTAATGGTCTACCTATCTGGCAGGGTTTTTTCACATATTATGCATATTAAAACAATAATTGACGGTAGTCAGCAATTTGAACGCCGCGATTTTAGGCGACGTGCGCCCATTTTCGAACTCGTCCGAGCTATCGGTGAAATAGATATATGGTAGACATTTTGGAGAGATACATAGCCAACTGTTACCCTAATAAAATCGCAAGGCTCTGACACAGTGACCTCCATTTTTAAATGTAACAGTTCTGATATGATCACACGTTTACGCCTGCTGAATATGACCTAGTTTCCATAGGCACTTGAAATATTCAATTCCATGGCCTTCGAGTTCTTCGTGAACTCAATCATGCCTTAATCCTTCCCAGCCTGGATGTGCAGTTTAACGTACATTCCAGTAACACAGAACAAGTTACAGAGCTAAAAGTGACGGACAGACGGACGGACGGACGCGCCGAATGACGATAATGTTTAGCTGAGGCCTAAAAACTATGATTAGTTTTAATTAAAATCTATATTTCACTACAAATATTTTTATCAGTTGAATTGTTTTCTTCGTGATCGTACTGGCCGCGGCAAGATTTACACAGATATATTTCCAAATTAATTATACAGATGTTTGTAAGAAATAGTAATTGAAGTGTCAAAATAAGGTTTACAGATAAATTTCAAATATTTGTTGTAAGGTATTGTGATTAAACTATCAGAATGATGCTTTTCGGACAACTTTACATTTGGTTAATGATTGTAATAATAATAAGACAATATAAATGAAGAAACCTATTTTTCAACGAAATCCACTTTTTAGAAATGGTTTATAGAACAGCACTAGGCTTATATGTTTGTTTGCTTGATTGCTTGTAATTACATTAGAGACCAACTAAAAGTACTTGGTGGATTTGTTGAGACAAACGAGTGTTTAATTGTAATTGACATCCAAACCTTTGGGACTCACGCCTCAGTTTTTAAATAACAGGTCACACTTAATTAGTTATTCAAAATACATTTTTCAGTTTTTCAATCTGCTAATAGTTCTCAGCCTTTGACCTCTTTTTTTACAAGACTAGCACACAATATACTCACATCATGAATATAAAGAGGCACATTTAAGAAGACATATGACATTCTTCAACCACGCTTTAGATGTGTACAAAATTACGTTAACATAACATATAAAAGTGACAACTTTAGAGTATATTAACGATATTGAAGTGCAATATATTTATGAGCCATTGTCGGAAAGAGATTCATTGAATTGATAAGCTATAAATTAACTGCATTCATTATTATTATACTTGTTTAATTTCTGAAAGATACAATGTGGATCATCCAGTGAATAATTTATGTGGATGCTTAAAATGCTGAATATGATTTTTCATTGTTCGATGTACTGGTTACTATAGTTTTAATGCAGAGTTTTAGGAAATCGTTTTTTTAGCGCTGGATGTAAAAATGGCCATACCTCGACGATTAAAACGACAATAATTTTATTTTTGTTTTCAGTATACATGTATATGCAGATATATCAGTTTAGACTTTATTATATTTGCGTGTTATCTTACCGCAGTATCACGCCGGTTAAAGTAAATTATCTGGATTGTCCATTTAACTATAATTTTTCTCTTTCATCAAATCACACTTTCTATAATTTATCGCTTTGGGCACAGTAATTTGAAAGAAAAAACAACGTAAAACAAATTACAATTTATTTTGAATATCAACAAAGACATAATACAATGGGAAACATTTGGAAAGTTAGTAGGGCTTTACCGTACTACACAAGTAAACTATAGTGATACTTAACTTTTTCCACAAAAGCTTAAACATGTTTTATGTACTATGTACATAGCTAAGATAAAGTCATTTTTAATAATTATTTAACTTAATAGCCTGTGAAAATAATATAATATATTTATAAAGGATTGACACAAATATTTACTAAGTACAGAGAAAAATGTACACCTTTAAAACTAAAAAAATATTCGTCAATTTGTTGATCACTGCGCCTTTCAAAAGCATGAGGAATATTCATACATGTTATTGGTTTATGTCCCTCGTATTTCTAGATCTATAAAACATATTTAACCCTCAAAGCACCAAGCTATATAATTCTCACCCACTTGATGATATGTCTCGTTACCGGGATCCACAACTTCAAGTGGGGGACAAATACTCATTTTTGCTTATTTGAGACCAAATATTTGCAAATCTTGATTTTTTAAACTCACATTTCATTGAATTGAAACGGATCAAATCGTGCGTAGGGCTTAGAGGGTGAAATACATATGTGAACGTGTACTGATCTTATCTCATAGATAAACGTGTACTGATCTTATCTCATAGGTAAACGTGTACCGATCTTATCTCATAGGTAAACGTGTACCGATCTTATCTCATAGGTAAACGTGTACCGATCTTATCTCATAGGTAAACGTGTACTGATCTTATCTCATAGGTAAACGTGTACCGATCTTATCTCACAGGTAAACCTGTACCGATCTTATCTCATAGGTAAACGTGTACCGATCTTATCTCATAGGTAAACGTGTATATCATAGGTAAACGTGTACCGATCTTATCTCATAGGCAAACCTGTACCGATCTTATCTCATAGATAAACGTGTACCGATCTTATCTCATAGGTAAACGTGTACCGATCTTATCTCATAGGTAAACCTGTACCGATCTTATCTCATAGATAAACGTGTACCGATCTTATCTCATAGGTAAACGTGTACCGATCTTATCTCATAGGTAAACGTGTACCGATCTCATCTCATAGGTAAATGTGTACCGATCTTATCTCATAGGTAAACGTGTACCGATCTTATCTCATAGGCAAACGTGTACCGATCATATCTCATAGGTAAACGTGTACCGATCTCATCTCATAGGTAAACGTGTACCGATCTTATCTCATAGGTAAATGTGTACCGATCTTATCTCATAGGTAAACGTGTACCGATCATATCTCATAGGTGAACGTGTACCGATCTCATCTCATAGGTAAATGTGTACCGATCTTATCTCATAGGTAAATGTGTACCGATCTTATCTCATAGGTAAATGTGTACCGATCATATCGTGGAAGAAAATATTTGTCAAAAGATGAGCTGAATATTAGGTTTGTTTTGTTACATTTAGCATGATAACTTGAGCATCGACTCACTACTTAACAAACATGTATAGATTGTAAATATACATAATTTACAGGGCATGATAAGGTAACTACTTAACCCTTGTCCTGCTATGGCCGGATATATACGGGGTTAAGGATGTTTAGATCAATAAAAATATCACTTAATTTTGATAAAATAGTTTTTAATAGACGCGTTGTTGATCCAATAATTTAATTTTAGACATGTCAATTTTTCATAAATAGTAATATTTTTCGTCATTTGAAGCTGGAAATTGCGTTAGCAATTCCAGCTTCAAATGACGAAAAATACAATTGAAGCAATTCAGCAGGACAAGGAATAACAAACATGTATATGTAAATATACATAATTTACAGGCCATGATAAGGTAACTACAATCTAAAGATGAGCAAAGTTGATAGCAAAAATATTAGACGTGTTAGTGAGTTTGTCTTCAGTGAAGCTGTGTCATTGGCACCACTTGACTGTCCACCCTCCTGATAATCGACTGAAATAAAAAAATAAAAATAATAATCTAGAATTCAAACAATATGGCGTACATGTCTTGTACCTACATATTTGTATACTGTAGATCTGGTAAATTTCGCGTATTCTCATTTTCTAGAATTCGCGATTTTTTATTTTTCTTTAGTAGCGCTATATTAATAATAACTTTCGCGAGATTATTAAATTCGCGAATTTTGTCCTTCTAGCAAAATTCGCGAAAATTAAAACCTCGCGAATATTACCAGATCTACAGTATTAGATATTTTTTATTATTGCCGAGTGATTACCTACTATTTGCAATTGATTTGTGCACAGAGCATGGTGTGCAGTGTCAATACCCACCCACCGACTGCGCCTTTACCACCACTGTCACTTTATGATGAGTTAAAGGTGACATATCACACCTTATATAGTATGAATAAATTTGTGACAAATAAATAAAAGTCGCCACAAGATGGGGCACAAGTGTTTTCTTATATGGGGCGATTGGCTATCATGTGACCCTCTGAGAGGCCCATATATAAGGACATAATTATTCATACCATATAGGGGTGATAGATCACCTTTAAACTGTTAAATAGCAGATATCAACAGGTGATATGTATCTCGTGTGTCTAAGCGTGTAAATCCTTGCAGTATCACATATACGATTTTAACTTCCAACATCAACGAAAGGCTTGTAAACTCGTAGCCTTATTGTACCCAGTAAACAGAAGGAGTAAACACAATTGTTTTAATGTTGGTCCATCGTCTGTGACGCTGGCCCAACATTAAAACATCTTTGTATGATTATAACCTCTCTTGTTTGTTAGGTGTAACTTACTGAAGAACCTCACCCGCATTCTCCTTATTCGTTTTGTTTTGGTCGGCATAGCGATTCTTGCCTCCTCCGCGTTTGTTGTTGGGTTTGCCTTGGTTGGTTGTGGGGCTAGCAGACTCTGGTTCAGGACCTCGGGAATGTTTAGGAGTGTTATCAGCCAAGGTGATCTTCCTCTCTGGAGCCACAGTGGTCATCATCATGTCCCGGGTGCTGATCACCTCGTCATAATCAGCGTCGTCATCACTGATCTCACGAACCTCGTGATCACTAGGTGTCAGTCGACGACAGTGGACCTGAACGCTGCTCTGTGGTTCAGCTGCGGCACAACATAGAGCATAGGGTCAGCAAGTCACACCAACACAACATAGAGTATGGGGGCATAGACGTAGAGGGTCAGCAAGTCACACCAACACAACATAGAGTATGGGGGCATAGACGTAGAGGGTCAGCAAGTTACACCAACACAATATAGAGCATAGGGGCATGGAGGTACATGGTCAGCAAGTCACACCAACACGTCATAAAGCATAGAGGCATAGAGGTACAGGGTCAGCAAATCATGCCGACACAGCATAGAGCATAGGGGTATAGGGGTACACGGTCAGCAATTCACACCAACACACCATAGAGCATAGGGGCATAGAGGTACAGGATCAGCAAGTCACACCAACACAACATACAGCATAGGGGCATAGAGGTACAGGGTCAGCAAGTCACACCAACACAGCATAGAGCACAGGGGTATAGAGGTACAGTGTCAGCAAGTCACGCCAACACAACATACAGCATAGAGGTATAGAGGTACAGGGTCAAAAGTCACGCAAACACAACATAGAGAATAGGGACATAGAGTTACAGGGTCAAAAGTCACACAAACACAACATAGAGCAGATGGGCATAGAGGTACAGTGTCAGCAAGTCACACCAACACAACATACATATAGGGGCATAGAGGTACAGGGTCAAAAGTCACACAAACACAACATAGAGCATAGGGGCATAGAGGCACAGGATCAGCAAGTCACACCAACACAACATAGAGCATAGAGGCATAGAGGTACAGGGTCAAAAGCACACCAAAACAACATAGAGCATAGAGGCATAGAGGCACAGGGTCAACAAGACAAGTCACACCAGCACAATATATACGACAGCAGCTAGTCACAAGGCACAAGTCAAAGTTAGCAGAGCTATTCACGAACATAAAATTCGGCAAGATTAGTCACCAACACAGAGTTAGCGAATGTAGTCAAACCAACACAAATTCAGCAAGTATGGGTACGCCAACACAAAGTCAACAAGGCTAGGCACCCCAATACAATGTCAGCGAGACCAGGCACACCAATACAATGTCAGCAAGACTAGGCACACCAATACAATATAAACAAGACCAGGCACACCAATGCAATGTCAGCAAAACTAGGCACACCAATAAAATGTCAGCAAGATTAAACACACTAATACAATGTCAGCAAGACTAGGCACACCAATACAATGTTAGCAAGACTAGGCACACCAATATAATGTCAGCAAGACTAGGCACACCAATATAATGTCAGCAAGGCTAGGCACACCAATACAATGTCAGCAAGACTAGGCACACCAATACAATGTCAGCAAGACTAGGCACACCCATACAATGTCAACAAGACCAGGTACACCATTACAATGTCAGAAAGGCTAGGCACATCAATACAATGTCAGAAAGGCTAGGCACACCAATACAATGTCAGCAAGGCTAGACACATCAATACAATATCAACAAGACTAGGCACACCAATACAATGTCAACAAGACTAGGCACACCAATACAATGTCAACAAGACTAGGCACACCAATACAATGTCAGCAAGCCTAGGCACACCAATACAATGTCAGCAAGGCTAGGCACATCAATACAATATCAACAAGTCTAGGCACACCAATACAGTGTCAACAAGACTAGGCACACCAATACAATGTCAGCGAGACTCGGCACACCAATACAATGTCAGCAAGGCTAGGCACACCAATACAATGTCAGAAAGACTAGGCACACCCATACAATGTCAACAAGACCAGGTACACCAATACAATGTCAGAAAGGCTAGGCACACCAATACAATGTCAGCGAGACTAGGCACACCAATACAATGTCAGCAAGACTAGGCACACCAATACAATGTCAGCAAGGCTAGGCACATCAATACAATATCAACAAGACTAAGCACATCAATACAATGTCAAAAAGACTAGGCACACCAATACAATGTCAGCAAGGCTAGGCACACCAATACAATATCAGCGAGACTAGGCACACCAATACAATGTCAGCAAGGCTAGGCACACCAATACAATGTCAGCAAGGCTAGGCACACCAATACAATGTCAGCAAGACTAGGCACACCAATAAAATGTCAGCAAGGCTAGGCACACCAATACAATGTCAGCGAGACTAGGCACACCAATACAATGTCAACAAGACTAGGCACATATAATACAATGTCAACAAGACCAGGTACACCAATACAATGTCAGAAAGGCTAGGCACATCAATACAATGTCAGCAAGGCTAGGCACACCAATACAATATCAGCGAGACTAGGCACATCAATACAATGCCAGAAAGGCTAGGCACACCAATACAATGTCAGCAAGGCTAGGCACACCAATACATTGTCAGCAAGACTAGGCACACCAATACAATGTCAGCAAGGCTAGGCACACCAATACAATGTCAGCGAGACTAGGCACACCAATACAATGTCAACAAGACTAGGCACATATAATACAATGTCAACAAGACTAGGCACGCCAATACAATGTCAGCAAGACTTAGCACACCAATACAATGTCAACAAGACTAGGCACACCAATACAATGTCAGAAAGGCTAGGCACATCAATATAATGTCAACAAGACTAGGCACACCAATACAATGTCAGAAAAGCTAGGCACATCAATATAATGTCAGCAAGACTAGGTACACCAATACAATGTCAGAAAGGCTAGGCACACCAATACAATGTCAGCAAGGCTAGGCACACCAATACAATTTCAGCGAGACTAGGCACACCAATACAATGTCAGCAAAGTTAGGCACAGCAATACAATGTCAGCAAGGCTAGGCACACCAATACAATGCCAGCAAGACTAGGCACATATAATACAATGTCAACAAGACTAGGCACACCAATACAATGTCAATAAGACTAGGCACACCAATACAATGTCAATAAGACTAGGCACATATAATACAATGTCAACAAGACTAGGCACACCAATACAATGTCAGCAAGGCTAGGCACACGAATACAATGTCAGCAAGGCTAGCCACACCAATATAATGTCAGCAAGACTAGGTACACCAATACAATGTCTGCAAGGCTAGGCACATTAATACAATGTCAGCAAGGCTAGGCACACAAATACAATGTCAGCAAGGCTACGTACACCAATACAATGTCAGCACGATTAGGCACACCAATACAATGTCAGCAAGACTAGGCACACCCATACAATGTCAACAAGATTAGGCACATCAATACAATGTCAGCAAGGCTAGGCACATCAATACAATATCAACAAGACTAGGCACACCAATACAATGTCAACAAGACTAGGCACACCAATACAATGTCAGCAAGGCTAGGCACATCAATACAATATCAACAAGACTAGGCACACCAATACAATGTCAACAAGACTAGGCACACCAATACAATGTCAGCGAGACTCGGCACACCAATACAATGTCAGCAAGGCTAGGCACACCAATACAATGTCAGAAAGACTAGGAACACCCATACAATGTCAACAAGACCAGGTACACCAATACGATGTCAGAACGGCTAGGCACACCAATACAATGTCAGCGAGACTAGGCATACCAATACAATGTCAGCAAGACTAGGCACACCAATACAATGTCAGCAAGGCTAGGCACATCAATACAATATCAACAAGACTAGGCACATCAATACAATGTCAAAAAGACTAGGCACACCAATACAATGTCAGCAAGGCTAGGCACACCAATACAATATCAGCGAGACTAGGCACACCAATACAATGTCAGCAAGGCTAGGCACACCAATACAATGTCAGCAAGGCTAGGCACACCAATACAATGTCAGCAAGACTAGGCACACCAATACAATGTCAGCAAGGCTAGGCACACCAATACAATGTCAGCGAGACTAGGCACACCAATACAATGTCAACAAGACTAGGCACATATAATACAATGTCAGCAAGACTAGGCACACCAATACAATGTCAGCAAGACTAGGCACACCAATACAATGTCAACAAGACTAGGCACACCAAAACAATGTCAGAAAGGCTAGGCACATCAATATAATGTCAGCGAGACTAGGCACACCAATACAATGTCAGCAAGACTTAGCACACCAATACAATGTCAACAAGACTAGGCACACCAATACAATGTCAGAAAGGCTAGGCACATCAATATAATGTCAACAAGATTAGGCACACCAATACAATGTCAGAAAGGTTAGGCACATCAATATAATGTCAGCGAGACTAGGCACACCAATACAATGTCAGAAAGGCTAGGCACACCAATACAATGTCAGCAAGGCTAGGCACACCAATACAATTTCAGCGAGACTAGGCACACCAATACAATGTCAGCAAAGTTAGGCACACCAATACAATGCCAGCAAGACTAGGCACATATAATACAATGTCAACAAGACTAGACACACCAATACAATAGCAGCAAGACTAGGCACACCAATACAATGTCAGCAAGACTAGGCACACCCATACAATGTCAACAAGACCAGGTACACCAATACAATGTCAGAAAGGCTAGGCACATCAATACAATGTCAGCAAGGCTAGGCACACTAATACAATGCCAGCAAGACTAGGCACATATAATGCAATGTCAACAAGACTAGGCACACCAATACAATGTCAATAAGACTAGGCACACCAATACAATGTCAATAAGACTAGGCACATATAATACAATGTCAACAAGACTAGGCACACCAATACAATGTCAGCAAGGCTAGGCACACGAATACAACGTCAGCAAGGCTAGCCACACCAATACAATGTCAGCAAGACTAGGTACACCAATACAATGTCAGCAAGGCTAGGCACACTAATACAATGTCAGCAAGGCTAGGCACACCAATACAATGTCAGCAAGGCTACGTACACCAATACAATGTCAGCACGATTAGGCACACCAATACAATGTCAGCAAGACTAGGCACACCCATACAATGTCAACAAGATTAGGCACATCAATACAATGTCAGCAAAGCTAGGCACACCAATACAATGTCAGCAAGGCTAGGTACACCAATAAAATGTCAAAAAGACTAGGTACACCAATAAAATGTCAAAAAGACTAGGCACACCAAAACAATGTCAGTGAGACTAGGCGCACCCATACAATGTCAGTCACACCAAAGCAAAGTCAGCAAGACTAGTCACACTAACACGAGGTGAGCAAGACTAGTCATGCGACACAAAGTCAGTCACTCCAGCACAAAGCCAACAAAGGTAATCAAAGCGAATAAATATGCCCATATCAATGGTAAGTACTCTGGTATCATAACCGTTAGCAGACATAATGTAGATATAAAATAAACTTGTTCTCTTACTGTGATAAATCTTAATTTATCAAAACTATTTTACAATAACAATCTGGGGAAAACATAATTTAATTCAACTCACCTACAAAACGTAGCCAGAATCCCTTCAGAGCTCGCCTGAAATACTGAAAATTCTGTGACCTATTATCATACTTATCAGAGTGAAATTGTAGAGAAATTGTATTGGATGTTGATGTGATATTTTTCACTCCTGTCATTATCGCCCCGCAGTGTCTGTAAATATATAATCGGCGTATTATTCCAGATGTAAGGATACATAATAATGGCGTTCATGTCAAAAAAATATATTGATCAGATTTTTGGTTGATATATTTTTGAATATGTAATGATATTTGTAATTGTTCGCATGCTTAGGGCATATTTTTTAACCACTGCAAATTATATCTTACTACTTAAAGTTATGTGTCGCTGCCGAAACCCACGCCTTCGATCTGATTAGTTTTTTAATTTAACGCTTCAACCCTTTAACCGCCAAATTATGCAATTTGAATTTTCACCCACTTGAAGTTGTGTCTTGCTGACGCGATCCACAACTTCAAGTGAGTCAAAATTATTCAGATTTGACGAAATGAAGGTCTTGCTGGTTGCTGTCATATTTTATCTTTACCATATTTAAAATGTGGTACGTAATGTGCTAATAAAAAATTAAAAACACGAATATATGCGACACAGGCGGTTAAAGGGTTATGTTTCGGTGCTCTTTGTGATGCATTTTAACGTTTATCATTAACCCTTTCAGCGCGGGGACCAACTGTAGGCGACATAATCTGATATAACATCAGTGTGTCATTTGGACCAGTTCTGTTATATCAGACAATGTTGACATGTTGATTTGAAGGGGGGGGGGGGGGTGACAAAACCCCTCAACCCTTGTGTTATCCCTGTAACCCCTCGGGGTTTTTTGGTGTAGGTCTGTGTTGGGATCTAGGTGTGCTTCAAGCCATCCTATACATTATAAGTGAACATAATGTTAGCAAAAAAAAAAGAAATAAACTATTTTTAACCATTTTGAGTTGATTTGACCTTGCTGTGACCTTGAGATGACATCATCACGAACATAGGATGCCACTATGTGTACTTGGCTTGGGTTCCGACCGATTTTTTGGAAGTGCTGTTCCAATAATCTACTTTCAATCATTTGAGCTGATTTTATATTGCTGTGACTTTAATATGACCTTACCATGACCTTTGGAGTATAACTCCCCTATGACACCTAGCACCTACCCATGTCACTATGTGAACTTCGTTTGGGTTTAGACATATTTATATGACACATTCTTATGACACATTCTTATACCACCCTATGGGCAAGGGTACCATACTTAGATGACCTTGTCCATGCATCGGAAATCTGCAGACCACCTGAAAGTAGCGTGGTACATAATAAGGTTAAACAATATATGGTCTGCAAAAGTACCCAGGCGGAAGGGGGGTACAGATGGGCCCTTAGACTACCTGTTTACAATAAACCGTTAAAATATGAGCTATTCAACTTAAATTCTTATTCACTTGAAGCTGTGTTTCGCCACCGCGTTAAAATTAGTTCATATCGTATATGAATTTCACATATTTCAAATATGTGTCACTTCTAGAAACTAATTACACAAGTGAGAATAAATAAAGCCACATGAAGAACACGATAGTCGACATCAGTGGTCTAGGGGTTGACTAGGATATGGTGTGATATAATGCGTCATGAGATCCCCACACTGACCTGTGTTGGACATCAGTGCTCTAGGGGTTGACTAGGGCATGAGCTAGGGTTGACTAGGATATGGTGTGATATAATGCGCCATGAGATCCCCACACTGACCTGTGTTTGACATCAGTGCTCTAGGGGTTGACTAGGGCATGAGCTAGGGTTGACTAGGATATGATGTGATATAATGCGCCATGAGGGCTCTACAGACACTGACTTGTGTTTGACATCAGTGCTCTAGGGGTTGACTAGGATAGTAGGTGACATAATGAGTCATGAGGTCTCAACAAACACACTAACCTGTGTTTCTGACCAGACTGTCTGAGCATCAGCCAGTCAGCTCGGCATCGTCCCTTCTTGGTTTCCAGGAGCAGGTCGTAGAAGCTCATTGTGAGCCTGGACTGTGTATTATCTGTCTCCAGTCGGCACAGACAGTCCTGGTTACTGGGGTAGTAGTCCGGGTACCCCGGTGACATGATGTAGCCCTCTCTCAGCCAGCGGGGTATGCTGGATCCGCATATACTCATCACGTTCTTCTCTGTAAATAGACAATTAGACCTTAAATCGCTGAGCATACTATATTAGTTTACAATATATTTTATTAGACGATAATTGTTGGAAATTAAATGTGTGTTCAATCATCAATAATTCGAATTCATTTTATCTAAAATTGAATATGAGTCATTTTCACTCATTTGAAGTTGTGGATCGCGGTAGCGAGACACAACCTCACATGAATGGAAATTACATTAACATGGAATCAAAAGGTTATCTCTTTAACCCTTTAACCGCCAACTTATTCAATTTGAATTTTCACTCACTTGAAGTTGTGTCTCGCTGACGCGATCCACAACTTCAAGTGAGTGAAAATTATTCAGATTTGACAAAACGGAGGTCAACTCTTTTCAAATCTTGCTGATTGGTGTGACATTTCATCTTTAACATATTTACAATGTGGTAATTAATGTGCTAGTAAAAAATGAAAAGGTTAAGTGAGATAATAACAGTCTGCAGGCTTGGTATTTGTCCTGTAAACATGACAGTTTGACTGACAGCAGCCGATTTACTTTGCTAGACTGATATATACGTGGATGCATCTGAAATATAAATAATATTCACTAACTTATGGGTCCTAAAGAAATAAAATAAAAATAATGGAATAATGTTTTGGGAAGTCAATACAGATGATTTCGAAATGAATATTGTGTTGCTCAAAACCTGAATTTGTACTGGAATACAAATATCCTCGGGGCAACAGATCTAGTTTAGAAAGAGCAATAACTATGGATGAGGTAGGTGTAATTTTCAGGATGAAAAAATGTTTGTTGAATGTCTGGGAGGCCATGAATAGTGATGCGTACATGCATTTTATATGTGGTCGAATCCCTATGGCCAGAAATGTGCAAAGATGCCATTTTGTGGGCAAAGTCATGTCTCGTATGCAAATCTAAAAAAAACAAATCGAGGCGGGAGCAGGTTCGTCAACAGGGAGCCGGTCCACCTAGGAGCTGGGGCGAGAAAGCCAGATCAAATAGGTGAGATTTAATTTCCGGAATGTTAAAATTGTTTGGGCATTACGTGTGGGAGCGTAGATATTTTGAGCATTTCGGCCGAGCAAGTAACCTAGCCAAATATGCAGGTTGGTTGTCTTTAAGGGTTCGGAAATTTATTGTGCATTAAAATGAATGGGAAACATGACAGGAAGCCAATGTAGTTGTTTCAGAATAGGAACGGAACGACTAAAATGTAGGACCTTGGTCACCACTCTATCAAGACAGCTCTGAACACTTTGTAATCTTGCGATGTCCTGTTCTGGAATATTGTGATAGAGTGAGTTACAATAATCTAGTTTGCTACCGACCAGTAACACTGGAATGTGTTTGGCAAGAGCTAATGGCAGACTTTTTCGAATTCGACGCAGGTCACGGGTATGAAAGAAGCATGACCTACATGTTTGGGATATGTGTTTTCGGAAATTCAGGCTACTATCGAATACTACACCAATGTTTTGGCTGATGCAGATGAATTTGTGTCTCGACCTAGAATTATGCATGGGAAATTATTCAATAATTCTTCTCGCTGAAGTTTGCACGCGATGAGAAGAAATTATGTTTTGCTAGGATTAGGAATCAGCTTAGATCCTGTCATCTAGTCCGACACACTCATTAAACAATGATGAAATTTCTCAAAAGATTCCTTAGCATTTGAATCTGATAAAGACATGTAAATTTGAGTATCATCGGCATGAAGATGGTGGTTTATATCATAACTAGAGATTATAGCGCTGAGAGGTGTAGTGTATTAGGTAAAAAGCCCTGGCCCAAGACAGAGCCCTGTGGAACACCATTTGATAGTGTGACTTTATTTGACATAATGTCTTTATTTTGTTTGGTGCCTATTTTTGGTGCCTATTTTTCAAATTAGAAGAAAACCAAATTTGAGCCTGTCCAGATATTCCAGCGATTGACAAGGGCAGTGTAGGGCCAATGTTGGCGAAGATAACTAGGCTTATAATTGCTCAAATAACTAGGCCTGACGTGACGGTAATATACTACGGAACGGACTACGGAACGAATTCTAGATCAGAGAATGAATGACGACATTCTGATAAATTTCACTTTCGCTGCATTCACCTATTCACGGACTGCGACACGTGAAAAACAAAAAAGGTATTTTCAATTTTTTTAAATCCAAATTGACCGTGAACCCACATAACCAGGGCGGGGGCCCAAGGGTAGTGGTTAGCACCGCTGCCTTTCACGCCAGAGTTCGGGGTTCAGTTCCCGGTTTCGGCGCTTTGAAAAAAACAAAAAATGTTTCTTCCCCATCCACGTGTAAAAGTCAGTATTGTGGGGAGCCTCCGTGACCGAGAGGTAGCGTGCTCGGCCTCAGACCGCCAGGGCTCGAATTTCGAATCTTGTGTCTGGAGGACAGTGTCATCACAATCATCTCACCATCCTCAGGAGGTTCTCCTGGCCCAGTTTAGCCTACATGTGCACAAAGGTGGCCTAAAGCCCGATATATTTCATTACATTTTCCCACATAACCACTTTCGATTTTTTTCGGATTATATCAAGACCCCTTAGTGCTTTAGGTTTAAATTGTTCTGCGGTGACCTTTCATCTTGTGACGTATATTCACAGATTCAACATTAACCAAAAAATATAGTTTTACAAGAGATGTTTGTAGTCCCCACCCCCTAACGAGTGCAAAACGGCATCAGTAGGCCTACCACCACAAGATATTTTGATCTGTGTTGAGACCAGCTCTGGCCAAGAAATAGAACGACATCTCAATCTCACAAAAGTAGCAACAATAAGCAAATGTGATCAATAGGCTTGGCCTATCTGATATTTTCTTGTCACCTGGTCACATGATCTACCCTGATGACATCGCAAGGCTCTGACAAACTGACCGCCATGTTTTAGCGGGCCTGGCTCTACGTTGATCACCAGAGCGCGACAAATGGGACGCACTATCCGAATAAAAAAATCCCCGAACCATACGCATTATTTCACATTTTCTCTACGAATCAGCCATTCGTGACGGTTCAGGGCTTGTCGACAGGCATCCGAACCGCTGCCGTACCTTACATAACATTACATATCTATGCCGTATGGGCCAAACCTTACGAATAAATTCGCCATACCTCACGTATGCCTTTACCATGTTCACGTACCAACCGTACACAGTTGCCTGGATGAACCATACAATATTCATGGCGATATGCACGCCACGATCAAAGTAACCGTGCAATCCGAACATGAGCCGTATCAGTCGAATGGCGATACGTTCGATACGAACCCATTACGTATCATACAAACTACATTGCATACCCTCCAGAACCGTCCGTACAAAACGTACTGTTAGGAAGCCTGAGCAATCCGAAAAATTGCCATTTGGGTATACAAGTCGCCGAATCAGCCATTCCTCACCGCATTTTCTGATTACTATGAAAAATGGCATACACGTTGACCAAAGAAACCGAAATGACTGTAGCAGGCATGGGGCTAGTTCTATGTGCAGCAACAGCCCTTGAAATTGAAGAAGAAGAAGAAGAAGAAAAAAAAAGAAAGAAAAAAAGAGAGAAGAAGAAGCGAGAAGACGAGTGCAAGTAAAAAGAAGAAAAAAGTGAAGGATTGGTTGAAAAGAAGAGTCCAACTGGGCCACAACAGGACTTTTCTATACGAACTGGAGGAAGAAATTATTGCCAGCTTCAAGAATTACCTCAGAATGGACCCAGATACATTTAATGAGGTTCTGGAGAGAATTACATCCAGAATAAAGAAGCTGACAACTAACTATAAAAACCCATTCCTGTACGTCTCAGACTGGCTGCTACATTGAGATTCCTGGCAACAGGAAACAGTTCCAAGTGCGTCAACTACTTCAGGGTGTCCCACAACATAGCCTGTGAATTTTTCATAGAAGTTTGGAATATTGCCTCTTCTTTTCTGCTGGATTAGACTGACTAATCTCAATATCACTCCCTTCAGAATCATCATCACGTGGAGGGGGAATACGTTTCTAAGTAGCCTTCTTCCCTTTTGATACATTTTTTTAGGCATATTTTCTTGTGTAGATAAACTGGATGTACTTGATGATGATCCGCGTGACGAACTCGTAAGTTTTCGATCCTTTTATGCAGACCTTGCGGCCATCAGGGCCACGAATTGTTTGTATCGCGAGGATTGTGCGGGTGGTATGTTTCTCGATTCCTATCGTCTGTATCGCAGTTCGCTTCGTGCGTATCCCAGTTCGGGTTGGTATGCTTAGATTCGTATGTCATATAAACTGTACGGCTGATTCGGCATGCCCAGCATACGAATCGAGTCAGTACATCAGGTGCTGGTACATATGTTTCGGATTACAACTCGGCTGATGCGGCTGATGCGTAAACGTTATTCGTACGATTTGGATGTCATGTATACATTACGGCCCATGCGTAGACGTCCACTAATCCGAACCCAACCAACTGCTACGCATTAATACGTATGCCTATCCGTACAATCCGAATTGATATAAGCACTATACGAATCTCAAGCCGAATGAAATGATTCGGGCGGTTCGGCAAAATTTTCTAAAGTGTTAGAAAATGTACCGAACCCTCCCGTAACGTATCAATCCGAATTGCCACACACCATACGCATGGTACGAAGCAATTTCAACGAATTTCCCCGAATCGATGCGGGAAGGCGATTCGTAGAAATTCGGCTCCTGTTAGACAGGGGTATTAGGTTTATTCTTACCAGTAAATAAGAGTACTCACTTTGAACACACTGATATTCCACCTGCAAGTAATCGCTGAACTTATCACGTCCTGAGCATGCTGGCATATAGCTCTGCATCACTGTACGTGTACAGGTAGTGTTACCCATACACGTGGACCAATCATAAACTAAGTTCATAGAGTCATCTATGCAGTCACCTGGACAATATGTACAGTTTGTCCAATCATGACCTGGGCTTGGCATACATTCCTCTTTCTCCTCGTCTGCGGACTTTTTACTCTGAAAATATAGATATACAGTATGTATAGTGTGTTTTGACGATACACTATAGGGTATCAAGTGTGGATCTAGTGTGGATTTAGCTCCACTTTTTTACCAAGTAAAGTAGGATTAAGAAGACACATTTTCAGGTTTGTGGCGAATGATCTCGGCCCAGGTGATATCGGTTTTTCATAGTAGGGGCCTAATAATGGTTTTGATTCCGTATTTGAATATTACATCAAAGCGATACTGCGAAACTACATATTATTAGGAAATGGCTGCTGATTTGGTCAGTAGTGGTGACACTTTTTAATTTGTGAAGGCAACAATCTAATACGGATATGTTTTGACTGGAAAGTATTTCATATCATGGTACAAAAGCACCATTCCAGAACACCGGGATTGATCAATTCCCTGTATCTGTGGTAGCTAGCAGTCCACCCAGGCGGGCCATATGTACAGTAGTCGCTGATGATTGCGTCTGTGTGGCATACATTTGGTCCAGAAGCCTTGGAACTATCCTGGGGCTATCTTGTTGGATAACCTTCCTTGCATCCCTACGCCGGGCGCGGTGGGCGGCTGGGCCCAGCACTGTGGCACACCGCCGCACAGTTAAAAACGGCATGGTAAGCTGATTTTTTAGTACAAAAAACATTGTTGATGCCATGACTGTCTACCACAGCTGTCCAATTAGGCATACTGGAGATAACCTTGTGGTGTTCAAATCCTCTGAACGTGCCTATAACTACTTATCTGGTGATAGGGGGAAACACTAAATAAGCGTCCATATGATGTAGGCCTACACATCACGGTGGCCACTTGAGTGGCGTGTGAAAAAATACAGCACTCATCCAATGACTGTGTGCAGAATTTTCCTAAAATGAATAACGTTTCAGCTAAATTACAAGGTCATCAATCGTAATTTTAAACAAAATATAGTCTCACAGTGAAAACCACTGCACATAATGTGTGAATCAGTCATACCCACCCTCATGCAATTATGTGTGCATCACCCAATTGCATTAATTTATCATCAGGTCATGGAAATAAATGGTGCTATCAACCACTTGCATAGGGCGATATCTAACCCCTAGAGATATGATCTATCTAATTTAAATTGTCATTCACTTGATTTTGTGTCTCACTATCGTGATTTGTGAAAACTAAGGCACAGCGCACATCAGTGTAACGGGTTAAAAAAAGATTTATCTCTAAAAAGTGCTAATAACGAGAGTGAAATGTTACTGAAATAGGGTGTTTTATTGGTTAGGTGTTACATACCGGCACTGTAACTGGTTTGTCATTCAGTGAGGATATTCCATGGAAAGCTCTGGTGATTTTGATCAGTTGTCCAGACGGACATCCAAAGGAAACTTTAGGTATTCCACGACTTTTAAAACATTGACTCGCCTTAAGAATTTCTGAAATAAAGGCAAACAATAACATATGTAAATTATCGGGGGTTTAAATTGTGTTAATATTTGATTTTGCCATATATATGCTCTTTTTTTCATTAACATTGATCAGGATTTTTGCACGTTTTGAACTACATATTTTAGTATAGAATAACTACACGAATCACACGAGTTTACGCCCTTAATAAGCTTCATTATATGTCGAAGATAATGAGGGAACAGCTTGTCCTGCCTCAACCACATACCAGGCTACTGTAACAGATGCTGTTAAGTGACACCTTGTGCTTTCAAAGTAGAATAAGTAAGCAACCGCGAAAAAATACCCCAAAGTGTTTTTGTCGATATATTTCCACGGTTTGTGTAAGCTATTTACTAATTTATTGAACAATAGCATACTTTGTTATATCCTAGCCATAACAAAGTCTACATATAATACATACTAGGCTTATACCAAATAAATCGTACTTTTTTCCATTACAACATAATATATTTTTACAAGTCTACAAGAATATTTTCTGTTTGTCAACAAATGAAGACTGTAAATCATCTTATATACCATAATATCTGACTTTCAATAGCATACATACTCAGGTGAAGTGTGTTTAGATACGCCAACATTTTGTTTTATAGTCATCAAAACTGAGTGAGAAATAAATCGTACGAACACAAGATTAGATGAATTACAGGATATTATAATGGTATAACAGATTACGTGTGTATTAAATATCAGCTTACTCATTCTTAAATATCAGCTTACTCATTCTTAGATACTTCTAGATCTTACTACATACAAAATGAACGATAATTCACATGATTAAGCTTGTTTGTTTGGAATTTTTCAGAATAAATTACTTGTTACTTGTTACTTGCTACTTGTTACCTGCTAATAAAAAGAATTACAAACGACTATAGTCGTGCTTAGCTATTAAATTGTTAACTCTTTTTAACTAATACATAGCAGATACGTCTGTATTATATTGTAGCTCATTTTGACTTAAGTGAAGCAGTGACATTAAATACAAGAGTAATCAAATGGGTCAACCATAAGATTTACACATACTAGAATTGATGCTTATTAAATTGTGACTTACTTTGACCGTCGGCCAGACTTGGGCATAGTAGACCAGACAGGATTAGTGAGATCACGGAGAGTTTCATGTTTCTCACGGACCACCAGCTGGTTGATTGTGTATCTTTCTCCAGGTGGAGGCCGGGTAGTATGAGGCTGATCGCTTAGTAGAGATTAGGCAGGAAAGGAGAGGCCAAGAGATGAAGCTGTGTAGGTAAGCCAGTGTGATGATCTAGAAGAAGATTAAGTACATGTACGCACAACTAAATAATAACATACATAAATAATAAGAACTTTTCTTATCGAGAAACAAATACAATGCTATGCGCTTACTGATATAAAATAGATCCTGATACTGCGACCAACAGTTCCCGTTGCGGAGTGAAAACTACCCGATCGTGCAGTGATAATAACATCAGTATCTTCTAATTTTAAAAGTAATACGTTTCTTGCAATAGCTCGCAATCAGTCGAAGCTGATCAAGGTCCAGTCATTTAAACATATATCGATGTCTAAACATGATAATGAAACAATTAAACAGAAAATCGTTCGAACTTGCGCGGTGATAATTGACAATGCAATTAGCGTGCTCTTTGTAAGAGATACTATATGATAATCTTTGAGCTGACCTAGTGCAGCATGGCTCACGTCTTCTGATACCGCTGGTCACCTAACAGTAACTCTTCACTTCACTCACTCAACAACGTGATAGCCTGAAGCCGCACAATGCCAACAATGTAAGAAGGAGCCCACCAGCCAGCCAGCCAGCCATGGTCCGCCAGCCCTGTGTAGAAGGTGAAGGAGGGGGGGGGGGGCGATGACGGACATCTATCTGGTGTAGGATGGTATTCTTGTCTGATGTGGAGGGGTTTCAAAGGAAGGTTCACAAACTGGTTAAGTGGGTCATTTTCTGGTATTTTGACACTTATTATTTCAACAGTATTTCGTTCATACATTGTTATTACCCATTTGCATTTTCTTCTTTAGAATATCACAATGTATCGTTAAATGTATATTATTGTGAAATTTTAAATCTCTAAAAATCAATACATTGAATAGTCCGGAAATGAGCAAATGGTAGAGGGGTACACCCAGCAAACACGATACATTGATCAATTGTTGGCTTGGTGTTGGGCCACCGTCTGCGACGCTGGGGCAACATTAAACCAAGGAAGGCTGGAGGTGTGTGAAGGGCACATACCCCAGACATAGTCTGTCTTGACCGCTGCTGGACGATGTGATGTAGGCCTGGGGAGGGGTATCAAACACGACAGGCCAGATGTAGTAGGCTGGTAACATGTGGTCCTGCCTGATGGCTTCACCCTATCTGTCGTCTGCTTCTGCACGCTGGTGACAGCTGAACAACCCCCAACTAACACAAACCGCTGGTCCAGCTCAGGCTCGATGATGGCTGAGCGCCTGACTTGATGGCTAAATGCTAAAACAACCTCGTGCCAACATGTAATGCCTTGGACATCTGTGTGACCCCCAGAGCTCCCACCCTTCACCAGGTCACAACCCACCATCGTGCAGCAGTTTGGCAGCTCTGCCATGAGGGAGTGGATATTGCTTCACGTCGTCGCATGCATGCTATGACAATATCGCGACAGAAGGAAGCCCAACGTTGAGATAATGTCCTACTTTTATGAAACGACCTCCAAGGGTGTCTTTATAGTGCTATGGACAGCAGTGTACAGTTTGGAGCGCTGTATGATGACCATCCGGCCAGACGGGGATTCGAACCCTTTACCTCCCTGTTATGAGGTGCAACCGAGCCGAATCAGCCATTAGGCGATAAGCCTGGCCGTACTCGACACTCTAAATGTAAACTATGAGAGGATTTACAATTTAGAGTAAACATAATTTATTTGTTTATGTTTTTAATTTAAATATAATAGCGTTGCAAAGTACAACATATATATTGCCTAAAAGTTATAAAAAAAAAATTGTGATCAGTCGAAAAATGTTGCTGTAATAATTAGCGTATATTTGGACTGAAAAATTACGCTGACACCTTGTTTCTCAGCACTCTTTTTGAAACAAATGATGTAGTCAATACTTGGGCATAAGCCCAATATCGCACTTGGCGCAAGTCTACTGCTTCCATAAGCCCAAAACCGCACTGGTCGTAAGTTTACTGCTTCCCTAAGCCCAATATCGTAATGGTCGTAAGTCCACTGCTTCCATAAGCCCACTACCGCACTGGTCGTAAGCCCACTGCTTCCATAAGCCCAATACCGCACTGGTCGTAAGCCCACTGCTTCCATAAGCCCAATAACGCACTGGTCGTAAGCCCACTGCTTCCATAAGCCCAATACCGCACTGGTCGTAAGCCTACTGCTTCCCTAGGCCCAATACCGCACTGGCCGTAAGCCTACTGCTTCCCTAAGCCCAATACCGCACTGGCCGTAAGCCTACTGCTTCCCTAAGCCCAATACCGCACTTGCCGTAAGCCTACTGCTTCCCTAAGCCCAATACCGCACTGGTCGTAAGCCTACTGCTTCCCTAATCCCAATACCGCACTGGCCGTAAGCCTACTGCTTCCCTAAGCCCAATACCGCACTGGCCGTAAGCCTACTGCTTCCCTAAGCCCAATACCGCACTGGCCGTAAGCCTACTGCTTCCCTAAGCCCAATACCGCACTGGCCGTAAGCCTAGTGCTTCCCTAAGCTCAATACCGCACTGGCCGTAAGCCTAGTGCTTCCCTAAGCCCAATACCGCACTGGCCGTAAGCCTACTGCTTCCCTAAGCCCAATACCGCACTGGCCGTAAGCCTACTGCTTCCCTAAGCCCAATACCGCACTGGCCGTAAGCCTACTGCTTCCCTAAGACCAATACCGCACTGGCCGTAAGCCTACTGCTTCCATAAGCCCAATATTGCACTTGTCGTAAGCCTACTGCTTCCATAAGCCCAATATTGCACTTGTCGTGAGCCTACTGCTTCCCTAAGACCAATACCACACTGGCCGTAAGCCTACTGCTTCCATAAGCCCAATATTGCACTTGTCGTAAGCCTACTGCTTCCATAAGACCAATATCGCACTGGTCGTAAGCCTACTGCTTCCATAAACCCAATATTGCACTTGTCGTAATCCTACTGCTTCCATAAGACCAATATCGCACTGGTCGTAAGCCTACTGCTTCGCTAAGCCCAATACCGCACGTGTCGTAAGCCTACTGCTTACATAAACCCTATAACTACTAAACATAGATTTTGAATGCAAATGTAGATCACCAGTCGAAGCCCACATTATCTCAATACTGTTAAAATCCTTGTGAGCGAGTATACATCTAGTCAGAGCCCATTTTCAAAATTTTCGACTTGGTAAGACATTTTTTAGTAGAATTTGGCATGCAGTTGTTCTTACACAATTTGGGAACGCTGATTCCAAATCTGCCCCATGCCAAGCTATATTTTGTGTTTTTCTAACTCAAAATTAAAAAACGAAATGACCGCCAAAATTAGTGAAAATGTCACAACTTTACATCACGGCTTGGCTTACAATGAACATAAAAATATCATTTCGGTGTATTAAAACCCACCTGAGCCACATACTTGAAGTCCCCTAAATTATCAATATTTCACAAAGTTATGGGGGGAAACAAATGTTGCGCCAGGAAAACGACACATCGTAGTCCAGTGTAATAATAATGATATATTTAATAAAGTCATTATTTCACATTTAGAAGCCGAAGGAAACAAACGTAATATCCGGCATGTTGTAAAAATGTTCAGACTATTGACAAAAAATATTTTATGATTGTTGGTCACTGTCCGGCACTAGATAACCTGTCACTCACCATATATCCGTTCCAGGCCTATTAGTATGTGGCCTATGTGATATCCACCTGCATCGTGTTTTTACAGTACCGTAAGGAAGAAAGCAATAATTTAAATGTGCGTAGGCCACGGGTGGGACCCTCCTTTCCAAGTTCTGTACTAGAGTTAAACAAAACATAAGTTAATCCATCAAGGTGGTCTGCATACCCATGGCAATAATGGCACACATACATGTTCCGTTGCTATTGAGACAAGAAGTCGTTTAAATTTAACAATTTATGCTGGTTAAAACGTGCACATCACATAAAAATTATGTTTCTCAATCAGATTGACAATTTACATAATCATGATAATAGTATCATCTTAATTTTTTTTTATTTTTGATCAGAATAGATGCCGTACAAAAGCCTGGTAATGCGCTGATAACACAGTTTTCAGACATAATTGAACGAATAAAGTCCCAACTATCGGCTCAGAGATCCACACAAAACCGTAATGTAGGCTACACATCTTTCTACTCCCCTAACTTTAATGAGATGATATCACCATCAATAACTATGATAAAATACAGTTACACGATATCGGAAATCTCTAATTTGGTGTAGAAGTTGACTTATATATGTTTTGGGCATATAAGATTGATGGTTGAGGACACGCTAGGGTAATGTTGAAAATACTGACGATGAATTTATTTTATAAATATAGTATGAACATACACCATCTTCAGAAGATGTTAGTAGCTAACCTACTCTTGGCAAATAAATGCTATAGAGTGTCATGAACAAGTCACCAAAGATTATTGGGTACACTATTGCAACAAGATATGATGCAGAATATGTGGTAATTGGGGCAATAATACCGTTCGTAGCACGATCAGGATGTTTTTATGAAGATTAATATAAAATACAGAAACTTTCTAGATGTGGTCGTGATATGGTAGAATGTATGAAGAATCAGTAGGTTCTGATCATGCATGCTTCTAATCAGATATAAGCTCTCACTCTCACATATTATACAATAACCCAACAGGTTCAGTTGTGTCTTGAAGTGGTATGGGAGCAGGAAGAGGTATCGATGTTAAAGACAATAAATCTTACCATATATAAAGTGATAAAATCATATGATTGACGTTAAAATATTTAGGTCCCTAATAACTATATATCTCCTCCAGACATAGTAGATTAATTATCATTCATACAGAGTATATTACTTATTTATTATATTCTTTTGTAATAAACATTGATCATCTAATAATCTATGAAAGACACATGTATCCTAGATCAAAAACATTCCCATGCACACTGCGATGTTATCTCAGATGAATATATAACATATAAAGTACAGAATCAGGGAGGAGGGCAATACAGTTTCAGCTCAATGTTCAAATTCACCACTTTTGGTAAAGAACGATGCCATTCAACTATTCAATGAACACTGGTATTTAAGTGTGAAAAATGAGGTACATGATGGGACGTTAAATGTTATTACGGCAATTTAATTGTCAGATACTGACAATGTGGTAGTCGTAGGAACTGATGTAAACTTGTTCATTCTGCTTTCAAAACGTTCTCATCATAGCAATGCCTAGCTGTGTAAACCTAGAACTGGTGATATTTATCGTATCATTCAACCGTCTCAATGGCTTCATTAATTCTAAAAGTAAGACATTTAAATTAATTCATAAACATCCAGAACTAGAACTTAAGCCAATTGGAGTATTTCAATGTATCCTCTACGTCAATAACCCCTGTCACAAAAAGTGGATATTGTTTCCGTTGTATTTCAGGCCTGTTTAGCAAGAAATACAGCTCTGGACAGATAACAATATTATAAACATCTATGAGATTGTGGTTGGAGCTTCATTGATAAACAACTGCAGTTCTCGTGTAAAAGCTTCCTGCTCAACCTGAAGAGCTATCACATTTAGTTTGATTAAAGCAGCCCCTTGGGATGACATCAATTTTCGTTTTTAGTCTTGTAATGATGTAGTGTATCACCCAGATCAAGATTTTATTTTTTTCAGAGTTTTTAGCTTTTTACAAATATTTTTAATCAACATTTCTATGAAACCAGAAGGAACCCAAACAAACGATTTGTATACCTGAAGGACGATTGAATGTTTTCACAGAATTGGGCCACATGCTGATGGCATCGGCCCAGCGTTGGGTAGACAATCAGTGCTGCAGGTGTGTCCTCCCGTGTCCTGACTATAAGAGACCAATTAGCGGCGACTGCTCTGATCTTACCGTCTGATACGTGGGAATATGTGATGTAAAGTGCTGAATATTGCTGACTTGTTTTGTTTACATGGCAATATACGACCTGGAAATACAACTATTTCACTCTTTTTCGGTGCTTTAAAATTGTTTTTTGACTTTTTCGTATTTTCAGTAAGGATCAGTAGGCTATATAGCTTCATATAAATTAAATTTTCAAAAGTGACAACATTGAAAATGTCTCATCCCAAGGGGTCCCTTTAAGTGTTAATTAGGACCACGAGAAAGTAGCCAATGGCGTCCTATCAAGGAGTCGCTATATCAATTCCGAAGCTGCACAAATATATGATCAATATATTGATGGGGTGACTATTCGAGCATTATCATTATGCAAGATGATGGCATTCATGAGATATACACAGCAAGCCTATGTAGCTACAGTAATGAAAGTAACACATGCTATTTTTGTGCAATTTTCTCATTGTTAATGTGTTGTTTTTAAATAATCATATTTTTTAAATTCCCCGTAACTACATGTAACATGGATGATGCTGTGTAATTTTTTTGTATCAATAAACTATTTAAGCGCCAAACATAACTTCCTACGACATTTAGAAAAAATGGTTATAGTAGGCCTACTTGCTGTATAATTGGCGGCGGCCACTTTGGATTTTTCCCTGAAACTACATGTAATATAAAAGTTAGAGATTATTACTGTATTGTACTAGATTTATTGTTATTAAAAACCTATATTTAGCCACCAAAAACAACTTTCTATGACTTTTAGAAAAACGTTATGGTACTTTCTGTATTATTGGCGGCCATCTCTGATTTTTTGCGTGATAGTTGACCAGGTCTTAGAACATGAAATTCCTCAAAACATTTTGAACACGAAAGTCAAGTTTGTGTGTCCGCTGTGCACCCAGACATGATGTATAATCATCTGCTATTTTGGCGGCCATTTGTTTTGCAATTTTGAAAGGGAAAAAGTAAAAATAGAGCTTGGCATGGGGCAGATTTTAAATCAGCATATCCGAATTGTGTGAAAACAACTGCATGACTAATTCTACTAAGAAATGCCTTACAAACTTTAGGAAGGCCTCTTTTTCATTTACGAATTTATAATAAACATGATAAACAACAGCGTTGAACCACATTATGTTGCGAGTCAGTCTGTGTCTCTAATTGATTAGATGATCACAGCTAGAGTACAATCAATACAATACTAGATTGTGTGATGCACATTCTCTTTAGTGGTGTAAACAATGCTATTAAGCTGTGATACACACTATCTTTAATGGTCTAAACAATACAATAATGTATGATGCCGGTACACACTCTTTTTAAAGGTCAAAGGAATACTAACTTATGTGATCAATGGAAATTATTTATCTTGTCAACCCGAAAATGGATTCTACATATGGATAATTCAATTTCGATAATTTAATTATTTTTCAGCTCAACAACGACATGGTTTGGAGCAGCAATTTTGCATGTGATGTTTTAAATTAATTGACATCACCATATCCTAGCACAAATGAGAAGGCGGAAGGAGTGTTATGTACAGTCACGCGTACATTAATGAGTTTCAAAAAATCCATCTGTGAAAAAATAGTTGTGTTATGTTGTATTGTGTGCTGACCGTGCTGCCAATACAAATCCCCATCAGAAAAAAACTACTTACAACACTATCAACGGGTTTGGTACCAGTCCATATGAAAATGTAAACATATTATGACTATGAAGTCGCTCGTGAATCATGCTGCTCATCTCATATTTTGAAGACAAGATAAAATTGTGATACAAACCTCACAATGAACTGTAAGTAATATCTGTTGAAGGAGTTAGTCTTTTGTCGGCAGAAAATTGAAAACGAGAGATCCTGAGCCTTGTCACTGGCGATGAACTATATATATGATGACTAGG
>OZ024907.1:89171751-89284251 GCA_964017125.1 Flabesymbios commensalis
CTGGCACACAGCACAAAGTCTGCTACTTTCATTTCACACAAGTTATCTGAAGACAAACTGCCGGACTGCAGCAAGTCAATGAGATGGAGGTAATGGTTCGGCGTAGGATATATACGGTTTTAAGCATATTTTAAGCCAAATAATATTTCACTGAAATGGATAATATAGTTTGTGGTTGACGCTTAATTAGTCAAATAACTCATTTCAGAAGATGCCTATTTTTTTTTAATATAAATATTTTTTGTCATTTGAAGCTGGAAATTGCGTTAGCAATTCCAGCTTCAAATGACGAAATAAACCAGATAAGGAGCATAATTCAGACAAAGAGCATAATATGTATGAAGATATGAGATTTATTGCTATTATCACATTGCTTCCTTTTAATAAGTTAAACAAAGGGTAAAAATGTGTAATCCATCACATACGTAACTATAATAACATTTTTTTTTACTATTTAATACAATATCCGTTACATTCATATATATAGCTATGTGTGCTTTAAGGGCCGGTGTGTGTGATCCGTGTGGTGCGACAAAACCTGGGAGCGGTGTGTGTAGTGTGCATTGCCATATACGTTGTCTGCACATTTGTTTCTTTGAAACTTGAAGGCCAGAGTGGGGCTCGAACCCGCGATCCCCGACTTTCCAAGCAGGTAGCCTAAGCCATCAATGTGCAAAATCGTGTGTTTTTATCACTAACTGAGCAATCACATGACAACGCTGCTGCACTACAACGTCAAACCAGCATTGGTCTATCGTTCCGCTTTTAAATCCCCGAGACCCCGTTAATACCACCAAACAATAACAGTGGGCGGCATACGATAAAATTAAAGTTGTTGATCGCAGATGAGCGCTGATGAACGCTGAGTGTTTTGAACAGGTTCAAAACTTTTAATGCACACCAGCGTGGGGCCTGTCACACCTTAGCGATCAGCGTCAACGATCGCGTAACGCACGGAAAAATATTAAAAATTATTGAGAACGCTGGCAATGATGGACTCTCATGATCCAGAACGATTGTCTAGCGTTCATGAACGCATGAGTAGCGTTAGAGTAACGCGATTGGCGACTAAAGAACGCACATCACATAATCCGTGCCAGCGATAACCAGCGACAGCCAGCGTGAGAGTAGCGCATGAGTAACGCATGTATAACGCGCTTGACGACTGGGGAGCGACTGCCAACGTGTGCTCGACGTTCCACAACGCACAGTTATGATCACATGATTTATCTTTAAAACCACGAGATTTACTGCAGTATTTCATTGGTTTTAGTAGATTTATAGCGGTAAATTTATCATTTTAATATGTTGAGCCATGCGAAAATATATTGAATTTTCAAACAAAGATTTGTCAGGGAGTTTAGAAGTGTTTGGTATAAGCTATTTTGAATTGGACATTTTCTCGTGTTAAAAGCCTATTTTTCATAGAAGAAGATTTCAAACATCTCATATTATTTTTGAACAGCTGATCACAAACTTTTATAAATGCGATGAATTTTTATAAAGATTGATACATTTGTAGATATGTTGTCTATCATTACCAATAATTTATAACTTTATTTGTATGGTTTTAGGTGATTCACCAGAAAGTGTAATACATATATGTATATGCCTATTATGATTTATAAGCAATATAGTACAGCGATTGAGCAACGCTCTCCTAGCGTGTACAACGATCGAGTAACGTTCCCCTAGCGTGTACAGCGACTAAGTAACTTCTTTGCTTTTGATTTGTCGGTGGTTCCCAAATAATGTTCCCCTTATTATATTTATCCAGGTATATTGTCAATAGAATATTTGGCATTATTTAAAAAAAATATCTAATTATTTTTGTTATCTTTGAAGTTGTTGTTTCAAACCGCCCTCTATACACCTCTTAGTTGGATGATCACATCTTCATTCACTCACACTTTATAGTAGGAGCAGATCATTATAATTATCGCACATTTATAACGTGACGCCGCTAACAAATACATTGTAGTTCAATTAGGAGACTTTGTTTTTGTAGAGGATGTCGTTGAAATAACTGAAGCAAAGTTCAAATAAACCAGATAAGGAGCATAATTCAGACAAGGAGCATAACTTTGTGAAATATGTATGAAAATATGAGATTTATTGCTATTATCACATTGCTTCCCTTTAATAAGTTAAACGAAGGGTAATAATGTGTAATTCATCACATACGTAACTATAATAACATTTTTTTTTACTATTTAATACAATATCCGTTACGTTCATATATATAGCTATGTGTGCTTTAATGTATGTATTATGGTATATAAGCGCACCACCAAGCGCCCTGCTCCTCATTTGAAATGACATTTTTATGATTATCAAAGGTCACTTTTTGCTTAAAACACAAAATTTGCATGGGCGTACTATTATATGCAATATACCTTTTAATGGGAGTGTTTAAGTGGAAGTATATATTAATTATACGTAGTTATATAGGGCCTACATCATGCGTCCAGATCACACATCGCCCAGATCACCCAGTGAAAATACCATACGCCCCGATGCCCCCGCCCAGATGGGATGACACCAAAAAAATATCTACTGTAAAGTTTAATCTATAGGCCTACAGTGTTATTTTTAATCGAATATTGTCTAATATCACAACATTTAGCAAATAGAGAGGGAGGGCTATTTTTAAAGACTTTAATTTTGCGCTAATTAAATATTCATATTTTACCGCCAGCTTTAAATGGATACATATATTCCTGCTAACTCATATAAAAATAGAAGGCCTTCAGCACACAGTAGCGATACTGGTGTTAGCGAAGTATTTACGCAGGTCGTTTGAAGTGCGATAGCGAACCCCATTCGCCACCCCCCTCAGGGCCGGTGTGTGTGATCCGTGTGGTGCGACAAAGCCTGGGAGCGGTGTGTGTAGTGTGCATTGCCATACACGTTGTCTGCACATTTGTTTCTTTGAAACTTGAAGGCCAGAGTGGGGCTCGAACCCGCGATCCCCGACTTTCCAAGCAGGTAGCCTAAGCCATCAATGTGCAAAATCGTGTGCTTTTATCACTAACTGAGCAGTCACATGACAACGCTGCTGCACTACAACGTCAAACCAGCATTGGTCAATCGTTCCGCTTTTAAATCCCCGAGACCCCGTTAATATCATCAAACAATAACAGTGGGCGGCATACGATAAAATTAAAGTTGTTGATCGCAGATGAACGCTGATGAACGCTGAGAGTTTTGAACAGGTTCAAAACTTTCAACGCACACCAGCGTGGGGCCTGTCTCACCTTGGCGATCAGCGTCAACGATCGCGTAACGCACGGAAAAATATTAAAAATTATTGAAAACGCTGGCAATGATGGACTCTCATGCTCCAGAACGATTGTCTAGCGTTCATGAACGCATGAGTAGCGTTAGAGTAACGCGATTGACTACTAAAGAACGCACATCACATAATCCGTGCCAGCGATAACCAGCGACAGCCAGCGTGGGAGTAGCGCATGTGTAACGCATGTATAACGCGCTTGACAACTGGGGAGCGACGTTTCACAACGCACAGTTCTGATCACATGATTTATCTTTAAAACCACGAGATTTACGGCAGTATTTCATTGGTTTTAGTAGATTTCTAGCGGTAAATGTATCCTTTTAATATGTTGAGCCATGCGAAAGTATATTGAATTTTCAAACAAAGATGCGAAAATATATTGAATTTTCACACAAAGATTTGTCTGAGAGTTAGACATTTTCTCGTGTTCAAAGCCTATTTTTCATAGAAGAAGATTTTAAACATCTCATATTATTTTTGATCAGCTGATCACAAACTTTTATAAATGCGATGAATTTTTATAAAGATTGATACATTTGTAGATATGTTGTCGATCATTACCAATAATTTATAACTTTATTTGTATGGTTTCAGGTGATTCACCAGGAAGTGTAATACATATATGTATATGCCTATTATGATTTATATGCAATATAGTACAGCGATTGAGCAACGCCTTCCTAGCGTGTACAACGATCGAGTAACGTTCCCCTAGCGTTTACAGCGACTGAGTAACGTTCCCCTAGCGTGTACAGCGATCGATTAACGCTCCTCTAGCGTCGCCTCTTTCACGCTGATGTGCGTTGAAAGTTTTGAACCTGTTCAAAACTGCCAGCTTTCATCAGCGTTCATCGGCGATCAACAACGATTGGTAAACGTACACGGCGATAGCATAACGATGGTCTAGCGATGGTCAGCGTTCGCCAGCGTTCGGCTGATTTTTTCGTGCGTTACGCATGTTTTCTAAATCAGAGTGCCGTGTAAAATGGGACTCGCGTATCAGTGACATATTAAAAAGCGAATTTGGGGTTCTACAAGGCGGTATGCTCAGTCCCAAACTATTCACGGAATTTTTACAAGACATATCCGCATCATTTGACCAAGATCAAGGTATCGCTGTGGACACCTTACTAATGGTATATCTGTTATTTGCAGATGACCTTGTCCTTTTTTCAGAATCTGCCGAGGGATTACAAAAACAGCTAACTGCCCTGTATTCATATGCTTCCCTATGGCATATCATAGTTAGCATTCCTAAAACAAAAGTTCTTATCTTTAATGAACGTTACACAACAGTATGTGGAAGCTTCCACTATGGTGATAACATTATAGAAAAGGCTGAACAATATAAATACCTTGGTGTAGTGTATAGCACCAAGTCCGCTAATAACGAGTTAAAAGAAACTTTTTCTCATCTTGCTTCCCAAGCTGGGAAAGCAATCTTTGCTCTACGTAAACAGTCCCGTCCTGTGGTCGGTAAATTGTCACCCACTATTGCGTTCAAGGTATTTGATTGCCAAATATTGCCCATACTAGAATATGGAAGTGATATATGGTATACAGGCGATGATGTTAACGATCTGGAAAAAATCCATCTAAAATTTATTAAATCCACACTTGGCGTTAGAAAGCAAACACCTACTCCTGCAATATATGGGGACACGGGTCGATTTCCACTGATCATCCGGCAACACATGAAAGCTGTAAAATATTGGTGTAGAATTCTAAAATTATCTCGGAGCCATCCAGTCAGAAATGCCTACAATATGCTACTTGAGCTAGATGATATTGGCTTCACGAACTGGTGTTCCCGAATTCGCTCTGTCCTCGAACGAACCGGGCTTGATCAAACTTGGGAATCACAGAATATTGGGGATACAAATAAATCCATGCTTTCTTTTAAAGAATCAATAGTTAGAATATTTACACAGCAGTGGAGAAAAGATATAGAGAGCTCGAGTAAGCTGCGCACATATGCATTAGTAAAAAAATATTTCTGTGTTGAACCATATATCTTGCACATAAGGGGGAACCACCTCATAACAGCAATGGCGAGATATCGAATGAGCTCACATGATCTAAATATAGAAAGAGGACGATTCAATAATTAATTATCACTCCAAAAAATCAGCGAATATGCACAAAGTGTGAATTAAACGAAATTGACGATGAAATACATCTTCTTCTCCACTGTAGCGCTATGAATAATGAACGCGAAATCTTGTATGATTCTGTAGCCGCAATTATCAATATACAACCGACAAATGAAAGGTTTCTAGGAATTATGACATCTAGAGACATAACAGTGGTGAGGTCACTAGCGCAATTTATTTATGATTGCTTTAAACAAATTAAGGGTTAAAACTACTGAGTATAATAAATCTGCCACCTGTCGCTATATTATTCATATTATCATGCCCTCATGATCTGACTTGGGTATTACCACATATCAAGACGGTTGTTGCTCTCGGATCTTATTATTTGGCTTTTTGGGGCCGGTTAGGGACGTTTCCGTCGCCTTTGTTATCAGACGAGGTGAGGCCTTATGGAGGATTTCAGAGTTGCTAAGTCAACTGATTTTTCTCTATGAGTTCGGGAATGTTTTTCTTCGATTGTAACTCCGCGTATGTGGTACTAACTAGGTCGTGATTGAAACAGTATGAATTAAACAATATAGTGAATTATAAAAAGGCTTAATGTTTTTGTGCGAGGGCCATGTCCTGTGTGAATTGCACAAATAATTTTTAACCGCCATTACTACTGTTATTACGTCGTCAAGTTTGCACCACTAGTCAATCTCAGGGAATCTCCGCGCTCATAGCGACTGTGCTTGCATGGTCACATGACTCGGAGCTACCTGTTTATTCCATATTTATTGTACTTGCATGATATTATATTTAATTTAAAAAAATACCATATGATTTTTACCATTGTCTTATTGCATACTCCAGTTACTGTAGCATAATCATGCACTTGTATATATTTTAGGTTTCTACGCTTTCCAGAGTGTCTTTTTTGCTACTATATATAATTAGTATGTCATACGTAGTAGCTATTTTATCTCTGGTTTTGGTGCGGGAAACAAAATGATAGACCTCTATGTTATCTTGGCAATGCCTTTTAATTCATTTTTAGTAGTAGTCATTTATATTATCGAAATACCCAGTTTTTATTTTGGCAATGCCACTTGACATGATTTTAGTTGTGTATGTCATACCATGTATATTACCATATGATTTTAACAAACTAACAATCTTGTATATACATGTACATATATCTCTTTCATTTCTATGACAAATAAGTCTGTAATGACTTTTCCTTTCTGTCAATAAAATATCTGTCTGTATCTGTCTGACGGTGATCGCCAAGGTGTGACAGGTCCGTAGTATGATAACATCACACATGTAGGTCAGCAGGTCAGAATCAGCAAAGACTGTTTCATATTGACGTCTTTAAAGTTAACTGTGAGTATTACACTCATTATATTTATTTGATGAGATATATATCGAATATGCAACAGCGTCGTCTGATTTCTTTAATCTGTTAAGTTATCGCGGTAATAGTGAGTGTAAGAGCAAGGTAGGTCTAGATTTGCGCATACTGACAACAATATTAAGGTAAACCTCTACATTATAGTCAGTATTATAATACAATACAATAGGGAGCCTGTCTGTTGTTATGGCCCTCATAATCACAGAGGGTAATAATATAATAAAGTAACAAATCATGGGTTTATGGTGCTACATATTTACCATCTACATTTATTTATACCTTGTCATCAATAAAGAACACTGGGATATGAAACAATACAGTTACAGTCTGTACAGCAAAATACACATAATGATATAATATAAAATTAATGAAAATAGCGTAAAAGTATACAAAGTAATAATGTGTATATTATTTTGCATGCTAGAAAGTGTGATAGACAGAATATATGCCCAGTAATCACACCCCTGTTGATTTTGACATTATGAATATTGTCTGCATAATGCACACTTACAAACGTGAACCCATGTGCAGGTGTCGTTGACATTAATATTATATAAAAAAAAAGTTAAAATAGATCATTAAGCTTTTCTTAAAACCAAGTAATGTGTTTGCACTTTAAGCACTCTCGGAAGCATAATCTTCCAACTATATACAACTCTAGTTTGTTCATTTTTACATCGTGGCATCGCAGATTTTCTAGTATATGTTAATTATTTAAGAAATGCATACTGTCTGAAGGTAATGAACAAGGATCTTGATTAAAATTGTATAACTGACACAAGTCTGAAAATATCGCGTTTGCGTGATAAAGATAGCAAATTGAGTCAATTGAGGCGATCTGAGTAGGTAAGTGGAGATTCATAGCCACAAAAAAAAACGAAAAAATAGTATAAGCTCTCTAAAGTCGTTCCAATGTCTGTATCTGAGATTTCGAAAAGGAGTTTCATACTGGTGTAGCATATTAAATTTGCGGCATAACAATAGAAATGTTAAGTTGTTTTAACACATTTACGGGTGTTGACTGAACTGCAGTCCTTTTGATTAAACCTGTTAACTTTACAGCGTTTAATTTGACGTATCTAATTTGTTTTTCCTGTGATAATTTTACTTAGTGTACTTGAAATGTTCATGTCGATTTGATTGTTTAACCCTTTCAAACCTACAAGTCGCGAATTGCTGTCGCAATTCCCGACTTGCAGTGAATGAAGATGATTTGAGGTGGGTGAAAAATTAAAGAAAATTACCATGTATTAGTAATTCAGTTTCACGGAAATTTTAATTCTAAAACACCTAGTTGTAGGAAAAGTAAGTCATTTTTCAAGGATTTAAGATGATGCTTTAATGTATCGTGAGGACTTAAAGGGTTAAATGACGTGCGGTTGTGTCTAACCTCGGACTAGTGAATTTGGGGAATAAATTACATTTTAGTAATCTACTAAGGGCTCGTATGAAAACTGTACCAAGGGTGTGCAGTAATATGTTCAATACAATGGACAGGGATAGTGCCAAAGATCACATTGTCACCCATCTGGTATTAGAAGGGGCGTATATGGCACTGTGTATAGCGATAATTACGACTGATAATAAGCTGATGACATGCTTGAGTTCTTGGGGGTGAGATAAATAATATACATCGGCGAGCAACCTGTATATTGTAAACAATATAGATAATACAGCGTATGCAAACCTCACACTGTTATAATACTATATGTTGCATATATACCGCTATGGTAGGCCTAGGCCTAATTGACGTGATCCTTAAGATACACACATGACATCATATTCATACTTAAGTGACCATAAATATCTTTAATGTGAGCATATCAAAAGTCTTGACTTGTATATCTTGGTACACACAGACAGGTCGATGTACATATCCTATGCTTGAGTCACCCATTCTATATAGGATGAGTAAATTGATTTGTTTGATGTGCACTTCACAGGATTTTCTTAATCCTTTATAATCGCTGTAGTCATTTTTAATCCGTGTTTTAGTCGTTTTTACTAAGTTTTATTAGCCGAAATGTGTGTTTAAACATGAGGATTTACAAATGTTTGATCTTTCACCCCCTTGCAGTTGTGGATCGCGGTAGCGAGACACAACTGCAAGGAGATGGAAATTTAAATTAGGAAATTTACCGGGACAATGGTTAAGGGATGCATGTGGAAGATAGGAGAGCTTTTGATTTTCGACTCGAGATATGATATAGTGCATGTATAAAGCATGTATACTTTACCAGTAGTAAAAGGTCTCACTATAAACAATCACGGCCTGTTGGAAGCCTAATTATATGGGGCAGAGCTTTGTCCATGTTATGTTGTTGGGAATTGGCGACTCATCAATTATGTTTTAAAGAACATACTATTCATTTATTCAGCTGTGGTTTACTATTTTGTGTTTTGTGCATTGTACGTTTGATGATCACACATACTATTACTAGTATTAGTACAGACATTTTGTGACAAATATTGACATCAACTCAAACACATTGTAGATTAAGATTAACAAGCTTCACAGCTGTTGTCGTTTAATATAGTCAGACCTTTCTTTTTATCATGAAAACATGCATAGGTGTACAAAAACAAGATAGAAGTCAATCAAAACAAATATATGATCTAAAGTGGAATATCTACTTCTGACACCGCTTGTTCTGGTTCAAATTAATTTAATATCATCAAAAAATCTGCTTAGTCTAGTATTGTTTAAAGTTATTTAAATAGTTTGCACAAACAGCGTTTTATTCGAATTCCACTATAATTATCTGTATCACATGGGTCATCTTTGATTGATATAATGGGCGTATGTAGCCGATACACCACCGTTCAAGTACTACTACTACACATTTTATAAGATGATGTCAAAAAGTGATATATTAAGATACAACATACATGTATATCCAAACATAATGTGAATATTAAAAAAACTCATCCAATATATTGTCTGAACCAGGACATTTTTACATAGAGATTTAATATATGGTTTGTTTAATTTTATTCACTGTGACGGGTGAATTCAGAATAGGATTGTGTGTAGATGCATGACTCATTAAGTTAAGTGTTACTTCGTCAGTTGTTTATCAGTGCTCCATGTGGAGACATGTTCTTTTCATCGTTTCGTGTAACATTATTTTGACATGGTATTGACATGCGGATTTATATTCGAGTGTTCTGAAAGTTGTGCCATGTGTTCATCATACAAACCCGCCCGGCTAGTTTGCAAATGCACGGATCAAATTAAAAATGGTCGCCGCTCGGACATAAACCGCTTTTCATTGCAAGCGTCATTGACTCGCGGATTTTTATTGACATTCCATGGTTCCGATTCTCTTCTGCTGTAAACGTTTTTTTATCATAATCAACACGGTAATCAACATTAAAGGTGATCTATCACTTCTTATATAGAATGAATAAATTTGTGACAAATAAATCAAAGTTGCCACAAGATGGGGCACAAGTGTTTCCTTATATGGGGTGATTGGCTATCATGTGACCCTCTGAGAGCGTCACATGATAGCCAATCACCCCATATAAGGACTTAATTATTCATACCATATAAGGGGTGATAGATCACCTTTAAAATCGCTAACGGGATCAGTGTATACCCAGACACATCGCGTTCCCTACAGTGATAGTTAGAATAGACGCCACCTGGTGAATGTATATATAAAATAAACAGACATCATAATAAACTATGCCTTTAATGGGGTGAAATTACTAATGAACACGAAATATAGCGTCCACGGCCCATCTGGTGAAAAAAAAACAGAATTGAATAATTGACTTTAATCCCCAATCACGTTAAGGGTGTGTTTTATGTTACAGTAGTCAGTGATGCTACCTGGTGAATCACAGAGAATGAGTGACGTGAAGGGTAAGAGGTGGCCAGGAGAGACGGACGCTGCGCACCCGGAAATATTCACTCAGATCCCCTCCACTCAGCCCAGCAGGTGGAAACAAGGTCAGCTCACTTATGAGCAGCTGAAAACATTCTTCGCCGATGTGAGTAAATAACTTGTACACTAACCGTAACCCTGCAGTCATTGTTGTTTTCCTTTGTACGACACTATTGTAGAGCCAGAAAAGACACATAACTTTAATTTGTAATAATTTGCATATTTTCACTTTCTGTATCCATATTCATTATTGCTTTTTGTTCTTTGGTGTAGTCTATTTTCTTTACGTCATACATGTATTAAGTATCTATTGTATCAATAAACCTGTGGGAGCAGATATGCTTGGAATTCAAAGGTGCTTATTTTCACTTTACAAAGTGCTAATCACACCGTATGGTTTCAATTATATAATATTATAATATAATATTATTAAATAGGGCTATGTTATTTCTTGTAATATATTTTCAGGGCTTTTTGGTGCTCAACGATTTTTTCAAGCCGTCGGACCTGGATTGTGTCAAAATAGACGTGGGGAAAATAGTTGACGTTTTGGCTGAAAAACTACACAAGGCTAACAAAATCACCAGTAAGTTCACATAACGTTGTCCAAATGTCGACTTAACCCTTTCAGGCCTGAGTTTACCATTGTCATCTTCAACCACTACAAGCCGCGAATTGCTGTCGCAATTCTCAACTTGTAGTGAATGAAGATGATTTAATGTGGTTTAAAATGTGGTTTAAAGATTGAAGACAATTGCCATGAATTGGTAAATGAGTTTCATGGAAATTATCATTATAAAACCCTTAGCTGTTGGAAAATTATTTTTCTTTTATTAGCCGATCACTGTTATTGGGAATGAATTGAGTCTTTATACATCAATATTTCCCAATGTTTAGTCTCAAATTAAACAAATATGAGTAATTTTGAACCACTTGAAGTTGTGAGTCGCGGTAGCGAAACACAACTTCAGGTGGGTGAAAATTTAAATCAATAACTTGGCGCTTTAAGGATTGCCATTTTTTCATATATATTACTTATTTTTTTTATATTGTGACCCAAGGTTCCTCGTGGTTGACATACGTTATCAATCCCCCGAAAATATATATCGGCGTACCGCTTTTGTTCCACTTAACTGAATGAGACAGCTTCTGATTTATGAATTCACATGGGAACTATTGTTCAATGAGTGAGCGACTTGACCATATAGTTAGGTAGGCTTACATCACATAAATTTTAAAATTGTCCAATAAAATTACGTGACCCTTTTTTTCATAACTGCCGGCATGCTAAAAGATTTTTTTTACCACATTCCACAGTTTTCACTGAGCAAGAGAAATATATCAAAAACTGAGTTTTAGTTTTAGTTTTTAGATACATCAGGGTACCCAATGAGTGTCCCGCAATACTGTAAGTAGCAAATATACCACATAGCAATCATAAATTTGGGTATAGCCTCCGGCCCCTCGTTATCTTTTTTCAAGAAGACAAATTTTGATGGATTTTCATCCTTATGGCTACTGAACTTCTATTTTTAACCTCGGTGAACCCCATGAGGAAGGGTAGGGCCGGCAAACAAAACTTCATCCAGGTTTTACCCTGGGCAAACTAGTGCAGCCTCTCCTGGGTATCTCAATTCTTAGAGATTCCCACATTGTTCTGTCCAAACGGCCTTAATGATGACCTCCAGAAGTTCCTCATGGGGCAGTGGACATAGTCTATCTTCATATTTTGCATTTTTTTTCTTACAAAAATTAAAAAAAATTACACCTGTGTGAAAAAATTATTATAAGGGTCTACAGCATGTCTGTTTCACTTACCTCTTCAAGCATTTGTTGCAATAATTATGGAATTAAAGGCGAGAGCTGGCATTACTTTTAAATAATGGCCAGAAATCGAATGATACGAACCCCCAGAAAAGGTGATAAAAGTGCCATTCAAAACAAATACTGTTTTAAATACTACAATGATTGCTTCATTTCTACCAGTAATAGTGAGCTAAAATAACAAACAAATAGAGAAAAATAAGACTTTTATTGCAGGGTCTCACAAATTCACATCAATCAAAATGAGTTTTTGTGAAGTACCTAATATAGTACATGTAATGGTGAGCGTGCATCCTTTTCCTTCTGTAATGTCTCACTGATCAAATATCATTTGTTTTCATGCGCCCATGCAGTTGTTGTGTATTGATGACTCCTATGATTGACAGAACGTACTATTTTCATCATGCTAATTATGATATAATTCATTTTCACGACAAGTTAAGGTGTTTACACCCAGTTTATCTTTACACTTAACCAGCTGAATTATAAAATGAACATTTTCAACCATTAGCTAATCAAATATATAAAATGTCGAATGGTACCTGCCAGATTTGAAATCTACGAGACAAAATACTGTAAGATGTTGAGAAAAGTTTAACTGACGCTATTATCAGATTGCTTAGGATATATCCAAGGCTGTAACTCCCCCCTCTGATTACACTACACACAATCACAGTGCTGTGCCATACATTCTGAATTACCCGCCAAACCATAAACTGATAATAATGTGAAATGCTGAAGCACAAGCATATTGTCTAATACTAAATTGAGGCATTTTTCGCATTCATAAGATTTTACCTTTGAAATCGGGGCTTTGTTCTTCATAGACGAATTTTCATCCGTAATCGTCATTATAAAAATTTAGCGGTACTTACATGATCACCATCCTACTATTCTGCGGTACTTACATGGACACCATCCTGCTATTCAGCAGTACTTACATGATCACAATCCTGGTGATTCCTAGTTTCACTTGAATGTTATTTTTACAAAACAAGCATACCAATACATATGACCAGCAGGGATACCAAAGTTTGCAAAATAACCCAGATATGGTCATGAAATCATTGAACAATTAGCATGATTTGAATTGTACGTTTTGATCATCACATAATTTATATAGTCCTGGGGCTGATTCTGAAAACAGCTTTTGTTGCACCCCTAGAAGAACATGGGTTTTATAGTATATTTTGTTCTTTGGTTCACCAGCTTTCATTTTAAAAACATCACCCCTTTCAAAATGTGAAGAAGACCCTTTGAGGACCATTTCCTGCAGTCGGTCATAGTGCTCATATGAAAATGACAACATCGCCTTTTGTACAGTTGTAGCTGACAAAAAACATTTTAACTATTGAAAATTTCACCTGGTACGTATTTAACACCGGCTACTTATATATAAACAAATATATAGCAGTGTAATAATTGGTGATTACCGAGGCATAAATTAAAATTTAGACTTTTGTTTTTTCAAAAAAAAAAGAAATTACAATTTTTTCACAAGGCGATTTTTATTCTTTCGGACACATTCTTAGTGTTTTGAAACTAGTTACATACATACCAAATAAAGATAAATAAGATACAAAACTCCCATCACCTGTAATTTATACAATATGATTTTAAAAGGTGTGTTAAAGACCTTTCATAATATAATGACGCCACCCGTTTTATTCTTGAACATTCTAGCTAAATGATTTTTTTGTAAATACACCTATTATCGTCCACCTTTTACAGGCCTATGCACAGGACAGATTTATTTATTGTGAGCGGTACTGATGAAGAATATGCAAAAAAAAATACTTTTACAATTTCATGGTAAATGATGCTGTATTGGAGTATATATATTAAAAATAACATAAACTTAGGACAGATGGAAAAAACAATCACCAAAGTCAAAAAGTCAGCTAGACTATCAGATAAACTATTTTCTCAATGGAATTATTCAAATTATTATTTATATTTATCTATTTTTTAGGTAGAAAACTTTCTAAATTTAGTGTTCTTCTAGCTCCCAACAATATGATAGGTCTCACTATACATGCTATAGCCTCAGGTGTAATAATGAATCCAAACATTTTACGAGACAATATACCTTGAGCACTGTATTGTGTTTTTCTAAGGTTTATACGAGGATGAACCGCTGTCAACAAGGCTGATAAAGATAGATGATGAATTCCCAGGAGCGGCCATCCTGATACACAAAATGGGCATCCTACCAGAGGTAAGGCTGATGGGCATACTACCAGAGGTAAGGCTGACCATTCATTTGAATAAATATGTTATGGATCTGCGGCAATTATAAATATTTTTACTCTTTCAGTGTGGTGGTCGACTTTCAACATTAGAATCTAATATCTACTGTCGATCCCGCACTGAAAGGGTTGATACATCCGAATTTAAACAGGATATGTAACAAATTAGTATAAAATGTAAATGTCACAAGTAACATATGTCATCAGCACTTAATAAATGAGGGTTGTATCTTAAATGAGGACAATGCTTTCAAACTACCATAGATCTTTAATTTTATTTTCCTAATAATGCGAATTTTGCCAGTGTTCATTGTAATTTTTTGACAAAGATAAGAAATGCACGATTTAAATGACATCCAGCGTGTTTTAGGCTTTTGTAAATCTAAATTCATAAATAATTGTAGCATCAGTTTATTTAATTTGATAAATCCATTAATTATTATTTATTCGTTGAAGATGATTCTTATTGTTTCTCTGTACTAAAGCTTCTCACAAGGACACAATGACAAGGGAACAGTCCACCTGAGCGATGGTATTTTTTAAATAAAATTGCGTTTCCCGTGACTTTTTGAACACGTTTTTCCGTGATGACCACATTAGTGGTAAATGACAAATCTCTTTTATAACTGAGAGACCAGCGATTGACCACACTGCTGTCTTTCAGACATTCAAGGATCTATGGAGTAATCCGCGCCTACTGAACATAGCTGAACAGATCCTGGGGTCATCCGATATACAAGGTCATCCTGTGTGGAACATCAGACCTAAGGTTCCCAAAGCAAACATGGGAACTGTACCATGGCACCAAGGTAACAATCATTATAGATCTAAGGTTCCTAAGGCAAACATGGGAACTGTATCGTTACACCAAGGTTAAAATACAAAACAACTGCCCATTTTTTGTTTAAAAAAACAATGTTCGGTAATTTTATCATTTTCTGTTTATTTTGTTGGAATTGATTAAAACGGTGTGCAATATACAGCAATATCAGCATGCAAGCAAACATGGGGGCGGTGTCGTGGCACCAAGGTAACGTCTAACGATCATTATAGATCTAAGGTTCCTGAAACAAATGTGGGAACTGTACCATCGCAACAATGTAACAATTATTATAAAACTAAGGTTCCTTAAAGCAAACATTGGAACTGTACTGTGGCACCAAGGTAACAATCATTATAGACATAAGTCTCTTATTACTGCATTATAACATGGTATTTACACAGTGTTACTGCCATACTACTACAAGAATAGTCTATGCGCAATACAGTACGACAATATCCACCTATTCCTAATGATTTAATGTTAAAGCGCTTAAATGAATCATTTAAATTGCTATCCACTTAAAATTGGGTCCCGCTACCGATATGGCTCATATTTGTTTAATTTGAGCCCAAATAGTTGCAAATATCGATGTTTAAATGCTCATTTCACTTCAAGGGTATAAGAGTTAAAACACAGTCCCGATTTCAGACGTCTTGTTGAGGGAGCATTATGTTCGAAATTACTGACTGACGATTTCTTCGATTTTTATCTGGCATTACATCCTTATCATTCATATATAACTATTCGCTAAGCAATTTCAAATTTGATTAGCAAATCAATCAGTCAATCAATAAAACTTCTATATCGCCTATATCCTCAGCCGACCGAGCTCAGAGGCGCACAAATCCTTAGCGTGATCACGTGTCATATTCGAGGCCAAAGCAGGTTTGTCAACAGAGAGCCGGGCTGCTGAGGGACTAGGGTGGAAAAGCCAGGTCAAATAGGTGAGATTTAAGTAATTTGCGGAATGTTAAGATTGTTTTGGCATTACGTATTGGCACAGGCAGGGCGTTCCATAAGGCTGGACCAGATATAGAGAAAACTCTTTACCCAGTCTTAGTCTTTATACGAGGAACAACAAATCTATTAGAATTAGTGGAGCGTCAATATTTTGAGCATTTCGGCCGAACAAGTAAATCAGACAGATATGCAGGTTGGTTTTCTTTTAGGGTTCGGAAAGTTATTGCGCATATTTTAAAATGAATGCGAAACTTGGCAGGAAGCCAATGTAATCGTTTTAGAATTAGAACGGAGCGACTAAATTGTGGGGCCTTGGTTACCACTCTTGCAAGGCAGTTTTGAACGCGTTGTAATTCAGCGATATCCTTATCTGGCATATTGTGAAAAAGTGGGTTACAATAATCTAACTTACTACTTACGAGTGCCACTGCAATTTGCTTGGCAGGATCTAAGGACAGACTTTTTCGAATTCGACGCAGGTCACGGATATGATAGAGGCATGCCCTACATGTTTGGGATATGTGTTCTCGGAAATTGAGGCTACTGTCAAATGGTACACCAAGAATTTTAGCTGATGTAGATAGATTTGTGTCTTGACCTAGAAGTAAGCATGGAAAATTATTCAAGAATATTTCTCGTTGAAGTTTGGTCCCAATAAGAAGAAATTCTGTCTTGCTAGAATCCTGTCATCCAGGCCGACACACCCATTAAACAATGTTGCAACTTCTCAAGAGATTCCTTCCCGTTTGAAACTGATAGAGACATGTAAATTTGAGTATCATCGGCATAAATATGGTGGTTTATGTCAAAACTAGAGATAATAGCGCTGAGTGGTGTAGTGTATAAAGTAAAAAGCACTGGCCCTTGCACAAAGCCCTGTGGAACTCCATATGAGAATGTGACTTTATCTTTAATTTTTACGGACTGGTGCCTATTTTGCAAATAAGAAGAAAACCAAATTTGGGCTTGGCCAGCTATTCCATACCAATCAGAAAGTCTATCTGTTAATGAAGCATGGGCAATGGTGTCGAAAGCGGCCGACAAGTCAAGCAAGGTTAAATGGGCTTAATTGCAAAGATTTTCGCAACGGGATACTGAACAAAATTTCACCAGATAATATTCAAATGAAGTGACTTTCTTAAAGTCATATCTGGAAATCATTTTAATTGTTGGTTCTGTTGATGGCTATGCTACTTACTTTTAGAAGTGCGGCTACCTGCTCTAAAGTCATCCACACATGGTCTGCTCAAATCCCAGACAATAACACAAAAACGTCCATGCTGAAATAGGAATTATGGTTTGCTAACTGATCTAATAGTATTTGACAACGTTTGAGGCTTTTTGGTGTATATGTGTAGCATAGAAACAATTTCTTCTGCATACATTGCAGATGTGGGATACCTAGACAAGGACTCCTATGACGTCATGCAGTTAGCAGCCTGGATACCACTGGTAGACGCAACAAAAGAAAATGGATGTCTTCAGGTAGGGCCACCATTCATTCTCCAGGGGGGATAGGGTCGTTTTTGTCTCAGAAAAAATATTTATTTCAACCCGACTCGGCGGCGCGCTGAAAATTTTAAATTTTATTACATGTTTATATACAACAGTTCTTCAAATAAATCATTTTATTTTATGCAGGGTCTGCTCGAAATGGTTTATTTAAAAAATACTCCACCCCTTTAAGATTGAATGGTGGCACCTTTATTACCTATTACCTTGCTGTTACGTATTAAGTCTAAAACCACCATTGCGGAATTGTGCATTTGTCTACTGGATGGTGAATTTTATGAGAGTAACTTTTGTTGACTATGAGATGTATGTCTTATACATCCATGTATTTATTCATTGGACGTAACTGATTTATTTTGGTGTATGACAGGATGAGCGGCCGCCATGAGCCATTTATCATTTAAGCGTAACTGATTTATTTTGATCTATAGCAGTATAAGCGGTACTACGAGCTATTTAGGCTCTATTATTAGGCGTAATTTATCAATTTTTACATATGACAGTATGAGCGGCCACCACGAGCCAAATATCGATTTCAATGACATTGTATTTTGTTCGATTCCTGCTGGACAGCAGGCAACTTGTTTCTTAAGCTGTTTTCACCTTTTGATTTCTACATTAAGCTACTTTCTCATAAAACACGAGACAATGTAGTATAATATTAAACAACCATTGCGTCAATGCATCATGACGGCTGTGACATGAATGTTGTGTGCAATATGTGTAGATGATTCGCGGAGGACACCGTACTGGACGAGTGGCACGCCACACCTGCTGCTGGAAAGACACCTGGTTCAACATGCTAGACCCTGATGTCCTTCAAGATACGTTAGGTGAGGTCTAATACACAGACAACATAGTGAGGTCACTAAAACATGAAAAATATAGTTATGTCACCCAAGATACTTTAGGTGAGGTCACTAAAACATGAAAAATATAGTTATGTCACCCGACATACGTTAGGTGAGGTCACTAATACACAAACAACATAGTGATGTAGATCAAGTCACGTCAGGCGAGGTCAATAATACACAAACAATATAGATATGTCCTTCAAGACACGTCAGGCGATGGCAATAATACACAGACATGTGGGTATGTCCTTCCATGAGGGTCAGACGAAGTCATCAACACACAAACAATATAGTTATGTCCTTCAAGAAACGTCAGGCGAGGTCAATAATACACAAACAATATAGCTATATCCCTCAAGAAACGTCAGACGAGGTTAATATTACATACACATGTTGTTATGTCCTTCAAGACAATACATCTTTTGAAGTCATTTATACCCAACATTGTGTAGTTCAAGGCATTCTTGATACGTTATATTAGGTAGGACAATAATACACAAACAATGTAGTGATGTCCCTCTAGATACGTCAAGTGATGTCATTAATACACAAGCAATGTGGATATGTCCTTTCAGCATAACCACTTACCAACCAGTGACCAAACACACAGGCATAACCACTTACCTACCAATGACAAAATACACAGCCATAACCACTTACCAACCAGTGACCAAATACACAGGCATAACCACTTACCTACCAATGACAAAATACACAGGCATAACCACTTGCCTATCAATTATCAAATACACAGGCATAACCACTTACCTACCAATGACAAAATACACAGGCATAACCACTTACCTACCAATGACAAAATACACAGGCATAACCACTTACCTACCAATGATCAAATACACAGGCATAACCACTTACCTACCAATGATCAAATACACAGGCATAACCACTTACTTACCAATAATAAAATACACAGGCATAACCACTTACCTACCAATAATAAAATACATAGACATAACCACTTACCTACCAGTGATCAAATACACAGGCAAAACCACTTACCTACCAATGATCAAATACACAGGCATAACCACTTACCTATCAATGATCAAATACACAGGCATAACCACTTACCTACCAGTGATCAAATACACAGGCATAACCACTTACCTACCAGTGATCAAATACACAGGCATAACCACTTACCTACCACTGATGAAATACACAGGCATAACCACTTACCTACCAGTGATCAAATACACAGGCATAACACATGCTTATCAATGATCAAATACACAGGCATGACACTTACCTACCAGTGATCAAATACACAGGCATAACCACTTATCTACCAATGACCAAATACACAGGCATAACCACTTACCTACCAGTGATCAAATACACAGACATAACCACTCACCTACAATGATCAAATACTCATGCATAACCACTTACCTACCAGTGATCAAATACACAGGCATGACACTTACCTACCAGTGATCAAATACACAGGCATAACCACTTATCTACCAATGACCAAATACACAGGCATAACCACTTTCCTACCAATGATCAAATACACAGGCATAACCACTTATCTACCAATGACCAAATACACAGGCATAACCACTTACCTACCAGTGATCAAATACACAGACATAACCACTCACCTACAATGATCAAATACTCATGCATAGCCACTTACCTACCAGTGATCAAATACACAGGCATAACCACTTACCTACCAATGATCAAATACACAGGCATAACCACTTACCTACCAGTGATCGAATACACAGGCATAACCACTTATCTACCAATGATCAAATACACAGGCATAACCACTCACCTACCAATGATCAAATACACAGGCATAACCACTTACCTACCAGTAATCAAATACACAGGCATAACCACTTACCTACCAGTGATCAAATACACAGGCATAACCACTTACCTACCAATGATCAAATACACAGGCATAACCACTTACCTACCAGTGATCGAATACACAGGCATAACCACTTATCTACCAATGATCAAATACACAGGCATAACCACTCACCTACCAATGATCAAATACACAGGCATAACCACTTACCTACCAGTAATCAAATACACAGGCATAACCACTTATCTACCAATGACCAAATACACAGGCATAACCACTTACCTACCAATGATCAAATACACAGGCATAACCACTTACCTACCAGTGATCAAATACACAGGCATAACCACTTATCTACCAATGACCACATACACAGGCATAACCACTTATCTACCAATGACCAAATACACAGGCATAACCACTTACCTACCAGTGATCAAATACACAGACATACCACTCACCTACAATGATCAAATACTCATGCATAACCACTTACCTACCAGTGATCAAATACACAGGCATAACCACTTACCTACCAGTGATCAAATACACAGGCATAACCACTTACCTACCAATGATCAAATACACAGGCATAACCACTTACCTACCAGTGATCAAATACACAGGCATAGCCACTTATCTACCAATGACCATATACACAGGCATAACCACTTACCTACCAATGATCAAATACACAGGCATAACCACTTATCTACCAATGATCAAATACACAGGCATAACCACTTACCTACCAGTGATCAAATACACAGGCATAACCACTTACCTACCAATGATCAAATACACAGGCATAACCACTTACCTACCAGTGATCAAATACACAGGCATAACCACTTATCTACCAATGATCAAATACACAGGCATAACCACTCACCTACCAATGATCAAATACACAGGCATAACCACTTACCTACCAGTGATCAAATACACAGGCATAACCACTTATCTACCAATGACCAAATACACAGGCATAACCACTTACCTACCAATGATCAAATACACAGCATTAACCACTTATCTACCAATGACCAAATACACAGGCATAACCACTCACCTACCAATGATCAAATACACAGGCATAACCACTTACCTACCAGTTATCAAATACACAGGCATAACCACTTATCTACCAATGACCATATACACAGGCATAACCACTTACCTACCAATGATCAAATACACAGGCATAACCACTTATCTACCAATGACCAAATACACAGGCATAACCACTTACCTACCAGTGATCAAATACACAGACATATAACCACTTACCTACCAATGATCAAATACACAGGCATAACCACTTACCTACCAGTGATCAAATACACAGGCATAACCACTTACCTACCACTGATCAAATACACAGGCATAGCCACTTACCTACACTGATCAAATACACAGGCATAACCACTTGCCTATCAATTATCAAATACACAGGCATAACCACTTACCTACCAATGACAAAATACACAGGCATAACCACTTACCTACCAATGACAAAATACACAGGCATAACCACTTACCTACCAATGATCAAATACACAGGCATAACCACTTACCTACCAATGATCAAATACACAGGCATAACCACTTACTTACCAATAATAAAATACACAGGCATAACCACTTACCTACCAATAATAAAATACATAGACATAACCACTTACCTACCAGTGATCAAATACACAGGCAAAACCACTTACCTACCAATGATCAAATACACAGGCATAACCACTTACCTACCAATGATCAAATACACAGGCATAACCACTTACCTACCAGTGATCAAATACACAGGCATAACCACTTACCTACCAGTGATCAAATACACAGGCATAACCACTTACCTACCAGTGACCAAATACACAGGCATAACCACTTACCTACCAATGACAAAATACACAGGCATAACCACTTGCCTATCAATTATCAAATACACAGGCATAACCACTTACCTACCAATGACAAAATACACAGGCATAACCACTTACCTACCAATGACAAAATACACAGGCATAACCACTTACCTATCAATGATCAAATACACAGGCATAACCACTTACCTACCAATGATCAAATACACAGGCATAACCACTTACTTACCAATAATAAAATACACAGGCATAACCACTTACCTACCAATAATAAAATACATAGACATAACCACTTACCTACCAGTGATCAAATACACAGGCAAAACCACTTACCTACCAATGATCAAATACACAGGCATAACCACTTACCTACCAATGATCAAAAACACAGGCATAACCACTTACCTACCAGTGATCAAATACACAGGCATAACCACTTACCTACCAGTGATAAAATACACAGGCATAACCACTTACCTACCACTGATGAAATACACAGGCATAACCACTTACCTACCAGTGATCAAATACACAGGCATAACACATGCTTATCAATGATCAAATACACAGGCATGACACTTACCTACCAGTGATCAAATACACAGGCATAACCACTTATCTACCAATGACCAAATACACAGGCATAACCACTTACCTACCAGTGATCAAATACACAGACATAACCACTCACCTACAATGATCAAATACTCATGCATAACCACTTACCTACCAGTGATCAAATACACAGGCATAACCACTTACCTACCAGTGATCAAATACACAGGTATAACCACTTACCTACCAATGATCAAATACACAGGCATAACCACTTACCTACCAGTGATCAAATACACAGGCATAACCACTTATCTACCAATGACCATATACACAGGCATGACCACTTACCTACCAATGATCAAATACACAGGCATAACCACTAATCTACAAATGATCAAATACACAGCATAACCACTTATTTACCAATAATAAAATACACAGGCATAACCACTTACCTACCAATAATAAAATACATAGACATAACCACTTACCTACCAGTGATCAAATACACAGGCATAACCACTTATCTACCAATGATCAAATACACAGGCATAACCACTCACCTACCAATGATCAAATACACAGGCATAACCACTTACCTACCAGTAATCAAATACACAGGCATAACCACTTACCTACCAGTGATCAAATACACAGGCATAACCACTTACCTACCACTGATGAAATACACAGGCATAACCACTTACCTACCAGTGATCAAATACACAGGCATAACACATGCTTATCAATGATCAAATACACAGGCATAACACTTACCTACCAGTGATCAAATACACAGGCATAACCACTTATCTACCAATGACCAAATACACAGGCATAACCACTTACCTACCAATGATCAAATACACAGGCATAACCACTTATCTACCAATGACCAAATACACAGGCATAACCACTTACCTACCAGTGATCAAATACACAGACATAACCACTCACCTACAATGATCAAATACTCACGCATAACCACTTACCTACCAGTAATCAAATACACAGGCATAACCACTTACCTACCAGTGATCAAATACACAGGCATAACCACTTACCTACCAATGATCAAATACACAGGCATAACCACTTACCTACCAGTGATCAAATACACAGGCATAACCACTTATCTACCAATGATCAAATACACAGGCATATCCACTCACCTACCAATGATCAAATACACAGGCATAACCACTTACCTACCAGTGATCAAATACACAGGCATAACCACTTATCTACCAATGACCAAATACACAGGCATAACCACTTACCTACCAATGATCAAATACACAGGCATAACCACTTATCTACCAATGACCAAATACACAGGCATAACCACTCACCTACCAATGATCAAATACACAGGCATAACCACTTACCTACCAGTGATCAAATACACAGGCATAACCACTTATCTACCAATGACCACATACACAGGCATAACCACTTATCTACCAATGACCAAATACACAGGCATAACCACTTACCTACCAGTGATCAAATACACAGACATAACCACTCACCTACAATGATCAAATACTCATGCATAACCACTTACCTACCAGTGATCAAATACACAGGCATAACCACTTACCTACCAGTGATCAAATACACAGGCATAACCACTTACCTACCAATGATCAAATACACAGGCATAACCACTTACCTACCAGTGATCAAATACACAGGCATAACCACTTATCTACCAATGATCAAATACACAGGCATAACCACTCACCTACCAATGATCAAATACACAGGCATAACCACTTACCTACCAGTGATCAAATACACAGGCATAACCACTTATCTACCAATGACCAAATACACAGGCATAACCACTTACCTACCAATGATCAAATACACAGCATTAACCACTTATCTACCAATGACCAAATACACAGGCATAACCACTCACCTACCAATGATCAAATACACAGGCATAACCACTTACCTACCAGTGATCAAATACACAGGCATAACCACTTATCTACCAATGACCATATACACAGGCATAACCACTTACCTACCAATGATCAAATACACAGGCATAACCACTTATCTACCAATGACCAAATACACAGGCATAACCACTTACCTACCAATGATCAAATACACAGACATATACCCACTTACCTACCAATGATCAAATACACAGGCATAACCACTTACCTACCAGTGATCAAATACACAGGCATAACCACTTACCTACCACTGATCAAATACACAGGCATAACCACTTACCTACAATGATCAAATACACAGGCATTACCACTTACCTACCAGTGATCAAATACACAGGCATAACCACTTACCTACCAGTGATCAAATACACATGCATAACCACTTACCTACCAATAATAAAATACATAGACATAACCACTTACCTACCAGTGATCAAATACACAGGCATAACCACTTACTTACCAATGATCAAATACACAGGCATAACCACTTACCTACCAATGATCAAATACACAGGCATAACCACTTACCTACCACTGATCAAATACACAGGCATAACCACTTACCTACAATGATCAAATACACAGGCATAACCACTTACATACCAGTGATCAAATACACAGGCATAACCACTTACCTACCACTGATCAAATACACAGGCATAACCACTTACCTACAATGATCAAATACACAGGCATAACCACTTACATACCAGTGATCAAATACACAGGCATAACCACTTACCTACCAATGATCAAATACACAGGCATAACCACTTACCTACAATGATCAAATACGCAGGCATAACCATTTACCTACCAATAATATAATACATAGACATAACCACTTACCTACCAATGATCAAATACACAGTAATGGGATAATTGTGTGCATATATATGTTAATGTGGACGTTATTTTCATATATATGTTAATGTGAACGTTATGTGGATATATATGTTTATGTGCACCTTGTGTGCATATATATGTGTTAGTGATAAGAGTAAAATATTTTAACCAAATTATTCGGTTTTAAAACATATTTAATGTTAATGTTAATAGTAAAATATTTTACCAGACTATTCGGTGTTAAAACGTATTTAAAGTTAATGTTAATGGTAACATATTAACCAAATTATTTGGTTTTAAAACATATTTAAAGACATAATATAGGTTAATTGGAATATTATATTAGTCAAGCTTCTATAATCCCAATATTCGAAATGGATATTTGAATATAGCTAATTTTGCATGTTACAGAAGTAGATATTGAGCGAGATTCAGAGCTGTGTGAAATTTCTTTAGGAAGCATTATTCTGTTCAACAACCTTACACCCCACAGAAGGTAAGCAATCTGAAACATATTTCGATGTTTTGTGGTCCACTGATGTGTTAAGGTTGGAGAAGTCTAAAGCAGAAACATCTTGGGTCTGATGGACCCAGTACGGATTGCAATGCACCCGCACTCGCCTGCAAATTATATAAGGAACAAATTCAGTAAAGTTAACCTTGGCAGGTGAAGCGATCCACGAAGACATCATGCGTGTCGCCATGTTTTAAAAAAAATGATAGATTCCACCTAACATGCAGAGAAATATCAGTAGAATCTTCGGCTTTGCATTGTTTCATTCCCGTTTTAATGAGGAAAATTGTCATCATAACTCCCATTATAACAGCGAAACATAATAACAGTGAAATCAAACCTGATGAACACAAACCTGACCACATTACCCTCAATATCCAAACTAGCGGTAAAATCAAACGTGATCAATATAAACCTGCCCACACTGCCTACGATATATACGAACTAACATGATGAATACAAACCTGCCCACATTGCCCACAATATCCAAATTAACAGTGGAATCAAACGTGATGAATACAATAAATTATAATTATTTAAAAACATAGTATAGTTTAATTTGAATATAATTAAATATATTTAAAGATATATATTTAAATACAAAAAAAGCGCCCAAAGCATCCAAACTAACGCAATACAAATCTGCCCTCATTGAACACAATATCCAAACAGTCAAATCAAACGTGATGAGTATAAACCTGTCCACATCGCCCACTATATCCAAACTAACATGATGAATACATACCTGCCCACATCGCCCACAAAATCCAACCTAACGAGATGAACACAAACATTCCCACATGGCCCACAAAATCCAAACTAACGCGCTGAAAACATACCTACTCATATTGCCCACAAAATCCAAACTAACGCGATGAAAACAAACCTTCCCACATTGCCCACAAAATCCAAACTCACGTAATGAATAGAAACCTGCCCACATCGCCCACAATATCCAAACTAACAGTCAAATCAAACGTGATGAATACAAACCTGACCATATTGCCCACAATATCCAAACTAATCATCGACTCGAAAATCGGCACCGTAAGCTTACGGTAGGCGTGGATATCCCATATAAAATCCAAAACCGTAATGGCAAATGGCTCTCAACAGGAATGACGCGACTACATATGTGTAGCATATAATATCAAGTGTTATAATTATATCAATATTCATTATACACCACTCTCTCGGATAACTACTGGGGGAGACCTTAGACAACAAAGTAAGCTCATAAAACTTAGCAACAACTTTATCTCGATTTCTAGCCAGATAACTGGACACTTGGACCAAATGAACTGATCCATATCTTAGGTATGTGATTGGTCGAGATGGCTGACCAATCACACGTCTACGATGTAGGCCTAGGTCAGCCGCATTGAAATTCATGATTATTGGAATTTTATCTTATTTATGCATAGGCTCAATTTGTATAAGTCTGCATTCTGAGTAAGATACAATAAATCTCTATACACGCTGGCCTGCGATCGGGAGTCGGACGGATATAGGTTCTTCAGAAGGAACTCTTGGGTACTATTACCATGCAACCCCAGGAGAATATTACTGAAGGGCTCTTTTTAAAGAACCAATATTGTTGAGAGTGGATAATAGTGGCCGAGTCAACTAACTCTCGAGTCTGTATATTCAACCCATCAAACACGAGACATTGAGCCAATGCTGGGCCAATGTTGGGCCGACGTCGTAGACGGGGGGCCAACATTGACCCAACATTGGCTCAATGTCTCGTGTTTGGAGGGAAAATATACAGACCCGGGAGGTAGTTGACTCGGCCACTACTATCCTCGACCGATTCTCGATCGCAGGCGAGCGTGACTCTATAATACAATAATTTTGGTCGCGTAAGATGCAAATAATTTGCCGAGGCGCCCTATTAGGACTATGCTATATTAAAAAGGTATAGAAAAAATAGAGCAATAGTTTCTAATTAGTTATGTAGATTGCATAGAGTCTTTGTTATTCTACTGGAAAAAGGATATCTGGTTTACCTTATGTCATTCAGACAAAGAAACAAGTAATAGATCAGTGTTACATTACCTTTCTATCAAAAAATCAAATGTCCAGCTTGAGATGAGGACAATAACAGGATAATTATTTAACCCTCTATTTTGAACAATTTCAGTTATTTTTACTCATTTGAATTTGTGGATCGCTTCAGCGAGACAAGACTTCATGAGGGACTAAATTTCAAATAAATGACGTTATGGGTAAAACACTTGTATATCTGGACCAACACATAAAGACTTTGATCGCTTTCATGAAGACAGTGTCAATAAAAAAGCCCACAAAATACTGTACTTACGCTTGTACTCCCCATTCTTACAGCTTTCCTAACCAGTCAGACCACATCCGCTGGAGTTTAGATCTACGGTGGCAGAGAACAGATAAGCCTGTCGGATTCTTTGGCCTTAAGCATGGTGTCACAATGAGGTCATCTGAAGAACAAAACTATCAAATAAATTGGGATGATTTTAAAGCCTGGCCAGATGAAGCAGATGGGTACAACGCAGCCGAAGGCGAGGTACGTAACGTAGATAATAAACTGAGGGGTACAACACAGCTAAATACAAGGTAGGACCAAGCTTCGTAGGACGTACAACACAGCTAAATACAAGGTAGGACCAAGCTTGGTAGGACGTTGAATGGTACAACGCTGCCGCAGGCGGTGTACGTAACGGTAGATAATAAAGCCAAGGGGTACAATGAAGCATATCTGCATATCTATGAACAGAGACAAAGTAAAGGTGTAGGTTTATAGTCTAATATCAAGTCTGAAGATATATCATCTGACTTTAGATTTAATTTACCCCCTGGTCACTGGACCTGTTCATTCGTGTGATATTTCAACTTCATGGAGAGCATACAGTCCTGCAGCCTTTTCGGCGCATTGAACTTATCGTACATATTGCCATCTCTGGCCTCCGAAGTGTGCATTTTCACCTGAGTCAAGTGAAGCATTTGAGGGTGGAGTGCCTTTCCCAAGGACACAACATCGAAACAATGTCTCAAGATTGAGAGGGGAGAAACATGATATTTCTCCGAAAATCGGCAAAGCTCCACTTTCTAACCATTGCGCCATGTCCCTCTCCACCAAGAATGTTTACAAAACGTCACGGGACATTCAATATTTTATAATGTAGAATATTAGGTGGACATCAACCAGTTTTTGGTATAAGTATTATTGATGTCCAATATGCGATTGTATGGTCACTTATAGAAATTGTTTGACCAGTAATATTTAAACAAATATTGCCAGCAATTTCATCGGTGACTACAAGTATTCAACAATCCGTTACATTATCTTCAGAATGTATTCTCTGTTGTTATTTTGTACATGTACCTTTATGTTGTACTTAATTATTTTGATCAAATATTTGTCCTTTTTCTTATCTCTTTCAGGAGTTTGACACCACAAATCCCGGTCCCTGGCTGTTGAGCTGGGAGATGGTTCACACTAACAGACACACAGACGCTTTATCACGTAGCCAGGTCAAGAGCGCTGCTTAGAAAAACTTGCCAGCAGCAAATCGCACCTTTACGATGCAAAAGTAAACTGCAGTAACTGCTTACTGAATCCTGAATCCTGAAATGCAGAGTGATTAATTGATTGATTTATATACGCGATACAAATAGTACAGTATACTTGTTATTACATAGATGGTGTCAGGGTAAACACAGTTGTCTGAAGACTTAAATACGTCCGATTTAATCCGCAAACAAAGATAATAAAGGAGAGGCAAAGAACAGTTATTTGACAAAGAATAGGTATATCTCGCACAATATTTGTAGCTATACAATCATGAACAATATATTTTATGCATTCAAACTTGATTAGCACTTATTTATGTATAAAAAAAATATCTTCTGCATTGCCATTTGAAAATGCATTGTGTTAGTTCACTATTATTAGTATATGCAATAAGCTCAACATTTTGATCTGATAGCCTAAAAAAATGATAAAGCTATCAAAATTGGAGGATTTGTACTTTAGTATTATCCTCTTTGACATCAAGATGGGAGCCCTCTGGAAAAAATTGAGAAAAAATGTTTGGTCTGTTTATGTTGGTGGGGTCTATGAAGTGTAATCGTGGACAGCTGTACACCGAGACGATGTGGGCGTGGATTGGGAAATAACTTTGAACAGGGAAATCAACGTACGTTTGTTATCATGGGGGTGCGTGGGAGCGATCTACACACCAAATTTGTCGGCCATCTTGGATTTTGGGGTCAGAAATGTGTTTTAGTACCAAACTGACGTCAGAAACGTATTCCTTGAGGTTTAAATATCCAAAAAAGTGTATTTATTCATATTTATAACTTTTATATGTCAAAAGTTATTTTTTTCAAAATGGCACGAGCGGCCATTTTAAATTTACGACTCTAAAAAAAAATGCCGGAACTTTTGCGAGGGACATTTTTTCTAAAAGGTCCAAATAAGTCAAATCAATCGTCAAAACATCTTATCCAGAAAGTGGTCATGAAAGTTAGGTTTTTCACCCTACTAACTATTTGGTAAATTAGTGATGCCCGTTTTATTGTATAGAAGTGAAATCTGTGGATTTCATTAGCAGTTGATATTGAAAAGGTTCATTTATTGTTGTGTAAGAAAATGTTGCACTTAAAAAAATACAGCTAATTACTTTATATATGGTGAATTGGGAAGATACCCACTGAATGTTAATTGTAAATTAAGATTTGGTTGATATTGGTTGAAGACAATTATGGGCAAGCACAATACGCTTGTGTATAATTTGTATCAAATTACGTACTGAAATCGTGAAAATGGCATTTCATAGATTGGTTGGACAGCTACAATTAAATCTCTACTGTTCAGTCTGGGCCTACATTTTGTATGGTATAACCAAGGTGTTGTAAATATGAAATCATTTGAATTGAAATTGAATAGTATTGAAATAAAGATTGCATGTTAATTATATTACAAAGTGGAATAGAGCAGTTTCGAACAGCAATGATGGAATTTTGTACATATTTTGTACAGAACATATAAACTCAAGCCGTATAGTCATTTCATAAATAGTATAACTAAGCCTAGCTACCGATATTCTTTATAAAAAATTGTCACAAAAAATCACAATCTACCCGATGTATGTGGTAAATGGTTTCAACGTAAACATTATAATGAACCTTTATGTAGCACATGTGAAGTTTTAGGAGACGAATATCATTTTCTTCTCCAATGCACTAAATGCCAAGGTTTACGCTTAAAATTTATTCCACGGTACTATTGGGAAATACCATAAATGCACAAATTTGTTGAGTTAATGTCATCCCAGCGCAAAATAGTAATCATCAAGCTTGCTGCTTGTGTACATATCGGAATGCAAAGAGAACATTTTAATATTATATATTTGTACTGCTCACCCTCGCTTGCACGCATCATACTTATTGAATATTTTCATACTTATATAGCACACAGACCAATGGTCAATGCTGAATAAATGAATGAACATCATATGTAACTCAATATATATTTTACCATTGTATTCTAATTTTGTTTTTTAACTTAAATAGTGTGTGAACATGGTGAATTAAACAAACATGCGGTGCATTATTATAATTTTATATATATATCTACCTATCATGTCATAGCTCAAATTTGAATAGTCATTATATAAAATCGAATCTAACTTAAATAAAAGCAGAGATGCGTTTATTTATTTCTAATAATAATAAAAACGTTTTTATGGCTTTTTTAAAGAGCTTTATATTATCATTACACTGATTAGACACATCGATAATATTTGTATGCTTAATGAGGTAAATCGTTCAGAGTTATTGATCACAGTTTTGACATATTTGTCCCCATTGGGCGCCTCACTAATACGATAAACATACATAATACAATGATTATATGTATCATACATCATGTGGTCAGCTGCTTCACCACAGCCGAGACATCCATATGCCCATAATAAAACGAACATTGTACTGCAATATTGTTCTTGTGCTCTTGCAATTGGTGAATAAAAACATGTTTATATCAAATAAACCATTGTATAAAGGTAAAGGGTCAAGAACTGACCCAAATAATTACCGTGGCATTACAATCATTAGCTGTTTGAGTAAACTTTTTATAAGCGTCATTAACTTGAGATTAACAGAATATGTTAACACGTGGCATTACAATCATTAGCCGTTTGAGTAAACTTTTTATAAGCGTCATTAACTTGAGATTAACAGAAAATGTTAACACACTCGACGTGATTGGTCCTGAACAAGCGGGATTCAGGTCGGGATTTTCAACAAATGATCATATATTTGCACTTAAAATGTTAATTGATTTATATTTGCACACAAAGAAAAGATTGTATGTTTGTTTTGTTGATTACGCAAAGGCGTTGATAGTGCAAAAAGAGTATTGCTGTGGCAGAAACTTATCGCATGTCAAGTTAATGGTGAAATGTTTAGAGTGATAAATAACCTATATCTAAAGGAAAAATCGTGTGTTTCGAGTAATGAAACAGTTTTGACATTATTACCATGTCAAGTAGGGGTCAGACAAAGGGGAAATCTTTCCCCGTTGTTATTTTCGTTATATCTCTCTGACCTAAAAGTATTTTTATCAAGGAAGTGTGACGGTTTAAATTATATACAGAATCTGGCAACGGAGTTTGTTGACGAGACGGAAGTTGTAGTGTTTTTAAAACTTCACCTGTTATTGTACGCTGTTGACACAGTGATTTTAGCAGAAACCCCTAACGATCTGCAAATATCACTTAACAGCATGACAGATTATTGTAAAGACTGGGAAATGTCTATAAATGTTTCAAAAACTCAAGTAATGACCTTCTCAAGAGGTAAAATCAGAAAGAGAAATACATTTTATTTTGAGGAAATAGAACTAGTTAACACCGACAGCTATAAATATCTGGGAAATATATTCAATTATAAGGGTAAATTTTGTGTAGCTAAGCAGGATCTTTTATTGAGAGGAAAGCTGGCAAGTTTGCCCTCATAACAAAAGCCAGGAAGCTTCACCTCCCTATAGACGTTCAACTTGAACTATTCGATGCAGTGGTTACTCCAGTAGTTTTATATGGAAGTGAAATATGGTGTTATGAAGGGTGCGAAACTTTAGAAAAACTTCATTTACAATTCTGTAAAATTATTTTATGTTTAAAAAAATCAACGTGCAATGTCATGGTATATGGAGAATTAGGAAGATATCCATTATTAATAGCAGCAAAAATGAGAATTCTGTCTTTCTGGGCAAGGTTAATTACCAGTCGAGAAACCAAAATTAGTTGTATGTTATATAAATTACTGTATAAAATGTATGTTAGTAATTTTTACCACAACGAATGGTTGATGTATATTAAAAAACCTTTATGTGAGTGTGGTTTCCCAGTATTTTGGGATCAACAAAACATACCGGGGAATTCAAATTATTTTAAATCTTGATTGAACTTGAGGTTGAAGGACCAGTTTATTCAGTCATGGTCTGCTGGTATGTATAATAACAGCAAGTGCGTAGTCTACGGAATGTATAAAGTGAATTTAACCTTCGAAAATTACCTAACTGAACTTCCTGATTACCTCAGATTTTCTTATCTAAGGTTTAGATGCCGAATAACAACTTTCCTGTGGAAAGAGGTGCTAGGGAAAATACTACAAATAAGTACATTTTGTAACGATGGAAGTATAGGAGATGAATTCCACTACCTACTGCAATGTAAACACTTTCTTAAAGACAGGTTATTGTATCTGAAATGCCGTTCCTTTATTAATCCATCAACGCTTACCTTTAGACAAATTATGAATCCAACTAGTTCTTTACTACCACTCTGCAAATTTATTAATGTTACTATAAAAAATGTTTTATAAATATATGTATGATTTCATAGTGTATATATGATAGGTTTTAAAATGTTCAAAAACTGTTGCAATATATTTATGGAAATTAAGTTAGAATTTGAAGCAATAATGTATATGTCTGTCGTCGGGAACATCTCTGGGAATTACGCATGTTCTTTTTGAACCAACGTAATGAAAAAAAAATTGTCTTTGTCTTTGATAACATTTAGTCCAGTTGCCTAACAAAATTATCCTGACATAAGTGATACAAGCATCAAATTTGGCATGGACAGCCGTTTTCGACCTATTATCAATATTGGAAGGGGAGTCACTGAAAAAAAACATTCCCTTAGTTGTTTATTGGCGATGGGTATATTCAATTGGCGACACAGGGGCGGTAAATGGGAGGCAAAAGGTGGTAAAAAGCGACAGATGGCAGTCAAAGGGTGACAGAAATATAAGCTTTAAAAGATGACGGGGAGACGGTAAAGAGCGACGAGAGGCGACAAAAACACATTAAAAGGGCCACAGAGAGGCGACAAAACATGACTGAAAGACGTTAAACGGCAATTAGGAAGTGCTAAAGGGCGATGGAGAGGCGTTTAAAATCGAAAATATACGCCAGAGGGCGATGGAAAAACAATTGATATTTTCCTATAAATGCCAACATTTACCATTTGATCTTGTTATTGAAAACAATACCCCCTAAACAGATTGTTCGTGTTAAAGCTAGCCAAAAAGTGGTATTACTTAATAAATACATTGCCGGTGGACCTGAGTATAATTATTGGCACCAATCTCAGAAGCCATTTTGTGGTCCGTCTTTGGCCTTTAAAAATACTCCCGAGATTTTTGTCTTGATATCAGCCTAATGGGCATCACATAGGCCTACATGTAGGTGTAATATAGGGACAGAAACCGTCGAGGAATAATGTTGAAGTTCAGGGCAGGGCATAAGGTCAAAAATATCAACTTCGGCAATCTTTTAGACTGCCTGGGCAATGATTTTTACACTATGTAGTTTGGAATAAAGTTAACAAGTATGTGTTGCAAACAATTGTTCTTTTAAAATTTACCATAGCCTTTGGTCCCGATACATGAAGTTATGGATATATATCAAGCTAGTCGGACATATCAACTTAGGACAGAATAATATTCTCAAAATCGTTTTTGAGATGTTACAATTTGAGCTTTCCCTGCAAAATAGGGGTAAATTACGAAGAGACTTTCTGAGAGAATAGCAATTTCTGAAGACGGCGAGTGTTACCAGACCAGGAAAAGAATACTGAATGCTTACAGTCAGTGGTTAAAAATATAACAATATTGTTTTTGTGCATAATTTGACGATAAATATGACCTTGCCTTTGATATTTACCCCAAATCGTGGTGTATGCCTAGTATTATAATAAATATATAAAAATAGACACCAACATTATTAAATATACCAAAGGTTTCCAGAAATATTTTAATTTTTAGTTCCCACCGCTCATTTTGGGTTAAATTAGGATTAACTGAACAGCTAGAGGTAACATTTCGAAAATGGGCCTAGTGACTTATCGCCCCAGACTTGAAATTTAGGAGCACTGGTTTCATATGCTCTAGAATATACTACAAAAGGATACCGGGTCGACAAAGGTATACACTTTTGCAGGTAAACACGATAAAAAATAGCACTCCAATCTTTTTTAGGTCTCAGTCGGATTATTGGAAGCCTTGACGGCAAAATAAATGATGTCATAGCGGCCATTTCTATTGAGGACGATCGTCAAAATCGTTTTAAAGCCGTTTTTTCTAGCATTCTGGAATTCAATTAGAGATTAGTGTGACCATAATGTGGAGAACGTTGAAATGATGCAGCTCTTGAGTCAAAATGACTTAAATATTATTTTCTGACCGACATTGCTGTAATTTGAAAGGGATGGTCCTGGGTTGTGGTTATAATGTTATTTTTTCCGACATTATTAAATAATGTTTATCCTAATTTCCTGGCCTAATATACATTTCATTGAATATTCCTAGAACCGACTAGCACATGTTTTAGAATCTGTGTATGTAGACAATTTACAGTTTTAAATAACATGTTAAAACACATATGTAGCCCAAATGCTGCCTAACGCACGTTTTGAAAAAAACCGTGTATATGTCCATTAACCCTTTCAGGCCTGAATTTACCAAAGTCATCTTCATTCACTACAAGCCGCGAATTGCTGTCGCAATTCTCGACTTGTAGTGAATAAAGTTGATTTGATGTGGTTTAAAAATTACAGAAAATTACATCATATTGGTAAACCAGTTTTATGGAAATTCTCGTTCTAAAACCCTTGGTTGTATGAAAATTAAGTTTGTTTTCAGGGATGTAAGATGATGCTTAAATGCATCGTGAGGACTTAAAGGGTTAAACCTATAATTTGAAATGAATAATCCTGATTTTAACCAATTTTGATTGCGTTCCCAGTTAACCTTTCTATAAATTCAATGATTTTTTTCGATCCACATTTTTGTTCGTGTAAGCATTATACTCACTCTGAAATCTCTACCATATCTGCATTTCGCTGATAGCGTGTATAAGTTTGAACATGGATGAACATCAGTTGAATTGGGTCACATCAGTAACTTTTTTAAAGAAAAACCGCGAATTTTTCGTATATGCTCATATTCCAGTATAAACCGGTATGAGTCAAGATTTCGATTTTTACAACAAAAAAATAGCATGTCTCCTTTTATAATATTTTTGGCTTTAAAATGTATATTAAATTCGTAACCAGCCTTAAATTTCAGACAATTTGACTATACATATGACAATTATATACAGCAAAGTTCTCATTTTTTTTATTTTTGTGACCTTTGACCCCATATATTTGTGATATATTTTGTTTATATTTTGTTTTTGCAATATAACGTATATATTAGTAATCGGTACTTAATTTCCGACGATTTGAGTATAAATATGACTTTATAACAACGATTTAATTTGTATTGATTTTTATGGCCTTTGACCACATCTTGGGGTCAATTGACCATCTGCTGTTTTTTATGTCCAAACAGTATATAATCAAATTTTACAGTCAAGCCTAATAGACCTCGACAGTCCTATTCAACCTTAGCTAGCCCCTGTAGTAATATTGTAGGTAAGAAATGATGTATGGAATGATTCTTATTTATTCCTTTAATTTGAGCAGTTCGGCGGCCATTTTGGTTGACCAATTTCTTGGATTTCAAAACTGACAATGCATCAAAATGAGTCATTTCGGATGATAGATGAGCAAATATGCCTAATTGTAATTTTTGGAATCTGGCGGCCATATTGGACGCTGTCTTGAAAATAATACTTTTTGCATGGTCATATTTTGGTAAACTTTTGATATGTTTTTAAGCACACCTAATACTACAACAAACCGTTGCGAAGCCTTTTGTTGCAAATTTTTCAGGGTAAGGTGGGTTATTTTTCATATGCAGCCCACTATGTACAACCAAGATGAACAAAAGGTTCCATCATGGGCAGTTTTCCATGCTGCATGCTGTGTTTCTGAAGCAACAGTTACAGAAAACTGTTGTTGGAATGATGCCTATATTACAGGCCAATGCTGATGAAAACAATACTGTGGTGACCATTTTAAATAAATTCCAGAAGATGATGCGTCATCTCGGCCAGAAACATGTTGTGATTGTCGGAGATCAACCTCTCTATAGCAGAACAAAAGAACTACAATGGTCAAATCCTGATAAATATGATAATGTTGTAGTAATGATGGGTGGCGTGCACATCTTATTATTTAATTTTATGAAGGCCACTGGCCAGCATGTGGAAAATGCAGGCCTAGATGATTCCTGGGTGGAGTCTGGCACACTTGCACAAAATTCTACAAGTGCTATGATGGAAGCATATTATCGAGCTGTTCGGGGGCATGTGATGGCAAGACCTTGATGATGAAATAAAACTATTGCATGACCTCTTTGCAGATAAACACAATAAAACAGTGGATTTAGACATTAGTGAGCACGTTTTAGAGCTGTTACAAACATTGCAAGAAAGTGTCATAACAAATGGATTATTGATTCAATTCAACAAGATCTTCAGTGAAGACCCAAACTATTCATATTGGTCAACATATATGGAACTTGTTGAAATTATGCTTCACTTCATCCGAGCCTGCATAATTAGAGATTGAAAATTACATCTGCAAACTTTTGCAAAAATGTTTCCTTGGTTTAGCACATACGATCACCAAAACTATGCTCGGTTGGCTCCAGTATATTATGCAGACATGCAAAGCTTAGAGCAGAGTGCTCCTGAAGTATAACAAGAATTTGTGGGAGGCAGTTTTGTTGTTAAGAAAACTAATGGAGCATTCAATCCGGTTCCCATTGACCAAGCTACTGAATGGGTTAACAAATTATGTAAGTTTGTAGGATCCTGACATCGCTTAGTCAATGTGGCGGTCATCCCCAGAATCCTGGACGCAGCCTGACGGAGATGACCGCCCCGTTGTCATACTGTGGTGTCGTGTGCACGCAGAGCAGCGTGGTGCGGCCCGTAGTATTTTTCCCTCACTTGAAGCGTGATACTCAGCGACTGCGGACGTGCCGCAGCTCGCTCTCACCAAGTCATAGAGACGTGCCGTGCGCGGAGGGTTGTGCATTGTGGTTTTAGCATGTTGATCAATTAAACATGACAAGAGAGAAGACAGTTTCCTAGTTTATTTAATACCGTTGATCGGACGGAGAAGGAAGTTATTTCAGTTTGATGGCAAGATTGGGAGGAGTCTTTCGTCGGCCGTTATGACCCACAACGGGACCTCGGTGTAAGCTTCAATTCGCCGTATTGGTAACTACGACAACATCCCCACACGCCATATTGGTGACCTCGACGACTGATTGTTCACGCAACAGCGTTTTCACCTAGACACCGGGTGAAAACTGCTGTTTTCAAGGATAGTTCCATAATTTTAGGGGATTTTTTGAAAAAAATCATCCGCATTTTTTTCACAAGGTATGTGAAAGCTCTAGGTCAAAATATATGTATGCCAGTATTAATTAGTTAGAAAGTGTTACCAGACGAGAAGCACGCTTTTTGCGTCAAAAACGGCGTAATTTTCTAAATTTTTGGTCGAAATTCCACGTGTTTGGCGCCTTTTCAAGATGGCGGCCTTGCCGATTCTCTAGAAGAATCTAGAAAACTACTCTTATAGACATAGTCTATCATTTTTATATTAAGAGTTTGTTTAATGTCTTCATCCTACTAATGCCACTGTAGGCGAGTAGGAGGGGGGTATTTTCTTATTTTTATCGTTGATTACCATAATTGGGTAACTCGATCTTAAAGTCCAAAGACGAAATCTCGTCAAATTTTTTCACGATTTTTCTAAAAATCGACAGAAATTTCTACTACCGCTTCGACTCGGGTAACCTTTAATAGGTCTAGGGCCAAAATAAATTGTTTCCCTAAATGAATGTCAATAAACGGTCTTATTTGGTCTGCTAAAAATATTCCCAGGACCGTAGGTCAATATTTTGTACTATTATCATATGTTATTTCAGAGAATGCTGAATATTATATTTGTATTTGGTAGGTGAGCGCCATCTTGGTCGCTGGTTTCCCTAACTTAGCTCAAAGCTCGCCGTGGGCACCCACGTGTTCCCCCCTACCCGGCATGCATCGGAACAGTGAACCTGTGCCGCCGCACCACATTAGCATAAAGTAAGCCGCCATTTTGATTTGGTGGAGATTATTAGTCACGTGTTCCAAATTTTACACGGACAGTTTGTAATAAAAAAATTCTTAATTGCTTGTAAATTTCCTTTTTCAACACTATTAAGGGGGAAAATGTGTAAATAAGTCGTTTCGAAAACGAAATTATATCACTAATAGGTGAGATTTTTTATTCACTTTGAAACGCTTTTGGTGTTTGTAATCGTGCTAGGCTATTCAGCGCCTTATTAGGGCACGCAGTAGCTGATGAATATGCTAATGTGAGGCGAGACAGGGATGCTGACTGTATACTATGTACGCATCGCTCAAAGCTTACCGTTACAGACTATAAGCCACACGCTGCCTGCGGTACAGGCTGTGAGCGCCGATCATACACACATACACCCAACACAAGCGACATAAACCAACCGCCATCGAACACAGTCGGTTTATACGTCAATCAATGATTCGATGCGAGCGATTGATTCGGACGTTTATGAAGTGATTCGGTGATGAGCGTACCATTATATATTAAAAAAAAACGTGGAATGTTCATCACAGATATCATTTTTCAGCGAAATGCTACACTTTATCATTTATCAACATAGACTACTGTCAGTCACGTTTTAGATAAATTCTTAAAGCACAAATGTCACTGTTTTTCTTCGCAGTCACATTTAGTCTATCAGTTTGAGAACGAAATTTTCTCATGATAGTTATTTCTGAAGCTTAAATTTTTATATAAATACAGAAATATTCGATTTGACAGTTGCGCTATCGCGAAACATTGCAAATATTTTAATGTGTTTTTCGACTTGTGTGAAAAAAAATTTTTTCACCCAGGTCGATTTACAAAAACTATTATAATAGCTTAGCATAGCTTATCACAGTTATATCTGGCATATTGTTTTTATGTACCACTGCGACCTACGGTTTTCACGCTACCATTTTGCATGTGTGTGACTCAGTGAAAACGTTTTATGTCTCATATAGACCTACAGTTTTCATTTTAATTAATACATACCTTTTGTGAATTTGTGAACAGCACTTAGGCGAAATTTCAACGACACATATTTCTGCAACTAATCTGCAACCCCCGTTTCTCGCACCATGCGACATAGCATGAACATTTGCTAAAGTCTACACTTCTAACTTCAACATATTACAGACATATTTCATCTGATTTTTACGGCATTGCACAACCTGTCCGCGCACAGCACGTCAAAAATAGTTGGCATGTGTTAATACGACATGCCATTTTAAACACATTTGGGGTAGGCACAGAGCCAATAGGCCAGCTACCCCAGGTGCTTCATTAATTAAATAATTTCACAAACACTACTTCATCATGTCTAAGCAGTACGACAGCGAAGGATTCATGTCATCGCCTCTAGAAGGTGCGGGTGCTAGACCAAAAGATAGCTATCATCCTGACAGTGAAGACAATGAGGTTCAATTCCGAGCAGCTGACGAGGAATATCAACGCCTTAAAGCCGATTTTGCCCGGATTACTCGTGATAAACGTTTGCATTCTCACTCGAGGAGTGACTCGTCACGGAGTTCTTCACCGCTTGGTAGACAGCCGCAGAAACGAGCTACGAACCTGCCCAAATTTAGAATTGCAACATTCTACGCCTCTGATGTGGAGCTCTGGTTTAATCAAATCGAGACGCAATTCGCCCTCCACCAGATCGAAGATGACGACGAGCGTTATAGCCTAACCTGCGCTGCACTTTCTGGGGAGATAGCATCAGACGTGAGAGACGTATTGCTGCAGCCTTTCAGGTCAAATAAATATGACAGCCTGAAAGCCATACTAACTGAGAGGCGAGGACTGACAACACCTGAAAGGGTCAATAAAGTTATCTCTGGCGAGAAGATTGGAAGCGACATTCCCTCGCGGTTCCTGAGACGTCTGCAGAAGACTGCAGGTTTCGGCACCAAAGCTGTTGTTGGAAAGGCGGTGATTCGACAAGCATTCATGAGACAGATGCCCGCTTCCATCAGAGCCCATTTGGCGACGCAACCCGACAGTGCCTCACTCAAGAGTTTGGCCATTTTGGCTGACAGGGCACTAGCTGCAGAACAAGACGTTGAAGAGAGTAAGCCGGGGGTCGCAGAAATCAAAGTCGACGAGACCAGCAAATTAGTTGGTTTGTTAGAAGATCTATCCAAACGCATCAAGAAATTAGAGGCAGTAACAACTTCTGAGAGGAAACGGAATAAAGGACGTGGACGAGCTAATAACTACGCTCACGCGCCTGCATTTGTCCCTAATGTACAGGCCTCAGGTTTCATGGGTAATCAACATAGCCAATATAGAGACGTTCAACATAATGCTCGACCTTCCGCTCCGCCGACGAATTCGCAAACAACCGCTCGACCTTTCGTTCCGCCGCCGAACACACAGAGAAATGACGCCGTTAAGACTCCGAATCCGGCTGATGCACCTGTCTGCTATTTTCACCAGACTTTCGGTGACAAGGCACGCACGTGCAGAAGCCCCTGCGCATTTTCTTTAAACTGCTAAGCCAGAGCAAGATTGCGACTCTTGCATCTGGCGGTATAACTGAGACGCGACATGACTCCGCGGATGCTAGTTCTCCACAGGTATCTCACTCTAAGTTATTATATGTCGCAGATAAAGGACACAAATGCAGATATTTGATCGACACGGGTGCAGCTGTCAGTGTTTTGCCGAAATCTTGCGCTAACGGGATTTCGGGCGCTGATAGTCTCCCCCTGGTGGCAGTAATAATAGCACGATAAATACTTACGGCAATTGTAAACGCGTCGTTGACGTCGGTTTGAAGCGCGAATATCCGTGGACGTTCATAGTGGCAGATGTACAGCAACCCATAATCGGGGCTGATTTTTTAATCCACTACAATTTGCTCGTAGACTTGAGAAGCAGATGTCTTCGAGACATGCGTACAGGCTTAGCCATTGCCGCTTCATTATCTTCAATTAAACCTCTGTCATTGAACAGAGTCGATACAGTTCAAAACGAATATACTAAACTCCTCGGCCAGTTCCCGGAACTGACACCCCCTACGACAAAGGGTGAGCCCGTCAAACACGGCATAACTCATAAGATAGTGATTAAAGGTCACCCGGTTTTTGCTCGACCAAGACGTTTGGCTCCCGATAAGTTGGTTACCGCTAAACGCGAATTTGATGATATGATTAAATTAGGGGTCATTGAACCCAGCGACAGCGAGTGGTCCTCAGCGCTTCACATGGTGCCAAAGAAAAACGGCGATTGGAGACCATGTGGGGACTACCGTAGTTTGAATGCACAGACCGTACCGGACCGTTATCCGATTCCGCATATTCAAGATTTAACGCAGCGGTTGGCTGGATCGAAAATTTTCTCGAAGATAGACTTAGTCAGGGCTTATTACCAAATTCCGGTGGAACCGTCCGACGTACATAAGACCGCGGTTACCACACCTTTTGGCTTGTTTAATTTCACTAGAACCCCATTTGGTCTGAGAAATTCAGGTCAAACGTTTCAGCGATTTATAGACCACATGACATGCGGACTTGATTTCGTTTTGGTTTATTTGGATGACCTACTGGTAACCAGTCCAGATCATAAAACGCACAAGAAACATCTACGAATTCTTTTTGCTCGACTATCGGAGTACGGAATCATCATTGGTCCTGAAAAGTGTCAGTTTGGAACGTCTGAATTAAGTTTCTTAGGTCATCACGTTTGCGCCGAAGGAATTTCGCCGTTACCTAGCGCAGTGGACGCGATCGTTAATTTCATTAAACCCGAAAAGCAACGAGCATTGCGTAGGTATCTGGGAATAGTAAATTATTACCACCGTTTCATACCGCATTGCGCCGACAAGCTGACGCCACTTAATAATTTACTGACTGCTGCCAACGAAGGCCATACCAGATTGTCACCGAAATCAAATTTCGATTTGAAGTGGAATGAAGAAGCAGAGTCAGCATTTTCTGAGTCGAAGCAGATACTGGCAAACGCTACGCTTCTGGTGCACCCAGATTCGACGGCTCAGCTTAACATCACGTGTGACGCTAGTGATGTCGCCGTCGGTGGCGTTTTGCAGCAATTTTTAAATGGTATGTGGCAGCCGCTTTCGTTTTTCAGCAAGAAGCTGAACCCAGCCGAGACACGCTATAGCGCGTTCGATCGTGAACTTTTGGCAGTATACGCTACAATTAAACATTTCAGACACTATTTAGAAGGACGAAATTTTTTCGTTAATACCGATCATAAACCGTTAACATTCGTAATGTCATCCGTCACTGAGCGCGCATCCCTACGACAAACACGTCAATTAGCGTTCATTGCTAAATTCACCACCGATATTAGATATGTAAAAGGAGAGACAAATTTCGTCACTGATGCGCTGTCACGACCATCAGTGTCAGCAATACACGATGGCCCAGTGATAGACTGTAAAGCGTTAAGTCTCGATCAAGCTAATGACGCGGAATTCACACGTTTGAGACATTCGACTACTTCCACTATGAATTTCAAACTATTGAAATCATTTGATAATCAATTGATCTGGTGTGATGTGTCCACGGGACACAACCGGCCGTACCTTACCGCGAAATTTCGCCGAAAAGTTTTTTCAAACTTACACGGTTTAGGCCATCCATCGCATAGAGCCACCAGACCTTTGATTAATACCCGATTTGTATGGCACGGCATGAACATAGATATTGCTAGATGGTGTCGTACCTGTAAGGGTTGCCAGACAGCTAAAGTTTCACGTCATAACACTCCTGTTTTCGGAAAGTTGAATGAACCTACCGAGCGATTCGATCATGTCCACGTGGACATAGTCGGACCTTTACCTTATGCTGATGGCTTTAGATATCTACTGACTTGTGTCGACCGTTTTACACGTTGGCCCGAAGCTATACCTATGATAGATATTAGAGCCAAAACGGTCGCCGATGCCTTCTTCAGCGGGTGGATAGCACGTTATGGTACCCCGGCCGCTATCACCACTGATAGGGGCGCTCAATTCAAGTCCAAATTGTGGGATAGTTTATGTAACCAATTCGGGATTATTCGGAATCGTACCACGAGTTATCAACCTCAGTCAAATGGCATGGTCGAGCGTTTCCACCGTCAATTGAAAGCCGCCATTATGGCGCACGAGTCACCGAATCCGTGGACTATCACGTTACCGGCCGTACTGTTAGGCGTTCGTTCAGCCGTGAAAGAGAGACTGGGCAGGTCAGCTGCTGAGATGATTTACGGGACAACCCTTAGACTCCCAGGAGAGTTTACTCAACAGTACAACGTCGACGCTAACACCGATTTGGAGAATTATTCAGACAAGCTACGCATAGCCATGTCGCGTCTTCGTCTATGTCCGCCACGTGACACACAACAACACAACATTTTCCAATTCAAGGAAATCGCTACATGTACTCATGTATTCTTGTGCAGAATCGCAATTGCACCGCCTCTGACCGCCCCTTACGACGGACCATACAAGGTCATCGCGAGGAGCGGCAGAGTTATGAAAATCCTAGTTAAAGGCAAGGTTGAGACGGTCTCCTTAGATCGCGTTAAACCCGCTCACATGGAGTGCGAGCCTACAACAGGTACGACAACACAGCGTAAAACGCCAAGCAACTCACAGTCCCAAAGCAAATAGATGTTCAAGTAAACTTGTCCAACAGAGACAATGCTTATGTAGCGCAGCATTCGCGAGCCTCTGCCGCGTCCCGCTGTAACGGGAACGGCGGTGGTTTACGAACGTATTCCCGCATATCTTTACATCTACGGGGTAAAACCCTGGGTGCTGCTGACGCCGCAATCGACTCGACAAAAAGCAAACATGCGAATATCGCTAATCGCGACAAAATTTCGACCGACCAAACAGTGCGAAAAACTAGAGTCGGACGCACAATCCAGACTACTGCTCAATTTGTGCAGATGGTTCACGCCATAGTCACGCCCAACGACGTCTATGGCAGGCCCAACCGCATACCTCGTAATCATAATGTTGTTAAATTGTAAATGAATATGCCAGACCTGGCAGAATTGTGTACAGATATGTAAATGTAAAGACATTTTCTTTTAGCAAATTCATTGCTAAAGCATTAATAGCAATTCTGTTAATTAAATGAATGGGTTGATAGCAGATGGCAGCACGTGAATAATATATTAAGGACAGTTGGAGTTAAGAGGATCGGACAATTCACGTATAATGCTGCGCTTTCAACCGCCCACAATGTAACCGCACCCGCTATATTTTTTTTAAGAATAATATGCTTAGTATAAGAGGTTACATAATTGACAGCCCTGTTACTTGCACGAAGCAGTCTCCTACACGTCAGTTTGGTCCTAGGTTGTCACTCAGCCGGGGGTAATGTAGGATCCTGACATCGCTTAGTCAATGTGGCGGTCATCCCCAGATTCCTGGACGCAGCCTGACGGAGATGACCGCCCCGTTGTCATACTGTGGTGTCGTGTGCACGCAGAGCAGCGTGGTGCGGCCCGTAGTATTTTTCTCTCTCTTGAAGCGTGATACTCAGCGACTGCGGACGTGCCGCAGCTCGCTCTCACCAAGTCATAGAGACGTGCCGTGCGCGGAGGGTTGTGCATTGTGGTTTTAGCATGTTGATCAATTAAACATGACAAGAGAGAAGACAGTTTCCTAGTCTATTTAATACCGTTGATCGGACGGAGAAGGAAGTTATTTGAGTTTGATGGCAAGATTGGGAGGAATCTTTCGTCGGCCGTTATGACCCACAACGGGACCTCGGTGTAAGCTTCAATTCGCCGTATTGGTAACTATGACAACATCCCCACACGCCATAAGTTGTCCAGCGGCATTATTGGTATTACCAAAACTGACAGTGCGCAAGATCGTTTGTGCATCACATGGGGAGAGAGGTATATTATTTCTGGAGTAACAAAGTATCTGCTCGGCATCGGAGATGAAGACGAATCTCTCACAACTCGCAAAGATAGTTTTTTGTCCAGAACATCATAAGATGAAGCTGATTTCAAGTCACTTGTTGAGCAGCTCGAACGATTTAAAATATATTTTCTGTGTGTAGACCAAAAGTTGCTGCCGTAGATGAAGTCAACACTGCAGAGGCCTCTGGTCATTTGTTATCTCTGACTACAAATGATGTAGCAACAGGAGGAATTAAATTAAATCCATGGAGAATGGTGTTTCATTTTTTTATTTTACTGCTCCGGTTACTGAGTTATTAAGGATTTAAGTTTGTTGTTTTTTGATATTGTTGCCCCACCAAAACAAAGACCTGATCACAGCGGAGTAAGACACATTGTCTGTACAACCAGGACATTATAAGTACCAAGTGGCAGATAACGGTCATCATTAAAAAAAGAGTGGAAGACTTTTAAAATTATTCTTATTTTTTAAGTGATCATAGATACATTTCACAGTACAAAGTGTATTGTCTCATGTCAGTTAGACATATCTAGAAGTTATTACTTTATGTGATATGAGTGATATCTGCATATAATGTCATGTTTAATTTCCGGGTACCGGTATAGAGAATGTCACTCAATTGAAAAAGAGGACCCTGTTTTAGTATCGTGCTTTTAAGTGTGGGCCAGCATCTGAGCCTTTGGCCCGCCATTAAGACGCACTCCCCCGACCGTGGGAAATTGCAGTCCGAATTACACCAAATTCAGTGATCATGTAAATCATCTTTTTTTGCGCTGTCTTTTATTTGATACCTCACGGGCATTTCAAAATATAGTGGCAATGCTATGAGTGAATTCAAAGTGAATTTTGAATGACAAGAGAAACACGATCTATAGTGACTATGCTATTCGAAAATATCAGACTATTTTATTTCATCGTTAGTCATCACATACAGTTAAATAAATAGCGAAATGCGGTAAAATAAAATAATTGTAAAAAAAGACAGCCTTTACGGTACCAGTAGCTGAGATCCTAGCAAACACGAGGCATTCAACCATTGATGGGTCAATGTTGTACCAGTGTCATAGAAGCTGGACCAACATTGAGCCATCAATGTGTCAGTGACTCGTGCCTGCTGAGTTATTATAGGGTCTGAGCTAGTCTTAGGACACCAACTGGTGGTTTGTGTGAGCTTGGCATCGCAACCAACACGAGGCATTGGTCCGATGTCAAACTAATTCGGGGCCATCGTCTATGGCTCTGGCCCAGTGTTAGACCAATGCGGCTCAACGTCTCATGTTTGTTATTAAGGGGTTTGATGTTGGTCTAATGTAACATTATTGGCCCACAATTAACCACTATTAGTATTATGTACATATTGTACACAGACGGACCGATTTACCACACCATATAACTTGATGGTGTATCGCGTCGTGATCTAATCCAGCTACATCTACATCGATTTTGTCCATTTATAAAGCCTTTAAAAATATATGAATGATTGTGTTGGACATTTTAGGTAATTTCGGTCGAAATAAACAAAACAGTTATGCAGCATTAAGGATGCTCTTTTGACTGCAAATACACGTGGTGAAGAACTAGTCACGAAATATGTGCCTCGACGCATCGTTGAGATGAACATCCCTTTCTTTGCTCCAACGAAGAGACAGAACTCTATAAAACATTTTCAAGTCTGTACAACTGGGAATGTGAAAAAAGTTGTGAAAGCTGACAGACGTCTGATGCTTCTGTTTCATTTCTTTATGTATCAAATTAAATTTCAAACAAGAGTCAAACGAGGATTACGTGAAAGAAGCCAATCCATAAAGTTTTGAGTAATGGCTTGGTACCACTGCCTCGAGTATGGGCACAATTTGTTTCACTCTCCGAAAATAAGGCTGATCTTGCAGCATTGTTGTCAGAAAATCTTGTGAAGAGATTTCCAAATGTCCCAGCGGGGTGCGAATTAATTTTGGGAGGAGGCTTTGTCTGCACAGAAAAAACTTCATCATCCAGTCGAGAAAAGGCTCTTGCATTGACCTGTGACCAAGAGGAGGCTGATACACCAATCATCCTACATGGTTTAGAAGCAACTAAGAGAGGCTATGATCACATTATGGTTTTCTGCAGAGACACTGATGTATTGCTGCTCTTGTTGCACTTCTTTGGTGGAACTGATCAAATTGTATGGATGATTGGTGGCACTGCACGAGAACAACGCTGTTGTCCAGTGCATACCATATATAGAAACCTGCCACAGGATGTACACAAAAATATTCTGGTATTTTATACGCTTACAGGGTCGGATACCACATCATCATTTGCTGGATTTTGGAAGAAAAGCTGTTGGAAAATGTTAATTCAGCACCCTTTGCTACTAGATCGGATAGGTCGTGATGGCCCGTTTTGAGCCAAATGAAGAATTCATATGCTATTTGTACATGGCTCCCGATGTTAAAGGTGGCGTTGACAAAGCCAGGGCTGACATATTCAGAAAAGAAAAGAAATAAAGAAAGAACTGGATCATTTACCACCAAGATCTGATGCTCTGCAGCTACATGCTATACGTGCGAATTATCAAGGTATGGCTTATCAAGGTATGACTGTACGCTGATAAGCAGTGTATTCAATCATTTGCTGGTTCACCTGAGTCATCTGGTCGATGGCTATCTATGGGCAGTGGATCGGCAGTTGCATGGTCAATATTACATTCAGTTCCAAAGGTATGTCTTGAACTAGTAGCATGTGGCTGCCTGTCAAAATGTAGGTCTTCGGCATGCAAATGCAGCAAATCTCATCAAATCTGCACACATGCCTGCGGCTGCAATGCCGAAAATGGTTGTAACCCGACATCATGAGTCGTCGTCTATTATCATGGACCAAATTGTTTTGGTGACGTTCATTTCTCAATATTATTCAAATAATTTAGTAGACTACACCATCTATGACTAGTTAATAGGGGCGGGAGCCTTGGGGTAGTGGTTAGCACCGCTGGCTTTCACGCCAGAGTTCGGGGTTCGGTTCCCGGTCTCGGCGGTTTGAAAGAAACAAAAAGTTTCTTCCCCATCCACGTGTGAAAGTTAGTATTGTGGGGAGCCTCCGTGACCGAGAGGTAGCATGCTCGGCCTCAAACCGCAAGGGCTCGAATTTCAAATCCTGTGTCTGGAGGACAGTGTCATCTCGATCATCTCACCATCTTAAGTAGGTTCTCCTGGCCCAGTTTAGCCTATATGTGCACAAAGGTGGCCTAAAGCCCGATTCATTTCATGACCAGTTAATACGTTCTTATTTTGAAAACTATGCCTAGAGATACATAACAGAAGGATACATTTGTTCACTACTTGTATTTACATAAAAATACTTGATTTTTTCACATCATATGATTTTAATAAATAACAAATACTAATATGAGTTTTATTGTCATAATTGTGTTCCTTGACCACGAAAACATATTGAACACGAAAATCATTAGAAAAGGATAACTATTGACAAAGTTATAGCGATTTACATCATATAATAGCGCCAGTTGGCGGCCATTTTGTTTTCGCTAATTTAGACACTTTCGGAATAAAGTGAAATTATGAATCCAACTAGTTCTTCACTAAATGATGTCAGCAGGCTAGACGCTATTCCTGGGTTATTAAGCTACATGTCTGTGTTGCTGGTTTGTTTGTAAGAAACACTTGCCATGTGTTGAAATGGTAGCATATGTTGGCTGGCTGACTATACTGTGGATAGCAGTCTTGTACAAGAAGGTGATAATAATGTTAACATAAACTGTCAAGCAATTGATGGAAAGAATACATTACATGTGATGGCGCGGGTATCGTTTCAAGCGCAGGCAACAAATAAAGCCCCAACTCACGAGAAAATTTTTTTTTGCGAGAAAAATATCTTGTCGTATCTGGGATATGTGTGTCATGCTGTATTTCAATGTACAGAGCCAAGTGTAATGAGAACGCCTACTGGCAACAGTGTCTTTAAATGTATGCCCGCATGTAAATGTATGAAAACAGGAAATTCCTGTTTTTAGAATGAGCTGACATATACAAATCAATTGTATATTTTGTCGCTGAGATGTACGCGGCTAATTTAAATGAATTAAACCGAAAAATATATAAAAAGAAAAAAATACAAATATAAAAAGGACCAGAAAAGTGCCAAACTGTCTGGATACCGTATTCTACGAAACTCAATAACCTTGACCTCGATTATTGTCACCCAGCTAGCTAATACAATAAAGTATGGGGGAGGGGGTCTCATATAACTTTGTTTTTACCGAGCTCCCATTCAAAACGGTTTCCGGTGACGTCACTGCGTTTCAAAGAATAGACATGAAAGTCTACATCGTATATACCATGGCCATTTTTCCAAATATATACATAGGCCCTAATACAATGACTACGCACAAAAAGCAAGTTAGTATGGAGATATGTGACCTATACATATGTGATTCTAGATAAAAAAAACAGATATATAAAATAACTACATGAGCCTATTATTATATACATGGTAGCAAAACAGACACTGGAAAAAACTGAGAAATGGTACTTGTCCCATCTTCCGACAGCAAGGCTTGCGGAGTGAAGCTATACACCTTTCCCAATAGCAACACGTCACACAGTGACTAAAAGCTGAACTATTTAGTTGGCAGTCCTGTCACACTCTTTTCTATTACAACACGCCACACAGTGATTAAAACTGAACTATTTAGTTGGGAGTCCTGCTTATGCGCAAAATTGTGCAAACAGTGTATTACTGTCACGTCTTGCTGCCAACTGTTTTCATTAACCGCTATTGTGCAAATATAGCGGTCTCTCTTTCTCTACTGTATTTGAAGTGCACTTTGCTGTCCTATGATTTCGCCTCCGTCAATTATGTTACGTAATGGTAAATAACGTAATGTTATGACCACAATGGTGTGTGACATCATGAAGGTGGTGACCAGAGATCAAGGACCCTGCAGGCCACTTACTGCTGAATTGTCAGATCAAATATATATATAAAATAAAAATAAACTAAAATTGTGATTGGCTAACCGAGCATCTACGGAAACGTGTAATAACTTTCAGTGACATTTTATTGGGCATGAAACTTGTTTCAAAACGTGTTATATTCGCTATTAGTCCGTGGTCTGACAAGGGTGGTTAACACTTAACACTTTGACCGCCGGTGCCGCATATATTCGTGTTTTTCATTTTTATTATCACATTAAGTACCACATTTTAAACATTTTAAAGATAAAATGTGACATTAATCAGCAATATTTGAAAACAGTTGACCTCCATTTTGTCAAATCTAAATAATTTTTACTTACTTGAAGTTGTGAATCGCGTCAGCGAGACACAACTTCAAGTGGGTGAAAATTCAGATTGAATAATTTGGCGATTAAAGGGTTAAAACGCCAAATGATATTATTTAAATTATATTATTTAAATTTGCTCCATTTACCCGTTAAGTTATCACCCACATTTATGTTTAATTGGAGACGACACATTTGCAAATCTTGATGTTTAAACACTCATTTCGTTCACAATTACATTTGAATAAAACATATTTCAAACAGTTCTAGTCCTACTTAGCGATGAAAGGGTCATTGACGCGTGAGCGCTCCCCTCGACACGGGCGGATGCATCTGACGCAATAACCAGTAGACACAAGGCCGTCAATCAAGGGGGATTAAATGTTCACATCAAAACACCAACTCGACAACTTTTAGCATTTATCAGAGGTATAGGTTGTAATAAAAAAAACCATTAAATGCTAACAGCTGGAAAAAATGCTGAAATAACTACATTTTAGAAGCTGGACCACGACAACAACGGACAACGGACGACACTATATGTGACAACAATATCTGAGTGAAAGAAGAGTTATGAAATTACACATAAACATGTAATGGTTGGCTATATGGGGACTACTATTTATAGTAAGCCCTGATTGTCTTAAAAATACTCTCAGCGCCTCCGGCGCTAGGGTTCCATCAATCAAAAATCATTGGGTGGACGTGTTTGCTGGGTAAGCGATGGCCAAAGTTAATCCCCTTATGTTTTAGCTTTTACCTACTAAGCTACCCAATTTAAATTTTCACCCACTTGCTGTTGTGTCTGGCTACCGTGATTTAAAACTTCAAGTGGGTGAAAGTAACCCGTATTATGCCTAAGCATACATTTTATTCTCAATAACAGTGAATTAAACGTCTAATAAAACAGATTAACCCTTTCAGGTCTGAGTTTATCATTGTCATCTTCAACCACTACAAGCCGCGAATTGCTATCGCAATTCTCGACTTGTAGTGGATGAAGATGATTTGATGTGGTATAAAAATTAAGGAAAATTGCAATGTATTGGTAAACCCGTTTAATGGAAATTTCCATTCTAAAACCCTTCATTGTAGGAAAATTAATTATGTTTTTATAGATGTGAAATGATGCTTCAATGCATCGTGAGGGCTTAAATGGTTAAAAGGTCCTGCTTAGCGCGTGACGGGTTAGCGTGTTATGTGGACAGTGAGGTGAGCTAGCACCAGGCGTCCACCCAGTGCCGACAGCGTCCAGAGGGTTCGTGGGGATAGTGTGAACCCTTGTCCTGCTGGAGACTCTTATATAAAGTATAAAGAGTGGTAATTTTTGTGCTGCGAATTCACCAGTTAGGCTAGATATAGAGACGAAATTCCCGTATTTATTATTTTTGACATGGTTGTCGATAAATAGAAATCAGGAATTTCGTCTCTATATCTAGCCTAACTGGTTAATGCGCAGCACAAAAATTTAAAAACTTTTGCAGTTCTAGTCTATGGACATGTTTACATCATATGGTCATATATAGAAGCCAAAATAAAATCACCGATTTTTTGATGATTTTAGTATGGGCCAGTCCCTTTAAGAAAATAATAATGACGTTAGTCCACCGTTGGTTAATGTTAGCGGTCATTGATCTCAGCCGTTGTACATTTCCCATTTTACTTTAGGTTTGACAGACAGGCAAACATTCATATCTAATATAACTGGGCGAAAAATACTGTTTTGGACCATTATTATATTTCTAAGAACCAGTTAAGTCACTACTATCATAACTATATGCTGTCAACAATACAGCTAGATTTAAGTCCATGGTTTTCCTCTTTAACCATGTTCATCCTGCTGGTCCCGTATATCAACATACTGTCCGTTCAAGCCCGAATTTACCATTTAAATTCATTTAAATCATTAAAAAATGGGCATATATTGCTAAAACAGTTTTAGGAAAATTTCCACTCTGAAACCCTTAGTTGTAGGAAATCATGACCGTTTGTAGGGATGCAGCGTGATGCTTTATGTATCCTGAGGGTTTAAAAGGTTAAAACAAGCTGCAAGCCAAAAAAATACTACCCGAATTCGCTACAGTCTGTGAGAGAATCTCAGCCGAGCAAATACATCTCACCTCGTACGGTGAAGACGAGCAGGGCAGAATTCGTTATACGAATTAGGTCAGACCCTCTTTCGTGTATTCCTCCCTGTGATGCTTACAGAATAAATGCTTGTTGTTATGTATGTAAACATATTTATTTCCATATTTATTGATTACCCGAGTAGCACTATATCGCTTGTCAAGGGGCTTTTCTAACTTACTGACATACTCTCGGGTTACTGCCATGTGTCTTTGTACTGCATAAATACAAACTCGACCACAGTTTGTCTCACCTTCCCTGCAAACACGGGGATTTCACCCAATGCTGTTTCGATGTTGGCCCACCGTCTTCGACGCTGGCCCAACATTGAAGCAGCACTGGATGAATGCCCCGTGTTTGCTGGGAATTGTGTTGCTGGATGCTAACAGCGCATAACCCTGTGTCCTGCTGAATTGTTGGCTGCTAGTTTTTCGTCATTTGAAGCCGGAATTGCTAACGCGATTTCCAGCTTCAAATGGCGAAAAATGTCACTATTTATCAAGAATAGACATTTGTGAAATCATTTTTTGATTACTTAAGTATCTACTATCTCAGTGGGTTTAACCCTTTAAGTGCTAATCGCGGGTTTTAAAAAGCCTTCTTCAGCCTTTTTATTTGTCACATAAACAAGAAAATCTAGATGAGAAATGATCATTACTTATAGGACTACGATATTCTTTCATTCAAGATAATACATATGTAAGTAATTTTCACCCACTTTAAGTTGTGGGTCGCGGTAGCGAGACACAACTTCAAGTTGGTGAAAATTCAAATTAAATTACTGAGCGCTTTGAGGGTAGACTTATATTATGCGGCCCTGGCAGTACAAGGGTCTATTATAACACCCCAGCGGATCACTGCCACTGTTTAGTTACGTCACTTTCTACCCAGCTAACTCGTAATGTTATTCAATGCTGGCTAATGTTGGGGCAGCCTCGCACACTTTGGCCAACATTAAGCCAGCACTAGGGCGACCTTCACGTGTCAGCGGGCAGTGGCTCTCTGGTCATGTGACCTTTGCCAGCCAGTCACGTCTCACCACGCACGGTGACGAGTCATATACACAGTACATTGTCCCAATGCTGGCTCAATATAGAGTCAATGCTGGCCCACCGGCTACGGTCTTAGCCAAACATTGAGCCAGCGTTTACACAGTGTCTCTTATTGCTGAGAGACACGTCTATGTGTAACTGCACTGATTTCAGAGCCACGTTGATCGCTGCGTCAGTGGTTCACCCATTATAAATAACTTTCGGTTTTCTATTCCAGCATCACAAAGATCTTGTGACAAGATGAACACGGTCATCTACCTAGTCATTCTCGGACTAGTCGCCCTCTGTCGGGCTGATATTCAGGAAAAGGACAATGTATTGGTTCTTAATTCGGACAACTTTGAAGAGGCGCTGACTAATGAATTTATTCTGGTAGAATTTTGTGAGTATGATTTACTGAATGAATAATATTAATAAATATATTTACTGCTTTATGACTGTGTAGTTAGGCCAGTGATTTTCCCACTAAAAGATTGTTTTTATCTTATCTTCCTCACATTTCCATTAGAAAAGTTAAAACTGGCCTTAACCTTTCCAAATAGAAATGAGAGAAAGTTAAGATGAGAGGAATATCAAGGTTTTCAAGGAGAAGGCCCATGCTTTATCATCATAAATGAGTCCGAGCATAATTATGATAATAAACACTACCTACAATTTGCTTTCTTTTTATTGAATAAATCGTTGTAAATATCTCCATATCATTTTGCATATTTATGATAAAACTTTGGTTAATTAAGATGTATTAAGTTTATGTCATTTATTTCAGATGCACCATGGTGTGGCCACTGTAAATCTTTGGCTCCAGAATACGCAAAAGCTGCTACTTCACTGAAAGAGGAGGGCTCACAAATCAAGCTGGGTATGGTCGACGCAACCGAAAACACCGACCTAGCACAGAAATACCAAGTCAAGGGATATCCAACTCTCAAATTCTTCAAAAATGGAAATCCTACTGATTACACAGGTATGTGTCATGATTCTATCCAGCAAAGGCAAAGAACAGTAACTAATTACTTGTGAAGTGAGCAGTCAACGCTGATTGCCTTTGCACGAAGTATTTCTAACCCTTTAACCGCCAAATTATTCAATTTGAATTTTCACCCACTTGAAGTTGTGTCTCGCTGACGCGATCCACAACTTCAAGTGAGCGTAAATTATTCAGATTTGACAAAATGGTAGTCAACTCTTTTCAAATCTTGCTTGTTGATGTCACATTTTACCTTTAACATATTTAATATGTGGTACTTAATGTTCTAATAAAAATTTCAAACCCGAATATATGCGGCACCGGCGGGTAAAGGGTTAAAGGCAATCAACAGCAACTGCTTTCTTGAAAAGTAACCAGTTACTGTTTTTTTCTCAGTGCATGCCATAGTTTATTTTGATGCAAAGCGATATAACATTTTGTGACTTTTAGACATTTATAAACACTGTCTGTGAGAATACCAGAGATTTGTGAGCTTATACGTGTTACATACCATGCAGCCAGGACGGGACTTGGGTGCTGTGCCAGTTTATAATAATAGGCCAGCGTCGTGGGTGTGTACTAGCAGTAAACCAATGACGTCTCCTTTTATTGGGTCAGATATATACATTATCTGATGATAGCCATAGCAGTTTTTAGATAACTAATTAGCGTTGGCATAGTTTATGGGTTCGCTTAATAATTTGGTCTTCATTAGTCTTTGTAGCTATGGCGGATGCAGAGGGGATCAGGATCCTCCTGACCAACCCCCCCCCCCCTAACCCCCTTCCCTCCCCCCAAACTCCTGACTCCTCTAACCCCCTTCCCCCCTCCCAGCCCCCATGACCCCCCCCCCCCTTTCAAAAACTACATCGCCTAAACATTGTTCTGAGATGCCATAACATCATTCTGTATTTGTCACTTAAAATGTCTAGTGTGCACATAGCGAAGATAACATGAACAAAGACTGGGAAACATACGGCGATCTAGACTACATGTATCAGCTTTATTTAGTATGCTGAAATTGTTACGTTAACTTTTCACTTCAAGCGTTTTAGATCATCGTTTTAATTTACATGATTGAGCTGTGTAATAGCCTTATTCTTGACAGTAGTAGTAGCATGGTAACAGTTTAAGACAAATTGTGTGCATACAACAACAAAACAAAGTCATGACAGTAAAGTGAATGAACATGAGTGCGGGCATGGTATTGTTACAATATATATTTTAACATGATAGCCACCCCTCCTCCGTTCAGGGTTTGCAGTCTCAGGGTTAAAGCTACGCACACATAGTGACAAGCTATTTGCCCTCCTTTCAGTGCCCTGAGCTGCACAGACACAAACGTTCAGAGTAACATATTTTTCTCGTTGACAGGAGGACGAACAACAACAGAGATTGTGGATTGGGTGAAGAAGAAAACAGGACCTCCTGCAATGACAATAGAAAATGTCGATGCTGCTTCTGCTATGATTGAAAAGGATGAAGTTGTTGTGATTGGATTTTTCGATGTAAGTTTTAGCAAAATATAACTGACTCAAAATCGTTTTTTTTCTTCATTCTATAAAGTTTTGGGTTCTGCTTCACAAAGTAAGTTAATTGAAATTATATCAAAACCTTGTGCTGGGCGCGCCAATCAGCGTTTTCAATTTACAAACTTATTTTAATTTTGAATTATCTTTCTCTCTTACAGGACGCCGAGTCCGATGCTGCCAAAGATTTTCTGTCGGTTGCCAGTGGTATGGATGATATTCCATTTGGTATTACAACAAACAAAGATGTTTTCACTGCACACAATGTTGAGAAGGACAGCGTGGTCCTCTTTAAAAAGGTGAGTTGACTTACTTCATGTTACACTCTCATGTTACAGCATACCTCTATCACGCTCACATTGAAATATTGTTGCCATCAAAATACAACAGGAGTGAAGTCTTAATGAAGTCTTAATGATAACAAATTTCATATTAATTTAACAAAACTATTTTAAATAAATCACACGAAAACAAAATGAGAATAATGCGAAAGTTGCTTTTTTTAGTATAATTATAATTAAAAAAACCTATAAACCTACCATACGGAAGTAGAGAACTAGAGATGTGTTTGCCCAGCTCTGATGCTAATCATGCAATATTTGTATTACTATTCATTCTAGTTTGATGAGGGTCGCAATGATCTTTCTGATGATTTAACCGTCGAGACCATAGAAGCACATATTGGCGCAAATCAACTCCCAAATGTCATTGAATTCACGCAAAAGGTACGTGTTCTGTGTCTGTGGTAAAGGCTTCACTTACAGCCATAGTCTCATTGCGTAGGGAAGAAGGTTGCTCCGATAATGCTAGTAGGCATTTATTATTTAAAAATAAAAAGTTATACTGCTTTAAAATTGAGTTATAGAACATTGATCTTGTTATTTTTAATTTAATAAAAGTTTTTTTATCCAAACATATTAATTGTTATTATACAGAGTGCACAGAAAATCTTTGGAGGCGAAGTAAAGAATCACCTGCTGTTGTTTATAAGCAAAAAAGCTGAAGATTTCCAATCAATTATTGACCAGTTCACAGGAGCTGCTGTTGACTTCAAAGGAAAGGTGGGTTCATATCAAACCGAATTTTACATAACTCCATAAGAATATTAGCGTAATGGTTGCTTTGTTATCAGACACAATCATGCTTTGCATCAGACATATACACTCGTAAAAAAATACACACAAATTAAATGGGAAAAGTAGCTTTGGTGTTATCATCTAGAATTTAATTTAATTTTGAAAACGATGGCAACTCGCCGTGGTGCGAAAGGCAGAATAATAATTGTTTTCCCAACAGGTCTTATTTAAATTATCACCCACTTGATATTTTTTTCAATTTGGGACCAAACATTTGCAAATTTTGATGTTATTGTAGTCATTTAATACCCAAATAAGATGGGAATTGACGCGAGTATAAATGCCACGCACATTTGATAACCACCTACTTTCCACTGGACGAAGTAATATAATAATGTCTATTTTTTGGTTTTGGCTCACAGGTGCTGCACATTTACATCAACATCGACGAAGATGACAACCAGAGAATACTCGAGTTCTTCGGACTTAAAAATGAGGACGCCCCTACAGTTCGTTGCATACACCTGGAACAGGACATGACGAAGTACAAGCCCGACTTCACAGAGTTGACAACGGAAAATTTCAAAACATTCACAACAAATGTTTTGGATGGAAAAGTAAAGGTGCGCATAATAATAAGAGTCATTTTTCTTAAATTATGTAATCATTTTCTAAATGTTTATTATTCCGTCTGTCAAATGTGTTTTACTTAAGTGTACATTAAAATGAATACTGAATGTCACGCATTCAGCTGATTGGCTTCTAATTTTACAATGATAGAAACTCCCATGAAATCCTGCTAAATTTAACTATTTGGTCAAAGACATACTCCATACGTGTACAAATTTGAAATATTAAAATATGATATGGGAATTAATTAGTCATCATAATTTAAAGAAGAACTTTGTTTTATACGCTTGGGCTTGTGTTCGATCTTACAACATTAACTTTACCTTCTTGAATTTGTATGTTTTAAATCACAAGTTGGCAGTGTACAGATTCATGCCATTTTATATTTAAAAGTCGGTCTCATAAGTTTTAAAATAAAAAATATAACTCTAGTCGATATCAGTGATCAGCTTAATCATAATCAGAATGTTAACCCTTAAAGTGCTATGTTATAGAATTTTAATCCACTTGAACTTGTATCCCGCTTCCGCGACCCACAACTTCAAGTGGATGAAAACTACTCATATTTCTTTAATTTGAGACCAAACATTCGCAATTTTCGATGATTAAACACCTACCTTATTCCCTAGAGCAGTGATTTAATTGGCTGATAAAACTGAGTAAAAACAAACATAGTCGTCTTAGGGCTTAAATGGTTACAGGTCGATCTACCTCTTGTGATATTTATGTACCATCTGTCTCCCTCCACAGCGCCATCTGATGTCTGCGGACGTTCCTGAAGATTGGGACGCAAAGCCAGTCAAAGTGTTGGTCGGAAAGAACTTTGATGAAGTCGCCAAAAACCCAGACACTGCTGTTCTTGTTGAGTTCTGTAAGTTCAATGCACAATTTGCTTTAATCATTCTAATTACAACATCTGTTATTAATAGATAAAACAATTATTTCCGAATATTTTAGTTATAATACATGCTTTTCAAGAAAATTTGATGCAGAATAATACAGAAAGAGATTGGTCTGTCATCATATTTATTAAGTAATTTTTCCCCACCTTGTGTGTCGTGGTAGCGATATACAACTTCAAGTTTGTGACAATTATCAGCCCTCCACAGATGCCAGCTGGCTTTTGTGTAGGGTCAGTAAAAATGTCTATTGCACTGAGTCTCAGGTTATTGCTATAATATTGACTGAAGTAGACAATAGACACACATATTAGCACATGGCAGAAAAATAAGTTATGTTTTTGTATGTTTCTTTTTTCAGACGCTCCGTGGTGCGGACACTGCAAACAGCTCACTCCAATCTGGGATGAATTAGGTGCCAAGTACGAGGACAACAAAGATATCATTATTGCAAAGGTGGATTCGACTGCCAACGAGTTGGAAGATGTACACATTCAGAGTTTCCCAACCATTAAATATTTCCCTAAGGGCAATGGTGATGTAAGTGTTTATAGATGACTTGTTTCATATTTACACGTGGTTATCATCATTTGTATTATGCTCCGGCGTAAAATGTATACTATTATGTTTTGTATTCATTTAATAGTTGCCATATCCTGTATGTACTTATTCAAATTTATGAAAAATAGACTCCAAATATTTGTTTACCTAAGCTAAATGAGAAAATAATTCGTTGTGCTTTGATTTCAGGTGATTAATTTCTCTGGAGACAGAACTTTGGAAGGATTCAGCAAATTCATTGACAGCGAGGGTGTTGACGGTGGCTCTGCTGAATATGAGGGGGTAAGACATTTTATTTCTGGTATTTCTGACAGCCTGGCAAACACAAGACGTTGCACCAACGCTGTTTTAATGTTAGATGAAACTTTATGACGCAGACTGTTGTGATACCTCCATTCGGCAATAATACTAATGCACCTATTTACGTGGTGAACCGCCTAATATCTCGCATATCTTGCTGTCGATGCTGTTATTTGTCGATGCTGGATGTTCTAAAAAAGAAAGGGCTTCCTAACGCGCTTTAAAATAAACTGATATTTTAACTAATAATGTGTTAAATAATAATGTTTAGCGAATAATGCTATTGAGAGAATTGGTAGATATCGTTCTCTAATTTTATTTTTGTTTTCATTTAGGAGGGAGACGAAGATGATGATTCCGAAGAAGAAAACGATGTTCCCGAAGAAGACGGTGTAAAAAAAGACGAGCTGTAGACACAACCAGTCCTTAGACACAACCATTATTTAGACGCAAACAGTCTCCAAACGCAGCCAGGCTTTAGACACAACCAGTATTTAAACATACTCGGTCGTACCTTGTCTTTTGTATTGTGTCCAATGCCTTTATCAACATTTTATTTTGAAGGGTCATATCCAGAGTGTGTATTTCCCTTGAATTTCATCTGGTGATAGAAAGGGTTAATCATTTATGTTTTCGTTAAACTCATGCATTCATCTGACTCATGCATACATCTGACATTCATCTAGGCCTATGTAATAGGCTTTTGTCATTTCCTTCACATGAAGCGAGTACGCAAATGTGTTCCCTTCTTTCATTTGATACATTTTTTAAACATTTTCAAAACTATGTATTCATGGCAATATGCGTATGTCATTTTCTTCAAATGAAGCGAGTACGTAAATGTGTTTCACTTATTCATTTGATACCTGTTTTGATTTAGGGGATCTTGTTGGAATCCAATTACAAGTAAAATGATACCGCAATACTAATCTTTTTCACTCATTTGTAAAAATCTCCAGTTATGTTCATTTTGTATTGATAGTAGCCCCCCCCCCCCCCTATGATATATTATAGTATGTCAATATAATATAATGCTTTGCCATGCTATTATCATCAAAGCGGGTAAATGTTTTTCATAAACTATAAATTGACGTATATGTTATGTATATTTATTATGTATATTTGAAACGATAAAATACATCATGATATAAATACTCTGTTAATATTCTTTCTGATTTATATAAATGAGAGCTATGTTGCCTATTACGTGTTGTTTTATGTGTTAGTATGACGACGGTTATAGAGTGTCATATTATAGGATTTTATTTATCATCCACTTAAAGACCCAACTAAAACTCCAGAACTACCCTGCACAAAGTAATCATCCGTTATATTTTAAATATTGTTTTAATGGTGAGAGTGCTTCATCGGTGCGACTTAGCCCACATGGATCGAATTACTGGATTCGAATTTTTTTTGTCATGTGGATAAAACGTATCTTCAAAATTTTGAACCAAGTCAACATAAAAGTCGGGCAAGCGCTGCTAGAATGCCGAGAAAAACAATACACAATATGGCTCACTACTGCGCAAATTTCTGGCTGAAATCACACAGTGTTTCGGCTTCAATACAGGCTCATTGAAATACTTAGTGTTCCGCCATACAAGCAAAACACTTCACCCTGTACCGCTTGATGATCGGGCCAGGTTCACGTTCATAGATGACTTCTACTATTTTTGACTAAAGGTATTCATGTTATTAATGAGCGGATTTTGTGCGTATTATCGCCCATTGAAATTGTTGAGAAAGAGTTTACATTTCCAGTATTATTCACAGAACATTTCATCGCAACATATACGTCAATTAGTTTGCCAAACTAAAATCACTTCATGTGTTCTTCAGATTTCATGCTCGCGGTTGTGAACAAAAATCTCAATTCGGTGGAAATTATTTAGATTTGTCAAATTAGAGGCTAATTATCTTAAGATCTAAGCCTAGAGATTAGAAACTAAGTAAAAACTATTCAGAGAGTAAGAGACTGCACACCTCCGCCGAGATAAATGATCTTAATGACCCTAAAACCTATAGAATTAGTATTACATTCGTTCATAAAGTGAGTAGAAAAATTTCACTGGAGATTATCAATAAATATGACGTCATATATTCATCTTCTTCATTCATTCATAGAGGTCGGTAGATGTAGTAACAGTACATAACAGTAATGTGAGACTATGACGTCGTAAAGTTGTCTTCCATACAGTTACCTCAATGTACTTTACCACCAATCCCTGAGATCTGAATCCTGTATCCGGATCGTAATTCAGATCATCCCTAAAATTTAATCGATTGTTTCATGGCCCGAGACACCCTTCTTTCATGCAAATCTGCTCACAACTTTTTAAATAATCAGACAGACAGACAGACAGACAGACAGACAGACAGACAGACAGACAGACAGACAGACAGACAGACAGACAGACAGACAGACAGACAGACAGACAGACAGACAGACAGACAGACAGACAGACAGACAGACAGACAGACCAACCAACAACGCCAAAAGCATAACCTTTCTGGTGGAGTTAATTATTCAGATTTGTAAAACTGATTGGAGACATATTTTCGAAACGTGCCATTTGAAGTGTTAATGTAACGATTATAGTTGCGACTGGGGCTTAAAAATCTCACTTGCAACACTTAGTCTGAGTTGAAAAGACATCGTGCCTTAAAAAGAGTGTGATTGTTTCCATTTTTGTCATCAGTTCATGAAGATTCTGCATATTGTTTCAAATGTAGTGCCCTTCATAAAAACAGTTGACTCAGAACCCAGATCGGTTTTAAACAAATACTACATTATGGGCTTGTTTTTTTTCAAATATATTTTTTTTAACTCGCATCTTCCTAATTTTCAAAGATTTATCGCACCAGCCAACCAAGTTGTCGGACACATGGTATGACAGTTGTATGCGATTTCCTGATCCGGATGTCTGATCCATTTGATAAAACGGACACATTAGTACACATTAGCACATGTGCTACTTGGGAATCCTAATAAATATGTTCAAACCAAAACGGACAGATGGAATGGCGGCCGTGTTACGACGTTAGTCACCGCTTGTATGTGTGGACACACACACCAACATAACGTGAGATAGATATACACGAATACGAAAGCGATCAGGGTATAAATATCTCTTGTTATTTAGGTCTAGGTGTTCAAATGTATACGTATTCTGCTGTGCAAAGCCAAAAGTCGTTACCTTCTTACACTACAAATAAAAAGCCAAAAGGCAGTATCTGTGTACTTTACAAGTAAGCAAATAAGTAAGCAAATACTGCCTTTTGACTTTGTGAACAGGATTACCTGAAGTAGTATTTTGCACTTCGCTTCCAGATTGCCTGTTGCTGAAGAAACATGAAAGGAGTTTGGACAGTTTGAATACAGAGCTTGGCTGGGCGATAATAGGGGATTTTACCTTATTTGTATACATTTTAGCATCATCGTTGACATATCCGACATTTTTATTTTTTCTCGGTCATTTTGAATTGTTTCGGCCATTTGATTTTGTTGGCTATCTTGGATTATTTAGAAAGCGGCTTATGCATAGGAAGTTAACCCTCTGGGTCCAAATTGCACTCCTTTTCTCCCTCAAAAGTTTGGACGAAGTATATTCTTCCAAACTAATAACGGCATATACCGTTGTCGTGTGTGTGTGTGCGGGGAGGGGGGTATATCCTATACTCCGATTATGACCTCCGCGATCTTTGACTTTAAATTTATATTTCAGCTGGGTCATATCAAGGCCAATAAATTAAGACGCAGCTCATATTTGAAACCAACTGTGGTGTAAATAAAATAATAAAATGGCACTGAATATTTCAATATAATGACTGCGATATATCTCTGATGCCAGTGTATGTGTGCACGTCTTCCCTACTTTAATGAATAAAAAATGCATCTGGCTTCGAGAATATATAATTCGAATGACAAAAAGTGCCATGCAAATATATTCATTCATTTTGCTGGCCATCAGACACGTATTTCACACAATACAGCCAACTGAACATAAACTAGCTCCACTAAAGGACCCTTACTCTTTCTTGTGCACTTGGACGACATGGTTGTAAACTTAGCATGTGCTATTAAATTATATGCTGACGATGCTTGCCTCATAGAAATTGTAGACTCAAGTCCGGCTGTGTCAGCGACTAAGATAAATTCTGATCTCCAGTCCTTACTTAACTGGTCTATCCAATGGCTTATGATATTCAATGCTTTAAAAAGCTTAGCATTGACACTGACTAGAAAGCGTAAACTATTACATCACCCACATCTAACTATTAATGGAGTTATACAGCACTGTCATCTCGGATTAGTAATAAATAAATCTTTAAGATGGGAAAACCACATAAATTACATACTTGGTAAGGCAGGGAAAGTTGTAAACATAATGAGATGCCTGAAATATATTCTACCCCGGAAAGCACTTGAACGACTATTTATTAACCGTATTAGACCCATAATAGAATATGCAGACGTAATATATGACAACTGTCCTAAATATTTAGCAGACAGACTCGAGGGTGTGCAGATGGAGGCTGCTCGGATATCTACTGGTGGGATGAGGCAAACCAACTCCGAAAAACTCTTATTAGAACTTGGCTGGGAACCCCTTTTTAAAAGAAGGAAGTGGCATAAACTAATTTATATGTTTAAGATCGTTCATGGGCTATCACCATTGTATTTGTCCCAAATTTGTCAACCAACAGCTAGCTCAACTAGATATGCTACACGAAGCGCTAATAACATCAGGGTCACGTTGTAGAACTTCATACTTTAAAAATTCTTTTCTTCCTTCATCTATTAGGTACTGGAACAGTTTGGATTACAGTAGTCGAAACTTAGATTCGTTATCTCTCTTTAAGCGACGCATAAAAGACAAATATGGTTATAAACGCCCACCACCTCATTATTATTTAGGTTTACGAGCAGCTTCCATCTGGCACACTCGTCTGCGTCTCGGACAGTCACAGTTATCTGCTCATCTCTTTCCCTTCGGCTTTGTTGAGTCTCCTAGATGCTCTTGTGGCGTAACACATGAGACTGTTCCTCATTATTTCCTGGACTGCCCCCTCTATGCTGCTCAACGAGAGAGACTACTGGTTGCAATTAGAAATATCATCGCTCCTACTCTACATCCGGCTACATTACCAATTTTAGACAAAGATGCATATATTAAAATTTTACTTTTTGGATCCAAAGATTTTCGGAAGAAAATATTCTTCTTTTCAGAGCCACACAAAATTTCATTTCAAACTCTGATAGATTTAGTCAACATAATAATATATTATAATTTACCTTATCCATAACCGAGTAAAATTGAGCTACGATGTTTTTTTGATCTGTGTTTGCTGCTTTAAATGAAACAGTTTTTTACGTGACATTTTGCTGAATATTAAATTAATGTTTTGTATTGTATTGTATTTTAAGGTATTGTATTGTATTGTTCTGTATTGTATTGTATTGTTCGTATTGTATTGTATTGTTCGTATTGTACATAAATGTTATGTATATGTGGAGAACCCCTCGTCTAGTGCTTAATGCGCTATTTGGGCAATCCACCTGAAATAAATATGTTTATATATACAGCGAGCACTCGGTAGATCCGAACACTCTGTAGATCATATATGTCGTTGTACCAATACTGAACAAACGTCTCTGTCACTGGGTCGCTACTCAACCAACATAGTGCTTGATTAAATTTAGGTTTTTTTTTAGAACTAGACGTTTCATGCTACCTGTTAAACACAATAGCTGGTTTATATTGATTAAATGTTAGACCACCGTCTACGACGCTGGCCCAACAACTAATCAACATTGGGCCAACGTCTCATGTAGACAGGTTTTGTTCTATACCAGTGCTATACAGATAATGATAATGTAGGCCTATTTTCGCACTTGTCAGTGTGTATGTTAACGCAGATAACACGGAATAATTCGAACATAGTAAATTACAGCCAACTCATATTCCAGGGGCTGACGTAACAAAAATCACATTTGTAAAAAGAACTGGTTAGCTTTATGTAAACCATCATGAGTGGCCTGGCAAAAGCTAGATATGATGTTATGACCGTCTGTATTGGTGAGTAAAATGATATATAAGCTGAATGCCTTCAGCTGTTATGTCTATTTGTTGTATAACCACTTGTGCTTAACATTTTGTGCTGAAGTGGTGACTTGTATTTTTAGTCATTAGAAGCTTGAAATTGATAATAACATTCCCATGTTCATACTATAATCAACTTTTAAAAGGTTTAGTAATGATGTGGTGTATGATCGACGTATTTACTATGTGTAATGGGTCGTATTTATTATAAATTTAACAACGTAATATACAGCTTCAAGTGACTGAAAGTTATTTGGATTCAGGTAAAGTCATATCATTTATAAATTCCACATATTTGGAGCATTTTTCATTTCCAGATTTTTTTTACAGAGGTGAGAGTAAAATTACGAAAAAACAAGTCTATATACACCATCAGGGCTCTAGAGGTAAATGTCTGTTCTTTCTGTTGTATTTGTTTGTATTGTTGTCTGTGGCGTGCTAGGAAATGGACAGTTTGAACTTGAAAGAAAACATGTCATGTCAGGCCTCTGGAACGACTAACAGTATCCAATAGTCATGTCAGTGACGGAGAAATACGTATAAAGCGGAATGGATTTGAAAGTGATAGAGATGATGGAAGTGACGGTGATTCTGGAAGTGATGGAGTTCCTGGAAGTTATGGAGATACTGGAAGTGATGGAGTTCCTGGAAGTGATGGAGTTCCTGAAAGAAATGGAGCTCCTGGAAGTGATGGTGATGATGGAACAGATGGAGATGATGGAAGTGATAGAGATCCTGGAAGTGATGGGTCAGCAAGGCGCCCGGGGAACAGCGGAGTGACAGGGAGAGCAGGGCGTAAAGGGGGGAGTGGAGAGACTGATGGGCGTCCAGGGCCTACAGGGCCTCTAGGGCGTACAGGGCGTACTGGTCCTACTTGGCCTACAGGGGGTACATGGCCTACAGAGCCTACAGGGTCTACAGGGCGTACAGGGCGTAAAGGAGGGGGTGGAGAGACTGATGGGCGCACAGGGCCAACAGAGCCTAGAGGGCCTACAGGGTCTACAGGGCGTACAGGGCGTAAAGGAGGGGGTGGAGAGACTGATGGGCGCACAGGGCCTGCAGGGCCTACAGAGCCTAGAGGGCCTACAGGGTCTACAGGGCGTACAGGGCGTAAAGGAGGGGGTGGAGAGACTGATGGGCGTACAGGGCCTACAGGGCCTCTAGGGCGTACAGGGCGTACTGGTCCTACTTGGCCTACAGGGGGTACATGGTCTACAGAGCCTACAGGGTCTACAGGGCGTACAGGGCGTAAAGGAGGGGGTGGAGAGACTGATGGGCGCACAGGGCCAACAGAGCCTAGAGGGCCTACAGGGTCTACAGGGCGTACAGGGCGTAAAGGAGGGGGTGGAGAGACTGATGGGCGCACAGGGCCTGCAGGGCCTACAGAGCCTAGAGGGCCTACAGGGTCTACAGGGCGTACAGGGCGTAAAGGAGGGAGTGGAGAGACTAATGGGCGTAAGGGGCGTACAGGGCCTAAAGGGCCTACAGAGCCTACATGGTCTACAGGGCGTACAGGAGGGGATGGAGAGACTGATGGGCGCACAGGGCGCACAGGGCCTACATGGCGTACAGAGCCTACATGGCCTACAGGGCATACAGGGCGTACAGGAGGGAGTAGAGAGACTGATGGGCGCACAGGGCGTACAGGGCCTACATGGCGTACAGAGCCTACAGGGTCTACATGGCATACAGGGCGTACAGGAGAGGGTGGAGAGACTGATGGGCGCACAGGGCTTACATGGCCTACAGAGCCTACAGAACCTAGAGGGCCTACAGGGTCGTCAGGGCGTATAAGGCGTACAGGGGGAAGTGGAGAGACTAATGGGCGTAAGGGGCGTACAGGGCCTACAAGACCTATAGGTCCTACAGGGCGTACTGGTACTACTGGGCGTACAGGGCCTACAGGGCCTATAAGGCCTACAGAGCCTTCAGGGTCTACAGGACGTACAGGGCGTACAGGAGGGAGTGGAGAGACTGCTGGGCGTAAGGGGCGTACAGGGCCTACATGGCCTATATGGCCTACAGAGCCTACAGAGTCTACAGGGCGTACAGGGCGTACAGAAGGGAGTGTAGAGACTGATAGGCGCACAGGGCGCACGGGGCCTACAGCGCCCAGAGGGTCTATAGGGCCTACAGGGTCTACAGGGCGTACAGGGCATACTGGTCCTACAGGGCCTGAAGGCTCTATAGGGCCTACAGGGCATACTGGTCCTACAGGTGCTAAAGGAGACAGTGGAGAGCCTGATCGTACATGGCGTCCAGGGAGTACAGAACGCAAAGAAGTGAGCGGGGAGTCTAACTGGAGTACAGGAGAGGAGGAGAGAGGAGAGCCTTGTGCACCTGGAGGAGAGGATGGGGAGGATGGGGAGGGTGGAGGGGATGGAGAGGATGAAGAGGATGGAGCGCCAGGAAAGGATGGAGACGATGGTGAGGATGGAGAGCCAGGAGAGGATGGAGTCGATGGAGAAGATGGAGAGTATGGAGTCGATGGAGAAGATGAAACTGAAGATGCAGGTAGAAGAAATGGCTCTCCTGGAAGATATGGAGATAGATGGCCAGGTACATGGTCAGCCTGGACTAGAAGAGACAGTGGAGAGAGTAGAAGGCGTGAAGCTGAGCGGTGGTGCCGTGGACAGCCTGGACAACCACTTGTACTATGTGATGTTAAAACAGGATCAGGAGAAGGACCTGCACCCGGCGGTCCTACTGGACCACCAAGAGCTAAACCAAATAAACCAAAGCCTAGATGTCATACTAAAGGACGTATGAGAACACCAGAACCACTGGGACCAAATGCACCAATAGAGCCAGCTGGTCCAGAAATAATACCAACACTACCACCTGATGCGCCGACTGCACCTGTACCATCTACCATGATGAGAACACGAGCACCAATGGGGCCGAGTGCACCAGCACCAATAGGGTCGACTGGTCCAGAGCCACATATAAGGCCTAACAAAACCAAGTTGTTGTGTGTGTCAATGTCATACCCTGATGAAGCGATAAGCGAAACATGTCGGAATAAACCTTAACAAAGAAAATAGCAATGTGTTGTCTTCTCTCACTAAATATACCAACACTACCACCTGAAGCACCTGCTGGTCCTCAGTCATCTACCACAGATGTACCAGGTCAAACAACACCCCCAACAGGACCTGAAGGCCAAAATGATCTGGATAAAAATAATGCAAGTGATCACAGCAAAATCACTTATGATGGGGGTGTATTGAAGTATACAAGTGCAACAGAGAGCAGCGATATAATACATCAAGAAATCCATGAGCACGAGGACGACGCCCACAAAATAGGTGAGTGTTGAACATTTAAGTCTTATGAAATAAGAGTAGGGCATAGTTCTGACTTCGGGCTTCCTTCTGTCGCGATATTGCCTCATATGTGCAGAAAGCGACGTAAAGCAATATTCACTCACTCATGTGCTAATTACAGCCATGTTAACCCTTTCAAATGTTTTTGTATAGACCATGAAGACCAAAGAGTTTTCAATTTGAAATCATCATAAATGTCTTCGTTAGCTGCTGCTTCCGCACCATTTGAGTACCTATCTTATGAGTCTACGGCCATGATAATTGTTCAATTCGTTCAGTGGGGGTACCAACTTTAGGCGTCAGAATCTGACGTCTATCAAATCTTAAGTAATATAACATATGTTATATAATATATAAAGCATTTGATGTAGCGCATGGTATTCGGTTATTCCTCAACTAATTCTCAACAAATTTTCATGGCATTTACAAACACTAATTTTTAACCCTCTGTAAACTAGCATGAAACGTTCGCAAAGTAGAAGGGAGTGATGACAAGATTAAACCATTTGACATAATTCATTCAAAAATGGGTTTATCTGTTTAAGAAGCAGGGATGTCAAAATTAGCAATTTGTAACATGGTAAAGATAATTCCCTTAAAACTATACATTATGTTATTATAGGCATATAGTCATCATAATGAATGTGTTTCTTTTGTTCAAAATTATACTGTTTCAAATTATGAATGGTCTGTAAGAGGTGTGGAATTAGTTGATTGTGAAAGCATTAAACACTTCGGTGCGCGCTGGATAATGTAATTTGCGATAACGAATACTGACATGCCAGGTTGTCTATGGGACTCAGCTATGCGACCAGTTTTGCTGTACAGTTCAAGCTCTGTTTACATAAATAAAAAGTCGATGTTAAAAATAGAGAAATTACCAGCAAAATTGTTAAAAACAAAAGAAGCATGGGTGTACATTCTGTAAGAGCTCTTCCATTTTTAAAGCACTGAACATTAGTAAAATAGAGTCCACTATACATAGAAATTCATTAGAGCTGATCTGATAGATGCTCTTTAGCTCTTCAAGAGCTAAGATATTTTATGTATGTTCATTTGTCAAAACAACATATTTCTGGTCAAATGGTCGGTCATAAAGACTGTATGGTCCATGTGACACGTGGAAAGTACGACATATCCTTCCTGAAATATATTTTTGAAGGCTCTTATTCACGAGTGGCTAAGAATAATTTTACGAAGGGAAATGCCGTACAAGATACAAGTCTGACTGACAGTACACGGCAACTTCTAGAAAATAATCATCCTCAAAACACAATACTTTTAAACTTAATGTTGCGTTGTTTTTACCATTTGCAAATATAATTTTGCATTTACCTAATAAATTAAAGTTGTATCTCACCACCCCAACCCACAACATTAATTTGAGACTATTTTTTTGCAACTCTTGATGCTTAAATACACATTTCATTTCCAATAACAGTGATTTAATCGCCTAATTAAACGAATTAAAAATGACTATAATCGCAATGAGCGATCAAATGGTGAATATGAATACGAGTATTGTGCCCTAGCACTGGCCTTGTTCACATACTGGGCCAAAATAGTTAGTGCTGTGCCCTAGCATTGGCCTTGCCAGCATACTGGGACAAAATAGTTAGTGATGTGTCCTAGCACTGGCCTTGGTAACATAGGGCGTCAAAATATATATGACTATATAATAAGCTTTCAGGCCTTGTGCGTGACTTCATGCTGTCACCAGGAATAAACACATAGAGAGCTTTCAGGCCTTGTGCGTGACCTCATGCTGTCACCAGGAATAAACACAGCATCAAGAGTTTCCGGCATTGTTCATGACCTAGTACTGTCACCAGGAATACACACTAAATTAACAGCATTCAGGCCTTGTTCATGACCTCATGCTACAACCAGGAATACACACAATATAAAGAACTTTCATGCCTCGTTCATGCCTCATACTGTCACCAGGAAAACACATTGCTTTCATGTCTTGTCCATGACCTTATGCTATCATCAGAAATACACACAATATAATCAGCATTGGCAGGTCCAGGGAGGCGTTTGTGTATCAATCCAAATTGAGACAAACAATCGAAACAATATCGGCAAATCCGGCCGAAAACTATGCCCGCATCTATACGTGGTATGCATAGGCATGAATTTGCGTACATGTATGTGTACTTTTATCAAAAATAAAACGCAGCCTTAAAAACTTTTATGTTAGTTGTAACGTAAAGTTAAACAATAACAAGCACACTAACTATAAGTAAATCTCAAGATTCCCTCTACATTGTTTAACACCCCAAACCCTTCCACAACTATAAATTTAAGCTAGCACATAATACGGATTTGTGAGATGTAATAATTGGTAAGTTTGCAATAATTAAAAAACTTAGCAAACTTAGCAAAAATACGTCTAATTTTAACCAACTTGAAGTTGTGGGTCGCGAAAGCGTTAACTGTGAGGTGGGTGAAAATTAAAATCCTGTAAGTTGCGCTGCACAGAATATAAAGGTATTTTTTGTCATTGCGTGATGTGTGTGGTTTCAGGTATCGCAAGGCTAGACGTCGTGAGGTAAAGATATCTACTCCTGCTACACCACATTTCCCTCGTGCAGTATAAAGACACATATAACAAGGCTAGAAAGTGAATATATCTACTCCAGCTGCACCACATTCCCCTCATGCAGTATAAAGACACATATAACAAGGGTAGAAGTGAATATATCTACCCCAGCTACAGCACATCCATCTCCTGTATAAAGACACACATAACAAAAGTAGAAAGTGAATATATCTACTCCAGCTACACCACATTCACCTCCTGTATAAAGATACATATAACAAGGGTAGAAAGTGAATATATCCACTCCAGCTACACCACATTACCCTCCTGTATAAAGACACATATAACAAGGGTAGAAAGTGAATATATCTACTCCTGCCACACCACATTCACCTCGTGTATAAAGATACATATAACAAGGGTAGAAAGTGAATATATCCACTCCAGCTACACCACATTACCCTCCTGTATAAAGACACATATAACAAGGGTAGAAAGTGAATATATCTACTCCTGCCACACCACATTCACCTCGTGTATAAAGATACATATAACAAGGGTAGAAAGTGAATATATCCACTCCAGCTACACCACATTACCCTCCTGTATAAAGACACATATAACAAGGGTAGAAAGTGAATATATCTACTCCTGCCACACCACATTCACCTCGTGTATAAAGATACATATAACAAGGGTAGAAAGTGAATATATCCACTCCAGCTACACCACATTCACCTCCTGTATAAAGACACATATAACAAGGGTAGAAAGTGAATATATCTACTCCAGCTACACCACATTCACCTCCTGTATAAAGACACATATAACAAGGGTAGAAAGTGAATATATCTACTCCAGCTACACCACATTCACCTCCTGTATAAAGACACATATAACAAGGGTAGAAAGTGAATATATCTACTCCTGCTACACCACATTCACCTCCTGTATAAAGACACATATAACAAGACTAGAAAGTGAATATATCTACTCCTGCCACACCACATTCCCCTCCTTTATAAAGACACATATAACAAAGGTAGAAAGTGAATATATCTACTCCAGCTACACCACATTCTCCTCCTGTATAAAGTCACATATAACAAGGGTAGAAATCGAATATATCTACTCCTGCCACACCACATTCCCCTCCTGTATAAAGACACATATAACAAGGGTAGAAAGTGATTATATCCACTCCAGTTACACCACATTCACCTCCTGTATAAAGTCACATATAACAAGGGTAGAAAGTGAATATATCTACTCCTGCCACACCACATTCCCCTCCTGTATGAAGACACATATAACAAGGGTAGAGAGTTGAATATATCTACTCCTGCTACACCACATTTACCTTCTGTATAAAGACACATATAACAAGGGTAGAAAGTGAATATATCTACTCCAGCTACACCACATTCACCTCGTGTATAAAGACACATATAACAAGGCTAGAAAGTGAATATATCTACTCCAGCTACACCACATTCATCTCCTGTATAAAGACACATATAACAAGGCTAGAAAGTGAATATATCTACTCCTGCCACACAACATTCCCCTCCTGTATAAAGACACATATAACAAGGGTAGAAAGTGAATATATCTACTCCTGCTACACCACATTCACCTCGTGTATAAAGACACATATAACAAGGCTAGAAGTGAATATATCCACTCCAGCTACACTACATTCCCCTCCTGTATAAAGACACATATAACAAGGCTAGAAAGTGAATATATCCACTCCTGCCACACCACATTCCCCTCCTGTATAAAGACATATATAACAAGGGTAGAAAGTGAATATATCTACTCCTGCCACATCACATTCACCTCCTGTATAAAGACACATATAACAAGGCTAGAAAGTGAATATATCTACTCCTGCCACATCACATTCCCCTCCTGTATAAAGACACATATAACAAGGCTAGAAAGTGAATATATCTACTCCTGCCACACCGCATTCCCCTCCTGTATAAAGACACATATAACAAGGCTAGAAAGTGAATATATCTACTCCTGCCACACCACATTCCCCTCCTGTATAAAGACACATATAACAAGGCTAGAACGTGAATATATCTACTCCTGCCACACCACATTCCCCTCCTGTATAAAGACACATATAACAAGGCTAGAAAGTGAATATATCTACTCCAGCTACACCACATTCACCTCGTGTATAAAGACAGATATAACAAGGGTAGAAGTAAATATATCTACTCCTGCTACACCACATTCCCCTCGTGCAGTATAAAGACACATATAACAAGGCTAGAAGTGAATATATCTACTCCAGCTACACCACATTCCCCTCCTGTATAAAGACACATATAACAAGGCTAGAAAGTAAATATATCTACTCCTGCCACACCACATTCCCCTCCTGTATAAAGACACTTATAACAAGGCTAGAAAGTGAATATATCTAGTCCTGCCACACCACATTCCCCTCCTGTATTAAGACACATATAACAAGGCTAGAAAGTGAATATATCTACTCCTGCCACATCACATTCACCTCCTGTATAAAGACACATATAACAAGGCTAGAAAGTGAATATATCTACTCCTGCCAGACCACATTCCCCTCCTGTATAAAGACACATATAACAAGGCTAGAAAATGAATATATCTACTCCTGCCACACCACATTCACCTCCTGTATTAAGACACATATAACAAGGCTAAAAAGTGAATATATCTACTCCTGCCACACCACATTCCCCTCCTGTATAAAGACACATATAACAAGGGTAGAAAGTGAATATATCTACTCCAGCTACACCACAGTTACCTCCTGTATAAAGACACATATAACAAGGCTAGAAAGTGAATATATCTACTTCTGCCACATCACATTCCCCTCCTGTATAAAGACACATATAACAAGGCTAGAAAGTGAATATATCTACTCCTGCCAGACCACATTCCCCTCCTGTATAAAGACACATATAACAAGGCTAGAAAATGAATATATCTACTCCTGCCACTCCACATTCACCTCCTGTATTAAGACACATATAACAAGGCTAAAAAGTGAATATATCTACTCCTGCCACACCACATTCCCCTCCTGTATAAAGACACATATAACAAGGCTAGAAAGTGAATATATCTACTCCTGCCACACCACATTCCCCTCCTGTATAAAGACACATATAACAAGGCTAGAAAATGAATATATCTACTCCTGCCACACCACATTCCCCTCCTGTATAAAGACACATATAACAAGGGTAGAAAGTGAATATATCTACTCCAGCTACACCACATTCATCTCCTGTATAAAGACACATATAACAAGGCTAGAAAGTGAATATATCTACTCCTGCCACACCACATTCCCCTCCTGTATAAAGACACATATAACAAGGCTAGAAAGTGAATATATCTACTCCAGCTACACCACATTCACCTCGTGTATAAAGACACATATAACAAGGCTAGAAGTGAATATATCTACTCCAGCTACACCACATTCCCCTCCTGTATAAAGACACATATAACAAGGGTAGAAAGTGAATATATCTACTCCAGCTACACCACATTCCCCTCCGGTATAAAGACACATATAACAAGGGTAGAAAGTGAATATATCTACTCCTGCCACACCACATTCCCCTCCTGTATAAAAACACATATAACAAGGCTAGAAGTGAATATATCTACTCCAGCTACACCACATCCACCTCCTGTATAAAGACACATATAACAAGGGTATAAAGTGAATATATCTACTCCTGCCACACCATATTCCCCTCCTGTATAAAGACACATATAACAAGGCTAGAAAGTGAATATATCTACTCCTGCCACATCACATTCACCTCCTGTATAAAAACACATATAACAAAGCTAGAAAGTGAATATATCTACTCCAGCTACACCACATTCCCCTCCTGTATAAAAACACATATAACAAGGGTAGAAAGTGAATATATCTACTCCAGCTACACCACATTCACCTCCTGTATAAAAACACATATAACAAAGCTAGAAAGTGAATATATCCACTCCAGCTACACCACATTCGTCTCGTGCAGTATAAAGACACATATAACAAAGCTAGAAAGTGAATATATCCACTCCAGCTACACCACATTCGTCTCGTGCAGTATAAAGACACATATAACAAGGGTAGAAAGTGAATATATCCACTCCAGTTACACCACATTCACCTCCTGTATAAAGACACATATAACAAGGGTAGAAAGTGAATATATCTACTCCTGCTACACCACATTCCCCTCGTGCAGTATAAAGACACATATAACAAGGGTAGAGAGTTGAATATATCTACTCCAGCTACACCACATTACCCTCCTGTATAAAGACACATATAACAAGGGTAGAAACTGAATATATCTACTCCAGCTACACCACATTACCCTCCTGTATAAAGACACATATAACAAGGGTAGAAACTGAATATATCTACTCCTGCCACACCACATTCCCCTCCTGTATAAAGACACATATAACAAGGCTAGAAAAAGAATATATCTACTCCTGCCACACCACATTCCCCTCCTGTATAAAGACACATATAACAAGGCTAGAAAAAGAATATATCTACTCCTGCCACACCACATTCCCCTCCTGTATAAAGACACATATAACAAGGGTAGAAAGTGAATATATCTACTCCAGCTACACCACATTACCCTCCTGTATAAAGACACATATAACAAGGGTAGAAACTGAATATATCTACTCCTGCCACACCACATTCCCCTCCTGTATAAAGACACATATAACAAGGCTAGAAAAAGAATATATCTACTCCTGCCACACCACATTCCCCTCCTGTATAAAGACACATATAACAAGGGTAGAAAGTGAATATATCTACTCCTGCCACACCACATTCCCCTCCTGTATAAAGACACATATAACAAGGCTAGAAAAAGAATATATCTACTCCTGCCACACCACATTCACCTCCTGTATAAAGACACATATAACAAGGCTAGAAAGTGAATATATCTACTCCTGCCACACCACATTCCCCTCCTGTATAAAGACACATATAACAAGGCTAGAAAGTGAATATATCTACTCCAGCTACACCACATTCACCTCGTGTATAAAGACACATATAACAAGGCTAGAAGTGAATATATCTACTCCAGCTACACCACATTACCCTCCTGTATAAAGACACATATAACAAGGGTAGAAAGTGAATATATCCACTCCAGCTACACCACATTACCCTCCTGTATAAAGACACATATAACAAGGCTAGAAAGTGAATATATCCACTCCAGCTACACCACATTACCCTCCTGTATAAAGACACATATAACAAGGGTAGAAAGTGAATATATCTACTCCAGCTACACCACATTCCCCTCCGGTATAAAGACACATATAACAAGGGTAGAAAGTGAATATATCTACTCCTGCCACACCACATTCCCCTCCTGTATAAAAACACATATAACAAGGGTAGAAAGTGAATATATCTACTCCAGCTACACCACATTCACCTCCTGTATAAAGACACATATAACAAGGGTAGAAAGTGAATATATCCACTCCAGCTACACCACATTCGTCTCGTGCAGTATAAAGACACATATAACAAGGGTAGAAAGTGAATATATCCACTCCAGTTACACCACATTCGCCTCCTGTATAAAGACACATATAACAAGGGTAGAAAGTGAATATATCTACTCCTGCTACACCACATTCCCCTCGTGCAGTATAAAGACACATATAACAAGGGTAGAGAGTTGAATATATCTACTCCAGCTACACCACATTACCCTCCTGTATAAAGACACATATAACAAGGGTAGAAACTGAATATATCTACTCCAGCTACACCACAGTTACCTCCTGTATAAAGACACATATAACAAGGGTAGAAAGTGATTATAATTATATACTCCTGCTACACCACATTCACGTCCTGTATAAAGACACATATAACAAGGGTAGAAAGTGAATATATCTACTCCAGCTACACCACATTACCCTCCTTTATAAAGACACATATAACAAGGGTAGAAAGTGAATATATCTACTCCAGCTACACCACATTCACCTCGTGTATAAAGACACATATAACAAGGCTAGAAGTGAATATATCTACTCCTGCCACACCACATTCACCTCCTGTATAAAGACACATATAACAAGGGTAGAAAGTGAATATATCTACTCCAGCTACACCACATTCCCCTCCTTTATAAAGACACATATAACAAGGGTAGAAAGTGAATATATCTACTCCTGCTACACCACATTTACCTCGTGTATAAAGACACATATAACAAGACTAGAAGTGAATATATCTACTCCAGCTACACCACATTCCCCTCCTTTTTAAAGACACATATAACAAGGCTAGAAAGTAAATATATCCACTCCTGCCACACCACATTCCCCTCCTGTATAAAGACACATATAACAAGGGTAGAAAGTGAATATATCTACTCCTGCCACATCACATTCACCTCCTGTATAAAGACACATATAACAAGGCTAGAAAGTGAATATATCTACTCCTGCCACACCACATTCCCCTCCTGTATAAAAACACATATAACAAGGCTAGAAAGTGAATATATCTACTCCAGCTACACCACATTCACCTCGTGTATAAAGACAGATATAACAAGGGTAGAAGTAAATATATCTACTCCTGCTACACCACATTCCCCTCCTGTATAAAGACACATATAACAAGGCTAGAAAATGAATATATCTACTCCTGCCACACCACATTCACCTCCTGTATTAAGACACATATAACAAGGCTAAAAAGTAAATATTTCTACTCCTGCCACACCACATTCCCCTCCTGTATAAAGACACATATAACAAGGGTAGAAAGTGAATATATCTACTCCAGCTACACCACATTCACCTCTTGTATAAAGACACATATAACAAGGCTAGAAAGTGAATATATCTACTCCTGCCACACCACATTCCCCTCCTGTATGAAGACACATATAACAAGGGTAGAAGTAAATATATCTACTCCTGCCACACCACATTCCCCTCCTGTATAAAGACACATATAACAAGGCTAGGAAGTGAATATATCTACTCCTGCCACACCACATTCCCCTCCTGTATAAAGACACATATAACAAGGGTAGAAAGTGAATATATCTACTCCAGCTACACCACATTCACCTCCTGTATAAAGACACATATAACAAGGCTAGAAAGTGAATATATCTACTCCTGCCACACCACATTCCCCTCCTGTATAAAGACACATATAACAAGGCTAGAAAGTGAATATATCTACTCCAGCTACACCACATTCACCTCGTGTATAAAGACACATATAACAAGGCTAGAAGTGAATATATCTACTCCAGCTACACCACATTCACCTCCTGTATAAAGACACATATAACAAGGGTAGAAAGTGAATATATCTACTCCAGCTACACCACATTCACCTCGTGTATAAAGACACATATAACAAGGCTAGAAGTGAATATATCTACTCCAGCTACACCACATTCCCCTCCTGTATAAAGACACATATAACAAGGCTAGAAAGTGAATATATCTACTCCACCTACACCACATCCACCTCCTGTATATAGACACATATAACAAGGCTAGACAGTGAAGATATCTACTCCTGCTACATCACATTCCCCTCGTGCAGTATAAAGACACATATGACAAGGCTAAGAGAAGTGAGGTTAATATATCTACTCCGGCAACTCCATATTCCCGTTCTGTATAACAACATATGAAACAGGCGATTAGCCGTTTTCTTGTACATTTCATACGTTGATATACTTTATATTTGGATACAGAAAGATCATCACGGTGCATTTTATGTCATCTGTTGGCCATTTTATATAAGTAAATACCAATTACTTTCGCCATTACTTAAATATATGCTTATAGCCCGAAAGTAGCATGATCACCCAAAAGTGACATCTTTCAGTTTCTCAATCAGGATATATGGGAATATGAAAAATGCTATAAAATTTTAATGGACGCCGAGACCAGGTGCAGACACACATTCTGCTTTGAATGGACGCCGAGAGCAGATGCAAACACACATTCTGATTTGAATGTACGCCGAGACCAGATGCAACCACACATTCTGATTTCAATGGACGCCGAGACCATGTACAACCACACATTCTGATTTGAATGGACGCCGAGACCAGATGCAACCACACATTCTGATTTGAATGGACGCCGAGACCAGATGCAACCACACATTCTGATTTTAATGGACGCCGAGACCAGATGCAACCACACATTCTGATTTGAATGGACGCCGAGACCAGATGCAACCACACATTCTGATTTCAATGGACGCCGAGACCAGGTGCAAACACACATTCTGATTTTAATGGACGCCGAGACCAGGTGCAAACCACACATTCTGATTTTAATGGACGCCGAGACCAGGTGCAACCACACATTCTGATTTGAATGGACGCCGAGACCAGATGCAACCACACATTCTGATTTCAATTGACGCCGAGACCAGGTGCAAACACACATTCTGATTTTAATGGACGCCGAGACCAGGTGCAAACCACACATTCTGATTTTAATGGACGCCGAGACCAGATGCAAACACACATTCTGATTTGAATGGACGCCGAGACCAGATGCAAACACACATTCTGATTTCAATGGACGCCGAGACCAGGTGCAAACCACACATTCTGATTTTAATGGACGCCGAGACCAGATGCAACCACACATTCTGATTTCAATGGACGCCGAGACCAGGTGCAAACCACACATTCTGATTTTAATGGACGCCGAGACCAGATGCAACCACACATTCTGATTTGAATGGATGCCGAGACCAGGTGCAACAACACATTCTGATTTCGATGGACGCCGAGACCAGGTGCAAACACACATTCTGATTTCAATGGACGCCGAGACCAGGTGCAAACACACATTCTGATTTTAATGGACGCCGAGACCAGGTGCAAACCACACATTCTGATTTTAATGGACGCCGAGACCAGGTGCAAACACACATTCTGATTTGAATGGACGCCGAGACCAGATGCAGACACACATTCTGATTTCAATGGACGCCGAGACCAGGTGCAAACCACACATTCTGATTTTAATGGACGCTGAGACCAGATGCAACCACACATTCTGATTTCAATGGACGCCGAGACCAGGTGCAAACACACATTCTGATTTTAATGGACGCCGAGACCAGGTGCAAACCACACATTCTGATTTGAATGGACGCCGAGACCAGATGCAACCACACATTCTGATTTGAATGGATGCCGAGACCAGGTGCAACAACACATTCTGATTTCGATGGACGCCGAGACCAGGTGCAAACACACATTCTGATTTCAATGGACGCCGAGACCAGGTGCAAACACACATTCTGATTTTAATGGACGCCGAGACCAGGTGCAAACACACATTCTAATTTTAATGGACGCCGAGACCAGGTGCAAACACACATTCTGATTTGAATGGATGCCGAGGCCAGTTGCAAACACACATTCTGATTTGAATGGATGCCGAGACCAGGTGCAACAGCACATTCTGATTTTAATGGATGCCGAGACCAGATGCAAACACGCATTCTGATTTTAATGGACGCCGAGACCAGGTGCAAACCACACATTCTAATTTTAATGGACGCCGAGACCAGATGCAACCACACATTCTGATTTCAATGGACGCCGAGACCAGGTGCAAACACACATTCTGATTTTAATGGACGCCGAGACCAGGTGCAAACCACACATTCTGATTTTAATGGACGCCGAGACCAGGTGCAAACACACATTCTGATTTGAATGGACGCCGAGACCAGATGCAAACACACATTCTGATTTCAATGGACGCCGAGACCAGGTGCAAACCACACATTCTGATTTTAATGGACGCCGAGACCAGATGCAACCACACATTCTGATTTCAATGGACGCCGAGACCAGGTGCAAACACACATTCTGATTTTAATGGACGCCGAGACCAGATGCAACCACACATTCTGATTTTAATGGACGCCGAGACCAGGTGCAAACACACATTCTGATTTTAATGGACGCCGAGACCAGGTGCAAACCACACATTCTGATTTGAATGGACGCCGAGACCAGATGCAACCACACATTCTGATTTGAATGGATGCCGAGACCAGGTGCAACAACACATTCTGATTTCGATGGACGCAGAGACCAGGTGCAAACACACATTCTGATTTCAATGGACGCCGAGACCAGGTGCAAACACACATTCTGATTTTAATGGACGCCGAGACCAGGTGCAAGCACACATTCTAATTTTAATGGACCCCGAGACCAGGTGCAAACACACATTCTGATTTGAATGGATGCCGAGGCCAGTTGCAAACACACATTCTGATTTGAATGGATGCCGAGACCAGGTGCAACAGCACATTCTGATTTTAATGGATGCCGAGACCAGATGCAAACACACATTCTGATTTTAATGGACGCCGAGACCAGGTGCAAACCACACATTCTGATTTTAATGGACGCCGAGACCAGATGCAACCACACATTCTGATTTCAATGGACGCCGAGACCAGGTGCAAACACACATTCTGATTTTAATGGACGCCGAGACCAGGTGCAAACCACACATTCTGATTTGAATGGACGCCGAGACCAGATGCAACCACACATTCTGATTTGAATGGACGCCGAGACTAGGTGCAACCACACATTCTGATTTGAATGGACGCCGAGACCAGATGCAAACACACATTCTGATTTGAATGGACGCCGAGACCAGATGCAACCACACATTCTGATTTGAATGGACACCGAGACCACTTGCAAACACACATTCTGAATTGAATGGACGCCGATACCAGGTGCAAACCACACATTCTGATTTGAATGGACGCCGAGACCAGGTGCAAACCACATATTCTGATTTGAATGGACGCCGAGACCAGGTGCAAACCACATATTCTGATTTGAATGGACGCCGAGACCAGGTGCAAACCACACATTCTGATTTGAATGGACGCCGAGACCAGGTGCAAACCACACATTCTGATTTGAATGGACGCCGAGACCAAGTGCAAACCACACATTCTGATTTTAATGGACGCCGAGACCAGGTGCAAACACACATTCTGATTTTAATGGACGCCGAGACCAGATGCAACCACACATTCTGATTTGAATGGACGCCGAGACCAAATGCAAACACACATTCTGATTTTCCGGAATATTTTACTAATAAATTGTCATAGAATATTTTTGGTGCTGTACATGAAGCAAAACGACCGTGTGTCACCGGTTCATCGAGAAGTTAGGTTGGACAGCCAGATAAGTGAATTTTTAATAGTTGTTTGAAAGAGGCTATGGTTTTTGCAGACCTGATTCGGGAAGGATGAGAATTCCATAATGTGGGTGCAGCCATTGTGTGGGTGAAGAAGGCTCTTGATCCATTCCTCGTTTTCACACATGGAATACATACATGAAAATGTTGTATAGTTGCAGTGGAACGAAGCTGCCTAAAATTAAAGTAGGATATTAATAATTAAATAAGACAATTTAGTAATGTTTCTATCAGCAATATTATTGGAGTGAGAGTTCAAATCGAGTCTGCTGCCAATTGATGCAACAGCATCGTCTTAGTATTATCACGGGAAAGATGTTTGCGAATTCGACGTAGATCACGGGTATGGTAGAAGCAGGATCTGCAAATTTGACACGTATGTTGACCGAAATTTATATATTGCTATATATTAAATAACACTATCATGTCATGACACATAAGTCATCGGTAATGACTTTTCAATATAATATCTGTCAATAAAAAATGTGCCTGTTTGTCTGCTATTAAATATGACACCCACTATGATACCTAAAATTACTTAACGAGATTTCACAATCCAGCCATAACATAAATTCAGTGATAAAAAATATGTTTTATCAGCGTTCATTTTCATTTCCATATCCACATGAAAACACTTTTTTGTAAATACACTTACTTCTATTCATATTGTTATCACCATTATAAATAGGGATAACACGAATAGTTTTTAGCTCACTTGTGGAAAAATATATTGTATAGAAGGTGTATATACAAAATATCTTTTACACTTTAACTTTAAACTCAAGTTTATCTAAAAATAGTGATTATTCTATTTTACTAAACAAAAATTTCTAAGTATGGTATCAGAGAAATAACTGGTTTCACTTTATTTACTTAACAGAAGACAGTTTGTTTCCTTCAATAATCATTGTTTAGACATAAAAGATTTCACTTGCGGTGTGCCTCAAGGGCCCTTACTTGGACCCTTGCTATTTTTGTTATATGTAAATGATATTGTTGAAGTATCATCTGTGTTATTATCTATATTGTATGCCGATGATAGCAGCTTATTTCTAATTGAGGAGAACATTATTGTATTAATACACAATATGAATAATGGCAAAAGCAGTTCAATGGTTAAGCTGTAACAAACTATCTTTAAATATTAAAAATAGCAGTATATTAATTTTCGATCGATCAATAATTCTTCAAATTAAATAAATACTGTCAAGATTAATAACCAGACATCAAGTTAAATATAAGAATTTTAAAGGGTCATTATTGATGAATACCTAAATTGGGCTGAACATTTTAACGCGGTAAAAAACAAAAATCTCGAGAGGAATTATAATTTTATGTAAAGCTAGACGTGTGCTGAAAAATAAATTAACCCCTTATTTAGCCCACATCCAACCAATCTTCCATGCATTATATAAATTGAATATTTATAAGATATTATATTAAAAGATTATCATGTGTTACCTACTTTATTTAGCGACATGTTTGTAAACAGATCGCATGTTCATAATTATCTAACTGGACATGCTCATAACCTACGTGTATTCATTAATCATAAAACCAAATTATCTGAACAGTTGATTAGAACCGAGCTGCTATATCATAATGGAATCATATATCTGCTAATCCAGTTACCAATTGCTCAATATGTACCTTTAAATATAAACTGAAGATATATTTATTATACCATAGTATTCCTAATAGTACAACTTCCTAGTTATTATGCCGGTTCATGAATTAATTTATTTGTTATTTTTTAATTTATTTTTTTTTCATTGCACGTTTTATGCACATTTGTACATGTATTGTCGTTTCTGTGGATCAACTGGGCTGCACCTTGCCCTATCAGGTCTGACCGTCAGGCTACCAGTCTGACCTTGACAACAGGTGCGCCTTACAGCTGTACGAACGGGAGGGGGTGCGAGCAACATGAATATTCATTATGACGTCACCAGTTTACTGACTGTAGTGTAGAGGTCACACTCAGGTCAGATTGTTTGGGTTGCCTGAATTCGCCAGGGAGGAGGGGGGTTCTGAACTCATAGCACATATACCTGATATCCAGGAATCTACCGCTAGCAGACAACTGGATAGATGAAGATGCTGGGCTGTGTCTTCCACTTAAACAATTGGGAGATACAGCCCTTTGCTTCCTAGGGGGTCGACATGCAATTAATGTAATTAATGAGAGGGCATTTAATGTCACACGACATTCTGTCCTCTTGGTCATATTGTGTATCAATATTCTTCTGTATGTTTTTAATACAGATATGCATATTTTCTATAATATTGATCAGCCTAATATATTTGAGTATTAGCATTTTCAGTATATTACCATGATTAATGTTAAATCTTTGTTGATATGCATTTATGATAGTAAATAATTTTGAATCTAATCTTGAAACTAAATGCTGGCTCTCAAATTAAGCAAAAATGAGTAGTTGTCACCCACTTGGAGTTTTTGGTCGCTGTAACGAGACACAACTCCAAGTGGGTGGCGATTTTAATTATTTAATTTGGAGTTTTAAGGGTTCACCTTAAGGAGAATATTTTACGTTGCAAGAATACTAATATACGATAACGATTTTCGCTATGCTTATTAGAACTCAGCCTATGTAATCAATTTTGAAAAATATGACAAGAAAGTTAACTGTTTTGAGTTTTAAAGAGATTTCGTATTTATATGTTAAGACTCGTGTTGTGTTATGTTCGACATACACCATATCACACCATATCACACCATATCACTCAGTGTTTTTCTTTTTGTATTTTTTGCTCTTGATAAGGCTGCATTATAGCTACAGCATAATGAAATGAATAGGGTTTTAGGCCATTTCTGTGCACATATAGGCTAAACTGGGTCATGATATCCTCATGAGGATGGTAAGATGAATGAGATGACACTGTCCTCAAGACACAGGATTCGGAATCTGATCCCTGGCGGTCCTAGGCCGAGCACGCTACGTCTCGGTGACGAAGGCTCCCCACAATATTGAATCTTTGCGAGTAAACGGGGACTGGAGGCCAGAGTTGGGCTCGAAACCGAGATCTCTGACTTTCCAAGCAGGCAGCTTGAACCGGGGGCCCTATATATATATTAATACAGCATGCTTACCGTACAGCGAATCAGGGCGCCACCTGGTGAGTATGTACTGTGAATAGTAGGGGAGTGTAAAGTATTATTTAAAAATAAGACAATTTCCCCATGATACATTTTTCTGGAGGGCTCCTATTTTTGTCCTTCGTTAATGTAAATTCATTCTTTCACAGTGACCGTGACTCAAAACGTCACTGAGAACGTGATTTTATTTCACATGTACACTTAGCATCGCTCAAGCGGCATGATCGCAAGAGATAAAAGTATATAGCTTAAATTATTTCACTAAGTGTATGCCTTAATTCCTGGTCACTTTGCTGCTACACTACTAAGAGCATAGTCAGATGTCGTAAAATATTTTTGCTCTACTTTCTTGATGACAACTGTGAAATTTTGTTCAGAAAAAATGTATTTTAAAAGACGCGATAAAAAAACATCACGATTTTCCGCCACTTCCTCTGAAATGTATTCACAAAAAGTTATTGTTGCCTGTTTTCTAAGTGGAAAGACTCAACTCATATTAAAAATCTAATGCACTGTTGACGTCATTTAAATCATGATTTATTTGTCTGTCAATAGATTAGGCAGACATGAGAACCTGTCAATAGATTCAACAGGAAGGGAAACATGTCAATAGATTCAGCAGGCAGGATAACCTGTCAATAGATTCAGCAGTCCGGATAACCTGTCAATAGATTCAACAGGCTTGATAACCTGTCAATAGATTCATCAGGCAGGATAACATGTCAATAGATTGAGCAGGCTGGATAACCTGTCACTAGATTCAGCAGGCTGAATAACATGTCAATAGATTCAGCAGGCAGGAAAACCTGTCAATAGATTCAGCAGGCCGGATAACCTGTCAATAGATTTAGCAGGCTGAATAACCTTTCAATACATGTAGATTCAGCAGGTAGGAAAACCTGTCAATAGATTCAGCAGGCTGTATTACATGTCAGTAGATTCAGCAGGCAGTAGAATATGTCAATAGATTAAGCAGGCAGGAGACCCTATCAATAGATTCAGCAGACAGGAGGACTCAAAAAGTGAACACATGCAGTCACACAGCAACAGAAAAATAACCGTAATAAAATCAGAATAGCGAACCAAGGCAACAGCAACAACCTCACAATGAGTAGTACATGTCATGCACCCACTTCAGTGGCGTATCCAAAGGGGGGGGGGGGCATGGGTAGCTCCTGACCCCCTTGTTTATGAAACTAAATGGTCCAAAATCGCTCTAAAATCAATATTTACCACTCAAAAATTTATCAGGTTGAGCCCAAAACTCGTGCTTATCATATAAGAAGACAATCACTGTTTTACACATAAATTAAAAACAAAATCGCGCCAGGTCAACAAAATTTACATCGGACCCCCCGTTTTTTTTCGAAATCCTGGATTCGCGCCTGTCTGTACCTAAAATCCTAGATTCGTCCCTGTCTGTACTTAAAATCCTGGATTCGCCCCCTGCCTGTACTTGATATCCTGGATTTGCCCCTGCCTGTACTTGAAATCCTGGATTCGCCCCTGTCTGTACTTGAAATCCTAGATTCGCCCCTGTTTGTACTTGAAATCCTGGATTCGCCCCTGTCTGTACTTGAAATACTAGATTTCCCCTGCCTGTACTTAAAATCCTAGATTTGCTCCTGTCTGTACTAGAAATCATGGATTTGCCCCTGTCTGTACTTGAAATACTAGATTTGCGCTTGCCTGTACATAAAATCCTGGATTTGCCCCTGCCTGTACATAAAAGCCTGGATTCGCCCCTGTCTGTACTTGAAATACTAAATTTTCCCCTGTCTGTACTTGAAATCCTGGATTCGCCACCGTCTGTACTTGAAATCCTGGATTCGCCCCCTGCCTGTACTTGAAATCGCGGATTCGCCCCTGCCTGTACTTGAAATCCTGGATTCGCCCCTGTCCGTACTTGAAATCCTGGATTCGCGCCTCTCTGTACTTGAAATCCTAGATCCGCTCCTGTCTGTACTTGAAATACTAGATTTGCCCCCTGTATGTACTTGAAATCCTGGATTCGCCCCTCTATGTACTTGAAATACTAGATTTGGCCCTGTCTGTACTTGAAATACTAGATTTGCCCCTGTCAGTATTTGAAATTCTAGGTACGCCCCTGTCTGTACTTGAAATCCTGGATTCGTCCCTGCCTGTACTTAAAATCTCGGTACACTAGATAATACTAGATTTCCCCTGCCTGTACTTAAAATCCTAGATTTGCTCCTGTCTGTACTAGAAATCATGGATTTGCCCCTGTCTGTACTTGAAATACTAGATTTGCGCTTGCCTGTACTTAAAATCCTGGATTTGCCCCTGCCTGTACATAAAAGCCTGGATTCGCCCATGTCTGTACTTGAAATACTAAATTTTCCCCTGTCTGTAGTTGAAATCCTGGATTCGCCACTGTCTGTACTTGAAATCCTGGATTTGCCCCTGCCTGTACTTAAAATCTCGGATTCGTCCCTGTCTGTACTTGAAATCCTGGATTAGCCCCTTTCTGTACTTGAAATCCTGGATTCGCCCCTGTCTGTACTTGAAAACCTGGATTCGCCCCTGTCTGTACTTGAAATACTATATTTGCCCCTGCCTGTACTTAAAATCCTGGATTCGTCCCTGTCTGTACTTGAAATCCTGGATTAGCCCCTTTCTGTACTTGAAATCTTGGATTCGTCCCTGTCTATACTTGCAACTAAGTTTTGCTTGTCTTGTCAAAGACAAACAGCAGTAACTCCTTATTTTTTAAAGATCAGGTTTTTTTTAGCCACAAAACTGACCAAAAACCACTGTAGCGGAATTTAAATGTTAGTAAATCAGGTATAATGACGTGCCTCCGCAGGGAATAGTTTGGCTTGGAGCCCCAAACACCAGACGCTGACTCCATGTTGTTTTAATATTGGGCCACCATATGTTAATTTCATATCGGGCCACCGTCAACGACAAGGGCCCACAGTCAACGACACAGGCCCAATATAAAATAAACATCTGCTTTGCTTCTTGTGTTTGTTTGACTCTTGCACTGCTGGTTTTTATTGCAGTATTATACCAGCAAACAAGAAGCATTGGCCCAATTTTGTTTGAATGCTTGTCCACCGTCTGCGACGCTGGCCCAACATTAAAACAACATTGAGCCGCCAGGTTTTGTTAACTTGGATATGGCGTGCTATGCTCAGGCAGTAACTGCTTGCTTTTTAAGCCACAGCCACAGTCAACGCAGCAACAGAAACAGCAGCAGCAACAGCAGCAGCAGCAGCAGCAGCAGCATCAGCAGCAGCAGCATCATGATCATAAGGGAGCTGAGGATCATTAGTTGAGCAGCACCAGCCAGACTGGCTGTGTAGTCTGGACTACAGGCTGACATAACGCTAGCCGTGGTCTATGATCATCCACCCTATGTCACTATTATGTAAACTACACAGCAATCTGGCAGAGAAGGAGCAACGTGTATCTGAACGTGGTCCAGAAGGGACTGGAACCTGACGCCTGAGGCGATTCTCTCAGGTGAGGATGTATGTAAGCACTGGATGTGTGACAAATGTGAGCTCAAAATGTGCAATGGTCATGTTGGAAACATACACACAGCATAGTGGCAGTGAGTAAGGTGGATTATTAGTCTAGAGACATAGAGGTGAGAAAAGATATTTCTCTATGCTAGAGAAAACGGTACCCTAATGCCAAAGGGAATCTTCATGTCAATGGACGTATATATTGGAAACCAGCACACACTATATTGGCAGCTGACAAGAAACGTGGATCATTAATCTAGAGATATAATATGCCAGAGACTGTACCCATAAGGTCGAATATAAACCTGATTCCTGATTCTCCAGGAAATGTGTGGATTTACACATTAGAAATATAAATACGGTTACTAGATACTATGCACAACCCATTCTGGCAGCGGACGATAGACGGGGATAATTAGCCGCCCTGGGGGCATAGAGGTAAGCAGGTTTTCCTTGTCTGCTAGAAGGGAGAGTCTCAGAGTGTCCCAGAGGGAACTGCTCCCCCCCCCCCCCCCCAGAGGAAGTGCTCCCCAATACCCAAAGGTGTCTTCAGTGTATTTATCTGCGGGTGTATATATCAACTCGGGATGTGCTAAGATTGTGCTATGTGTTATAGCCACGCACGGCTATTAGGCGTGTTGCAATCCGCCACACTTGACTGGGTGATGGTAATATGGTGATAACACTATAGGATTACCACTTATACTGGAGTACTCATTAAGTGCAGACACTAAGACGTCAAGATCGAGTACAGGTGAAAAGGTGTCTGTAAAAAAAAACAAGGGCCCACACAGAGTTTATGTTTGACTGCCTTTGGTATTGACAGTTATCCTGCGGAATTATTTACTCCTATTTTTTCATTCATTTGAAGCTGGAATTGCTAAGGCAATTTCCAGATTAAACTAACAAAAAATATCCCCTCTTATGAATAATACACATCTCTAAAATTAACAGAGCATCTACAGCAACCTATTCTATCGCCAATAAATTTAGTTTGCGATTTGCTTGAGAGCATATATTATACACATTCCCAGCAAGTACAGCGGTTTAAATAGAAACTGAAGGAAGATGTATGCAGAGCATTGAGGCACTTTTCATGTCTGATGTGATGTCATCATCATATCCACACGTGAAGTATTACTGCATTCCAGCATACGATAGAAAACCCTCTGGATCTGCCCCCTGGAATATAGTTACATGTCAAGTACATGTGAGCAAGGTCACAGTAGATATATATATTACACGTGTGGGTAGATGGTTAATATGATGTGATGACATCAGATACTGTGATTACCCCAGGAGACAGACGGAGGAGTAGATCTACAGGAGCTATGTTACCGTCTCATATTAAGAGCCACTCCACGGCCACCTGTGGCAGCCTGGCTGGTACGGCTAGTCTCCACCTGAATGGACATGTGTCCAGTAATGGTCACCTGCCGGGGGATATGTCACCCAGACTGACCAGTACACACCTGACTGACCGCCCACCCAGGGTCAGGAGGACCTCCTCAAACAGCAGCGACAGGGAGCTGAGGGTGGTGGTGATGGGTGCACCAGGTGTCGGCAAAACTGGTAAGAATATAATAATCAAAGTTAATAGAAAATGTTTAACCCTTTCAATCCTGAATTTACCATTGTCATCTTCATCCACTACAAGCCGCGAATTGCTGCCGCAATTCTCGACTTGTAGTGAATGAAGATGATTTGATGTGGTTTAAAAATTGAAGGAAATTGCCAAGTATCGGTGAACCAGTTTCATGGAAATTTTCATAATAAAACTCTTAGTTGTAGGGAAATGAAGTCTGTTTTCAGGGATGTAAAATGATGCTTTAATGCATCGTGAGGACTTAAAGGGTTAACCAATGCTGGTGCGATGCTGGTCTAATGTTGTAGCCAACATCAAAGCAACATTGGATCAACATCTTGTATTTGCTAGGATGTCTTTGACGGACAATGTCTTAATTTTATTCCCGAGGTGTGACATTTGGTTTCTATCAGGGTCATTTAGCACTTGAGACCTAACTTGTGGCATTTGCCCTATGAGAGTCATTTGAGGCCCGAGTTGTGACATTTGGGTCTTATCAGAGTCATTTGAGGTCTGACTTGTGACATTTGAGCTCTATAAAGGTCATTTGAGGCCTGACTTGTGACATTCGGGTCCTATCAGAGTTATTTGAGGCCCGATTTTGTGCCATTTGGGTCCTATAAGCAGATAAGGGTCATTTGAAGTTCGACTTGTGACATTTGGGTCCTATCACTGTCATTTGAGACCCGACTTGAGACATTTGGGTTCTATCAGGGTCATTTAAGGCCCGACTTGTCACATTTGAGTCATTTGAGGTCCGACTTGTGACATGTTGGTCCGATCTGGGTCTTTTGAGGCCCGACTTGTGACATTTGGGTTCTATCAGGGTCACTTAAGGCCCGACTTGTCACATCTGGGTCATTCGAGGCCCGACTTGTGACATTTGGGTCATTTGAGGCCCGACTTTTCACATTTAAGTCTTAGTAGGGTCATTTGAGGTCTGACTTGTGACATGTGGCCCTATCAGATTCATTTTAGGTCCCACTTGTGACATTTTAGCCCTATCAGGGTCATTTGAGACGCGACTTGTGACATATTTCAGCTGATGTATCAAATGGCCCTTGCTCAAGTTTTCCAGAATGCAGACTATGCACCAGCATTTAACCTTTTCACTACCATACATGACGGAAATTTCCGTCGTCATTCGTCAATGAACGTAACCGTAAAATGACACAAATTTTCGTCAAATATATACTACATTTATGTATTTTTCGTCATTTGAAGCTGGAAATTGCGTTAGCAAATCCAGCTTCAAATGAAGAAAAATAGAACTCCTACACCAGTATATCTGGATCCTGGCTTGCACTCCGGCCTGGAAGTCAAAGGGTTAACCAATATTGATATTCTGATATGCCACTTATATCTAGCCGCATTTATTATAATGGTGGAGCTATTTTAATATATATTACACTAAAAAAATGAGAATACTTACACTAATTGTATTGTGTTTCCTAGTTCAAGGTGGCGTCTGGTCATCCCAAAAAGCACCACACAATTGTCGAAAAACAGCAATTTGCTGTTCATATGATAATACGCTTAAAAACTACTCAATGACCATGTGAATGTAGTTTATAACAATGAATTACAATTAAATCAAAAGTACTGTAAATCGATGTCAAATTAAACAGTAAATGGATGCGAAGTTTTACAGCATAGAATAACATACTATGTGTTTTTAGTGGCTGACCTGGAGGGGGAAGAGGGTTCCTACCCCCCCCCCCCACTCTTCTAAAACTAAATTTGCCAAAATATCGGTATTTGACACCCAAAATTTATTAGGGTGCTGCCTAAATTTAGAATGTCAATCCCCCATATCCGCCCCTGGTTTTGTGAGGTGTATATTACAGGTGAAGCATTCGTTCACACAGCGCCTCGCTAAATTGTCTACCGTAACCAACTATTGTTTAGTTTACAATGAAAGGGTCAACAGGGAGCACAACATCTAGCATCCTTTCTGTGATTTTTATTTCATACCCTTGACATCTCGACGACCCTACCTCTTAACCCTTTAAGCCCTAACGTTGCATTAGAGCATCATTTTACATCCTTGAAAACAGATTTAATTTTCCTACAACCAAAGGTTTTAGAACGAAAATTGCCATGAAACTGGTTTACAATACATTGTAATTTTCTTAAATTTTTCACCCACTTCAAATCATCTTCATCCACTACAAGTCGAGAATTGCGACAGCAATTCGCGGCTTGTAGGGGATGACGATGACAATGGTAAATTCAGGCCTGAAAGGGTTAAACGTGAGAGAGCATGTTGTGGATTAGGCCACACTTTAACCCTTACAGCGTCAGAATCTGACGTCTGTAGACGTCAGATTCTGACCACTAAAGTCTATCCCCGCGCTGTAAGAGTAAAAATATATCTAAAGGCCGTAGATCCGTAACATAGGTATTCAAATGAATCAAAAAGAGCTAACTAAGACATTTATGATGATTTCAAATTGAAAAAAATCCTTTGGTTGCGATGTTTTTTTTTACAAATTATTTCAGCGCTTTAAGGGTTAATGCAAAGGCAAACAGCAGTAACTGCTCACTTGGAAAGTAACCAGTTACCGTTGTTTGCCTTGACACGACAGAGTAGGCAACACTTACTCTTGAAAGTGTCCTTAGTAAAGTGATTAATGCCCCATAAAGTCAACAAAGTGCCAAACGGCCATCACAATGTGGGACATGGGCGATAATAGGAGTAAAGTAAGCAGTCTCAACTGTGGCAAAAGGCAACAGCAGTAACTGCTAACTTCGAAAGTAATCAGTTACTGCTGTATCCCACAACATACACCTGGTGTATAGTAAACATTGCGAATTTGTTAATGTAACCAGTTGCCACGTACGCCCCAGACGTGTTGGATTGCTGCATTAAATGTTCCGTCAAGAAATGGCCATGAAACAAAAACCAAAAATAAATGTATCATTTATATCCACCAGGCAATGTTACGTTGGATGTCGCATCCAGCATTAACATTTACATTCCTTTCACGTTGAAAAATTCACACAATCCACACTTTTAGGTGATTTTTGGGCGGGGGCCCTAAGGTAGTGGTTAGCACCGCTGCCTATCACGCCAGAGATCGGGGTTCGGTTCCCGGTCTCGGCGGTTTGAAAGAAACAAAAAATGTTTCTTCCCCATCCACGTGTGGGGAGCCTCTGTGACCGAGAGGTAGCGTGCTCGGCCTCAGACCGCTAGGGCTCGAATTTCGAATCCTGTGTCTGGAGGACAGTGTCATCTCAATCATCTCACCATCCTCAGAAGGTTCTCCCGGCCCAGTTTAGCCTATATGTGCACAAAGGTGGCCTAAAGCCCGATTCATTTCATTTCTAGGTGCTTTTATAAAATATTCTCGTCTATCTGAAAGAAAGGCTCAAAACGTGCTTCAGTGGATTTTGCCATTTTGTATTCAATAAATCGCCGATCCCGATTATCATGATTATAATTATTCAGTTTTTTATTCTTTATCAGCACATCAAGTACCACCTGGAAACATGATATAGATAAAACGTGGCATCAATCAACAAGATATGAAAATAGTTAACCTCCATTTAGTCAAATCTGATTAATTACTGTAGGCCCCAGGGGGATAATAAAGTAAACCTCTAGCTATCGAAAGGTCAATATAGGAGATATATGAAAATCTAGCCCTCAGAAGGTTAGTCAATGAGGCATGTGAAGGTTAATACATGAGGCGTATTATACTCTAGCCATGAGAAGGTTAACATAGGGGACATGAGATAGTCTAGTACTCATACAGAGGGTTAATACATGAGACATGAATTATGCCAGATTACGATCAGATATTATATCGATAATTAATTGTAAGTCATATATGATATCTCTGGGAGCTCCCAGAGTATACCCTGTGGTAGCTGGGAGCTCCTAGACTATACCTAGGGTATAGTCCAGACTATACCTGAGTATAGTCCAGTCAGGGGGGGTAATCTGGGCGGTTACACAGGAATGGCAAACACCAAAATTGATGAAAAATATGTTATTGATGAAATGAGTGATATCTCAAAATTGCTGATATGATTAACTGATCATCTACTATCTATAGCGCTATCACTTTTTATTTAGCTTTAGCTTTGAAAACGTCCCAGCAAACACCACACAATTATATAACATTTACACACTGTTAGATCAACGTCAAAGACATTGGGCCGACATTGGGTATTATATATATTATGTCCAGCAAAATAAAGGATAAAAGGTTGACAACATGATAATTGGTACTGTAAGATTGATATGCGATATCACATCGATTTTAATTTTTTCATTGTTGTAAATATGGTGCGCACAGCCAGACTGATAAGATGTTACGCTCAGATTAGGAGACAGACTGTAGAGTACTCGCTGTACACAGAGAGGAGTTTCTATCTCCTCTCACATGGCTGATTGTACACATCCCCATGGTGTGTACAACACTCACTGCACACAAAGACGAGTTTCTATTTCCTCTGACATGGCTGATTGTACACATCCCCATGGTGTGTACAGTAATCGCTGTACACAGAGAGGAGTTTCTATATCCTCTCACATGGCTGATTGTACACATCCCCATGGTGTGTACAGTACTCGCTGTAAACAGAGAGGAGTTCCTATCTCCTCTCACATGGCTGTTTGTACACATCCCCATGGTGTGTACAGTACTCGCTGTACACAGAGCGGAGTTTCTATCGCCTCTCACATGGCTGTTTTTACACATCCCAATGGTGTGTACAGTACTCGCTGTACACAGAGAGGAGTTTCTATCTCCTCTCTAATGGCTGATTGTACACATCCCCATGGTGTGTACAGTACTCGCTGTACACAGAGATGAGTTTCTATCTCCTCTCACATGGCTGATTGTACACATCCCCATGGTGTGTACAGTACTCGCTGTACACAGAGAGGAGTTTCTATCTCCTCTCACATGGCTGATTGTACACATCCCCATGGTGTGTACAGTACTCGCTGTACACAGAGAGGAGTTTCTATATCCTCTCACATGTCTGATTGTACACATCCTCATGGTGTGTACAGTACTCGCTGTACACAGAGAGGAGTTTCTATATCCTCTCACATGGCTGACTGTACACATCCCCATGGTGTGTACAGTACTCGCTGTACACAGAGAGGAGTTTTTATCTCCTCTCACATGTCTGATTGTACACATCCCCATGGTGTGTACAGTACTCGCTGTACACAGAGAGGAGTTTCTATCTCCTCTCACATGTCTGATTGTACACATCCTCATGGTGTGTACAGTGCTCGCTGTACACAGAGACAAGTTTCTATCTCCTCTCACAGATCTAATTGTACACATCCTCATACATATTCTTGTTTGTATCGGTATCTGTATATCGTACGCCTATTCGTCCTTGAAGTAATGAAGGCCGATATGTTACTGCTGACCCAACATTAACTAACCTGATAACATGTTAGCTGAGGTCGATGAAATGATGGCCTACCTACTGCGATGCTGGCCCGACATTAACTATTCTGATGTCATAATTATTAGCTCAGGTCGATATAATGATGGCCTACCTACTGCGATGCTGGCCCAACATTAACTATTCTGATGTCATAATTATTAGCTCAGGTCGATATAATGATGGCCTACCTACTGCGATGCTGGCCCAACATTAACTATTCTGATGTCATAATTATTAGCTCAGGTCGATATAATGATGGCCTACCTACTGCGATGCTGGCCCTACAATAACTATTCTGATGTCATAATTATTAGCTCAGGTCGATATAATGATGGCCTACCTACTGCGATGCTGGCCCGACATTAACTATTCTGATGTCATAATTATTAGCTCAGGTCGATATAATGATGGCCTACCTACTGCGATGCTGGCCCGACATTAAATAAGCTTCTGTTTGACGTCTGAGTGAGCGTTACCTGTGATACAGACTATCTAAGTATACCCTGGACGTTAAACCAGTGTTGGTTTAATGTTGACCTGACGTATGTGACGTTGGGTCAACACTAAGCCGGCATTGAGCCAGTATTTTGTATTTGTTGCCTACCTGGTCGTATTTGACGTCAGTCAACCTCCAGGCACATACTTATAGGTCACGTGATATGTAGCATTGGCATCACAATTTTTTCTAGTGTCACGTGATCTGCTGAAAAATAACATTATACTTTTATTAAGTTTTATTAACCCTTTCAAGCCTGAATTTACCGTTGTCATCTTCATTTGTATAACATTTGTACAACGTCGGCCCAACATCTTCAACGTTGGGCCGAGATTGTACAAATGATATACAAATGTTTTGTGTTTGCTCCAAGTTGGGTGTTTGCTGGATCCATGCCCATTGCAGATGGCGGATACTGTAAACACCACGCGGAGTACGTAGCTCACACTATGTCTGAAATGCTCCTGAACGGACACTCATCCTCCGTCAGTCTGTGGATCATCTTCCACAGAACATCCCGTCAGCTGGTGGATCATCAGGATTCGCCATAGCACATAACAGAGCTAACTTGACAACTGTTGATGATGCATGGACGCAGCTGGAACTTACAGCCCCCGAATACTTACCATCCATTGAATAACTACAGTAGTACTCAGGCCTGCATTAACAATCCCATAGCACCAGGTGCATGTTCTTATTTTTAGTTATACTGACTACAAAATTATATGATCTCAAAGAAAAACTCAGGATGACATTGTTGCGATGGTTTACATCATTTTTCATAATAGTCTACAATAGTCCGGCATGTATCGGGACCCCCCTGCACCCCATGATCCTCTGAAACCAACTTTTTTTGTAATTTGTTTGCGCTCTTTCGGATGGAACATGGTGCCATTGCCGGGAATTGGACCTAAAGACCGAAAAATTCAAAATGGCCTTTTTCATCGCATTTGCTATTATTTAACACCAGGGGTCTCTGTAGTATGTTACGTCACCGTATGCCGACCAGCAGCCAGCCATTCATAAATCGCAGAAGCCGTGAGGTAGATCGCGATTGGTCAGTTGTGTTTAGATGCACAATTTTATATTTAATTATACTTATTTTACAGTTTTTTAAACTATGAACTAAGAGCACCATATCTACTATATACGGTATGTATCAGTGTATATTCAGCCTAGATATTTTTATCTCATTTTCAGAAGCGTCAGTGCTAATAACAAAAATTTGGTTATTTTACACTCTGCCAGGCCACCATTCTGAAAGTAAGGTTTTTTTCCACACACCCAGACGCGACAGTACAAACAGTGGCTGTGAAAGCTGTAACCCCTGATGGTGATTATTAGCTAGTCAGGTGATGAATACCAGTGTCTAAAGTACAGACACAGGTGACACGAGTGAAACACGTAATGTGAAATTTTAAAAAGTAAATAAATTCAGTGAAAAGTTGCGTTAAGATAGTATCATGTATGATTTACACTTTTGAATATATTACAACCCTTGGATGTTAACCATTTGAATGAAAAATAAGCACACCCTTCTTCAAAATTATTAAGTTACTATCGTGATCTATGCTACTTTCATGTAAAACTAAGCTTATGTGTGAAAAAATGGTCAATTATTATAATCATCATCATTATCATTGAAGGAGAAGGCAACGTCAAAGTCTGATTCATCATCAGATGTGTCATCATCGTCACTGTTATCTTGACCAACAGCAAGGATGTCACCTAGTCTGCTGGGGAGAATTGGACCCTCAGAACATACTGGCTCCATGTGTGTGTCTTCTACCACCCAGCCATGCTGATTGGAATTTGCATATCTACAAAACCCTCCTTGGCTCTCTTCCACTGAGCAGTGCGGTAATTTGCCATCTGAATGTGTGGGAGGAGAGATCTGCGGATGGCAATTCCTTTCTTCCTTCACTTATTCGTTCATTTATTATTTTAATTATTAAATAGTTCAATAGTTTATTGTCACAAAAAAAACACTGAAAAAAAGAAAGAAAAAAGTACAATGTATAAGCACATCATAAGCGTAAGTGACAAAAAGAAACTGAAGCTAAGTGCCGTATGCGTCCTCAACAAATTAAACAATAATACGTTACCCGGTTTTGTAGAAAAAAATGTGTGCAAAGTGCAAAACACATATAAGTATATAGTCATGATATTTTACCGATCTCTAAAAAAACCAATAACGTAATGATAAATAGCCGACAATAATGACAAAATAATAATGATAAGACACAGTCATAGCTAACGTTAATAACAATATTATTGATACGTTGGAAATATAATTACATTAAGCACATTTTAACAAATAGAAAAACATACTCGGTTTTTTATCCTATCAAAAATATAAGCATGAAGGTCTGATAATACAGACACGGACAATAACCAATAATCAAATCTGTAATATAATTCCACAGAATAACACCTTTATTTTTCATTGATTTTTGCCCTGCTGACTTCCTCCATCGCAGAGGTCGAAGATGGTTTCCTTTGCGAGTGGGGTACGAATGACAGTCGTCAATTGTCACAAATATTTTTTAAATATAACAGGCTATACACCATTCACGTACTTTAACATAAATAATATTACCTTATATTCTGTAATATAAAAATATAATTAGGATTTCTCCCATTCTTTCCTCCCCAGCCCTCTAAACAATATGTAATATACGGGTAAATAAAAGTATAATAGATAGTTATTAATGTATCAATACTAAAACAAATTCTACACTTTCTAATAATTACGAAACATATGGCAAGTTTTATTTTTAAACTGTTTATATGCTCGGACCAGTTTAATTTCTCATGAATAATAACACTAAAAAATAGTATATGAAGCTCGAGAAACTGGTTGATTATCTATTACTATATCATTTGTATTTACTATTCGCTTATTGGAACAACTAAATATAATAAAATTAGTTTTTTAACATTAAAAGATAACTTATTGTGACTTATTGTCACAATATTACTATTTCTTTCTATTCCGTGTTTATTAAGCAAATTCGATTCCCTGTACTTTTACCTGAAACAAACATATTTGTATCGTCAGCGTAAAGTAAAAAAAGTGAGGATACATTAGATAAATCATTTATGTACATAAGGAATAACAAAGGACCTAAAATAAATCCCTTGTGGTATTCTACAATTAACTTTTTCATAAGGCGAATCAAGCTTTTTAAAAAATACATATTGTTTTCTATCACATAGATAATTTGTAATCCAAACATGTGTCATACCTCTAATACCGTACTTATATAATTTATCCAAACGCATTGTATGATTTACAGTATCGAAAGCCTTACTTAGGTCTAAAAACACCGACTACAGTTTTACTTTCATCTAGAGATTTTAAAATCTTATCAATCAAGAAAACCAATGCTATATCTGTACCAAAACCTTGTCTGAAAACCGAACTGATAATTAAATAATCAATCATATTTTTTTTATAAAAGTAAATAATCCAACATACATAACACGTTCAAAGACTTATGAGAAAAAAGGCAATACTGAGACCGGTCTATATTTTACCAATGTGTGCAGAATCACCACCTCTAAAAATAGGAATAACTTTGGCTATTTTAAGCTCATCAGGAAAAACTTCTTGTGGAATGGATAAGTTGAGTAAATGTGTGAGTGGTAATAAAAGCAAATCAAAAGTATCATTTATGACATTTGACTGAAAATTATCCCTCAAGGGCCGGAATTTTTTTAATACATAATTATTTTGCAGACTTCCTCCTTGCAAACACTTTTCAAAAATATTGAAACGGGATTTGTTATTATAGTTTATTTGGATCCGTCTTACTCTTCAGAATTTTCGAGGCAAGTACGGAAGCTACATTTACAAAATATTTATTAAAATGTTCAGCAATGGTAATGTTGTCAGTGACAGTATTACCATTGATGACAAATTTAGTACTTGAGGAGCCTTTTTACTTTTTATTTACTACAACTTTAATAACAGACCATGTTTTCTTCAGATTATTTATATTGTCTATAAGCAATCTGTCATAGCATGTACGTTCGGTCCATCGTAATAATCCAGTTAACATATTTCTATATTCTTTATACAACTTTTCGTTCGATTGTGAAGGATACTTGTAATACTTGTAATTCATATTGCATTTCATCAAAGCACCGCGTCTGCGATCACCATCGATCTACGAAAAGCCACTAGAAAAATCAAGGAAAAGTTAGGAATCAGATTTTGGAAACAATTACTTGAACTTGTATTGTACAACTTCATATTTCGCATGAATCCCCACTCCAGCCATTTTCAAGAAATTCTGCATCCTGAATGAATTACATTCACTGGGAATAAATTTTGCTGCGATACATAGTATACCTGACGTATCAAGAAAAAAATTCAAAAATCAAATGAGCGCCTGAAAATGGCTCAATGCCGGTATTCACTTAATAATCCGTAAGCAAGTGATTTCCAGCTGACTTCAATCAACGCGGAGCCAGCATCTCCTAACGAAAACGATGCGCTGAACCAATGCTGACTTAATGCTGGGCCAGTGTCGTAGACGATGGGTCAACATTAAGCCAGCATTGGTTGTTTGTCGGTGTTGAATCTTGTTTTTGAGAGATCACTCTGGGATCTCTCACACTAAAACTTGCACTTTATGGAGGGAGGAATCCATCTATCAATTACACATCCATCACAAAACCACTCCCAGTAAAATAAGAGCAGGGGAAACCCTGTGTACCAGCCAAGAGGCGGTTCAATACCGACCCATTATCTATGACGTCGGTACATCATTGAGAGGGCTCACGTGTATCTGGAATAGGGAATCTCTGCCATCAGAACCAGATTGTTGTGTCGGGAAGAATTGATGAATGATACGCTGACGTCCCTAGGGAGGAAGACGAAAAGCAAAACTTCACTGACTACAATATTTCACATAATTATATAGCGATATATCACTCACGATGTTCAACATGTATGGGTTTAAAAAAGTAACTTCGTCTCGGCATGCATGAGTAGCTGTTGCGTAATAACCCTTTAACCGCCAAATTATTCAATTTGAATTTTCACCCACTTGAAGTTGTGTCTCGCTGACGCGATCCACAACTTCAAGTGAGTGAAAATTATTCAGATTTGACAAAAAGAGGTCAACTCGTTGCAAATCTTGCTGGTTGATGTCACATATTATCTTTAACATATTTAAAATGTGTTACTTAATGTGCCAATGAAAAGTGAAAACCCGAATATATGCGGCACCGGCGGTTAAAGGGTTAGCCCTTTAAACGCTAAGTCATATAATTTACATTTTTACCGTTGTGTCACGCTGCGGCGATCAATCAATCAATCAATCAATCAATCAATCAATCAATCAATCAATCAATCAATCAATCAATCAACCAATCAATCAATCAATCAATCAATCAATCAATCAATCAATCAATCAATCAATCAATCAATCAATCAATCAATCAAACTTTTATAGCGCCTATTTCCTCAGCGGACCGAGCTCATAGGCGCACAAATCCTTAGCGTGATCAGATGCCACAGTCAAGGCCGAAGCAGGTTGGTCAACATAGAGCCTGACTACTGAGGAACTAGGGTGGGAAAGCCAGATTAAATAGGTGAGATTTCAGTAATTTTCTAAATGTTAAAATTGTTTCGGCATTACGTACGGGCACAGGCGACAAGTATGTTTAGCACTTGGAGGGTTAATGAAGTATAAGCCAGCCAGAGATGACGAATTTGTAATGTAGAGAACATTGAAGAAGCTACAATGTATCTAGCGACATATTTCGGCAGAATCACATCCGGTGTCGTGTCCTATCCCACAGAATATCTTAATATTCTTATTATCTTAACCATGTTAACTCTCTCTAATCTTTATTAGAACTTTAGTAATGGAAATGCTAATAAAACATGTTCATTAAAGTGACGAATAAGTGTGTTATACCAAGAACTTATACGAATTTCCTTGTGAATGAAACGATTATCTCTTTATATGTATGTAGATGTGTATATAATATATGTACACATAGTACACACAGACAAAGCGAGAGAGGTTTGTGAACAATTTGCGGTATTGTAAACAAAAGACTGTTGCCTCCTTGAACAACACAAGATATGGATAAGATAATAGGCTTACAGTAAATAATGGTGAGGTGTACGTAAGAATATTTAGCAGACCAATTCAAGAGGCAGGTAATTTCTTAGACATTTCTCAACCATTTTTATTTTATAACATGTAATCTATTGCGCACCTCTATATAACCATTAATTAACATTAATCATAATAAATTCCAGAATTACAAAACGTAGGTAGTCGCAGGAGGACGGGGAAATAGTACTTGGACAGTTCATGAAAATTCAAGAAGAAATCATTAATCATGCAATGAATCATATAATCGTACACATCAAGCAGAAGACATTGACCCAATGCTGACTTATGATTGGTCCGTATACTGCACCGACCTAGCATTAAACCAACATTGGGTCACTACATCTTGCTTGCCAAGTGATATAGCCATACATATCTACAAACTGGTGTAGCGAAAGGATGAGCCGAAATCCACAAGATTGCCTTGCAACTAGACATAATTATTTACAGTTATCGAATACCATTGCACCGTTCTGATGATTGACGATTTCAGTGTGGGAAACAACATGTTTACGTATGTATCTGTTACTTTGTGAAGTGGTAGTTACGCTCATTTAACTTCAAAGATACAAGATTCAACCTTTCTCCATTTCACAATATTTCATTTTTTACGAGTGAGCAGGGAAGAAACATTTGGTTTCTTTGAAACTTGAATGCCAGAGAGGGGTTTACGAACCGGCAAACTCCGACTTTCTGCACCAGAACCCCAGTAGAGATTTCAGGTGGGTTAATTTTTTTAAACAGATTACATAGTGGGTGAAGGGCTGAATGCCTGATTAACGAAAAATCAATAAAAATATCCTTTGCACAGAGTAGACAAACAATAGTCATCAAATATTATATAATTAATATATCTGACAGATATCTATTTTTTAGCAATTCGATATTTTCCCCCTAATTTTAAACCAGATTTTCAGTTTTAAATGTATTTCAATAGCCTAAAAAAACCTTCGTATTTGTCCACTGTTGTAAGATTGTCAGTATATCATAAAATAGAGCCTATCATGCTGTGAATTTAAACTCACACTCTCTCAACTGGTTTCTGCAGTCTATATGGCTGATGTGGTAACTATTAGGGCAAAAACCTGTTAGAGATGCGAATAAGAACCTGTTAACCCTTTCAAGCCTGAATTTACCATTGTCATCTTCACCCACTACAAGCCGCGAATTGCTGTCGCAATTCTCGACTTGTAGTGGATGAAGATGATTTGAAGTTAGTGAAAAATTAAGGGAAATTGTCATGTATTGGCTAACCAGTTTTTTGGAAATGTTCGTTCTAAAACCCTTGGTTGTTGGAAAATTAGGTCTGTTTTCAGGGATGTGAAATGGTGCTTTAATGCATCGTGAGGATTTAAAGGGTTAATGGATCTGAGAGTATCTGTGAAAGTGGTACCTTCTGACACGGGAGGAGTGTATCCTCCCCGGGGGAGGATACTTTATCCGTGATGGATGTACTAACCAGTTGTCCTGTAAAGACAAACTGCAGTTTACATAAAATTGTATTTGCAGTGCCATTTCAATCCCAGATGAAAACCCGCTGAGTGACCAATGTCGGCACCGGTCCAGATGGAGTGTAACCTAGCTAGTCCGACATAGTTTTGATGGGTGGTTATAACAAAAAGTATTGTTTTTATGACCTGAAAATTTAATGAATCATTAGGTTAATTAAAATCTTTATATTGTTAGGGGACCACTATTCATTCTCCAAGGGGGGAGGGGAGTTTTTTTAATTTTAATGCGGCTGGGTGGTGCACTGAAAATTGTCATAGTAAAATAGAACAGTTCTTTAAATATATTAATTATCCCATGAAGACTCTGCCCGAAATTATGTATTTCAAAAATATTCTACACCCCCCCCCCCCACCGGAGATTGAAGTAAATAATAATAGGTGCACAATTCTTGGTCACAAATCCAGAAAGAGAATATATACAGCAATCCAGAACAATCCCGTCTGTAGGAAGGTTCTGATAGTTATAAGAATAACACACAACATAAACTGCTCACTTGACAAGTGAGAAGTTACTAGTATTGTGTGTCTTTGTATGGCAGTACAGCCATACAGTAGGCCTATATATATCAGACTATGTATCATAAGACGATGTACTATCGCTGTCTCGGAAAAGTTTCCCTAAATATTATCACAGCTTAGCCACCCTCCCCCCACCCCTCCCCCTACTTATTTTTTGAGGAATGTGCAGCTGTATTTACAGTAGCAAGAAAGTAAACACCGCAGCATCTGTCCTCGTTTTCACTGCAGTGCAAAGTCAAAAAGCAACAACTTTTCGCTTGAAAATTGCAAACCAACACTAGTGAGCTGTTACTGTCATTTGACTTTGCACGGCTGTATAGCCTTGTGGATTCTCTCCGCGTAACATTTTTATCTGGACCTTCTGTTTGTAATCAGGCCCGTGGACCGTATCACACTTTCCACGTACGGGTGCCAACAGAAAACAGATTGTGGTAAAATGAAGCTGTCCCATCATTGGTTTAACAATGTACTGCATGTATGTTCAATATATTAGTTCAATATGTTTATTGTCACAGAAAAAGTTTCAAAAGTGGTACCTTTGTGACCAGCATGACCCAGCGATAAATGTCTCCAAATATGAAATCGATCGGTTCAAAACTGTGGTCTAGAGGATAGAAATACTGTATCCTCAGACGCACAGTTTATCACCATTTTGAGGAAAAACTATCCCATCCTTGTTTTTATAATGTATTGTCAATGCGTTTTTTTGTAATCCTGAAGCTCGCCGTACGGAGACGCTATATTGGTCGGATCACTTTTAACAGCTACATAACCCTACCTCAACACCCAAAAACTATTTTGGTCAGATTTCAAGGCGATCACGTCGAAATGCAATGAGAAATAGATGTGCAAAAAACGGCCGTAGAGTAATAATAATAATAAAGACAAAAATGTATCGACTTGAAAAAACAATAGTTTGGACGAAGGTACGTCCAAACTAGTAACAAGTACAATATTTTATCATCAAATCATGAGCATGACAAAAGGAGCTGACGCCCAGTGGCGTATGCGTCCCCAGCAAATTAAACAATAATAAAGTATAATTAAATCAAATGAGTCTGTGAACATCAAGTTTGCAGATATTTGGACTGAAATTAAATAAAGTGTCGTCACTTGCAGTTGTAGGTCGCGATAGTGGTTGTGGGTGAATATCTAGATTGAATAACTTAGCTCTTTAACCCTTTACCCGACGGTGCCGCATATATTCGGGTTTTCATTTTTTATTAGCACATTAACTACCACATTATTAATATGGTAAAGATAAAATGTGACATCAACCAGCAAGATTTGAAAAGAGCTGACCTCCATTTTGTCATATCTGAATAATTTTCACCCACTTGAAGTTGTGGATCGCGTCAGCGAGACACAGCTTCAAGTGGGTGAAAATTTAAATTGAATAATTTGGCGGGTGAAGGGTTAAGAGTTTAACGTTAGCATAAATAATTCTAAGATGTACTGAAAATAGTTCATGTAATTTTTTTAATACCACAAACGCCCATCTTCTTTAATCATGATATCGTCATTTATTTCTGGTCGGATGCAATGTCTTATCTTATGCATACACAGGAAAGTCACATTTGCAATTTTTTCCCCATCATCATCTGATTTTAAAAACACACTGAATGATTGCTGTGGAGCCCAGTGGTTATTAAACTTGTTCACAGATATTTATTTAAAGTTTAACACCATGCTGGCTGTTGATGAAGTTGAACAATTCTTCTAAGATTCCTTGAACTGAGAGAAGTCTTTATCAGTGTAATGGTTTTCAGTGGCACACTCAATACATATTTTCACACGAGAAGTGAAGCTGGCCCAATGTTGGGCCACAGTCAACGACGCTGGTCCGACACTTAACCATCATTTGTCCTGATGCGTTCTGGGAATGCCTTATTGAGTTATTATAGTTAGTCATGCAACATAGTTAACTAGAAACAGTGGTTGCGACATATTATGTATTTCAATAATTCGATTTGAGTTCTAATACTTGAATGATATGCCGCAATCGAATGGCTCCGTGCAATAACCTGTTAAGTGCATGTTTTATGGTTTTTGAGAAAAAGTCTAAGTTCAATATTTCTTTCTGACTAAGAGCTACCGAGTAAAAAAATTGTTTTTATCAATAATGTTGGAAAAGTAATTTTAGTAATCATGTTTAGGACTCCTTGCATGCCTTGCGCAAGTTTTCCATGTTTTTAAACTAGTATTTATTACAAATAGTGTTAAAATTCAATATCACAGTATATTACGGTAAATTAAATTACCATCTTATTCCTTTATGCGAATTTTGCAAGAAATCATGGATATTAATTAGATATGTGTGAAACAGTGATTTCACAACCATTTATCTGAATACTTTTGCACATTTAAAATTAATTTTGTTGATATTTGTAAAATCATGTTAATGGTGCTTACCATTTCTGGTTTGTGATTTTTTTATTTGTAAGAACATGCTAAGTGAACTTACAGCTACGATTTGCTACATGTAAACGCACTTGACAGTTTAGTAGTATTTACTGGTAAACGCACTTAAAAGTTTTTTATAGTGAACTATGTTTCACTAACAGACAAAAACATGTACTTGCTTCTGAGAAAGTGTTCTATAATGGACGTAGAGCTAAGATTGTTTTACACAATAATCTTCCCTACCGCAACACCTCAAATCCGTCGTTATCAGCAAGACCATGTTGATGGCGTTTACCAGGTTATTGCGTGGAGCCATTCAATTGAGACATATAGGCCTATATTGATTTTCTTAATCTTCATCTTCTTATATTGTCGATCGAAATGAATGCCTATATTTGTGGTGTCGTCCATGTAATATATCACATTGTACGTCATACAGTCAAACAGTTTAATCTCTTTCACACAAAACAAAACAATGGAAATCTGACAAATATATCAATGACTTTGTTAATACGTTTGAAAGTGTATTATAAAAATAATAAAGACTGCATTATGAGCGTGAACATTTTGATTCACCTCATATTGAAAATGATAAATATTTAAAGTAACATACTTTCGTTATTGAATTTTCTGTTTTTGACATTGCTCAAATATGGATAATTATCACCCACTCGAACTTTTGTGAGTCGCGGCAGAAAACAGCCACGTGTACATGTATGACAGTGTTGAGACCCAGTAAACGAATCACAGACCCCGATATTTAGAAGCCTAATAAGCGCTCTACCAATGTGACCAAAAACTTAACTCTGTGACCAGAGTGGGAATCATTTAGGTCCGTCCTCTGGTCCCACCTACACCCGGCTACATACATGTATATATAATTAGACGGGTTAAATATTTCAGTTTCGTACCGCGCGTACACCTTTCCCTGTCTGCTTGCTCGGTGGTGTAGTCCTACGCATACAGGGAGTCTGAAGTTAGATTTATTATGACAGCTCATACTCGGCCAGCTATATTTAGATCCATGTATGCGGTCCAACAGTGGAATTGTCAGCATGTGAGAAGGATCCATCGATTGACAAAGCGGATACATAACAGTCAGAAGTGAAGTAGGACTGTTTGTCATTTCAGAATGCTAAATACAACGCACATAGTTATAGTTATATACATTATTTACATTACTTACATTATATACGTTATTTACATTATTTACACTACATACATTATTTACATTATTTACATTACAATTCCAATGAGCATTGCATTATGTGACATAAATAAGAGACCATATTATCTGATGTGTAAATGCAAACAACAGTAACTGCTTAGTGAGTAGTTACTGCTGTTTGACAATGCACTTGAAAAAATCAGCTAACATCAGGACAGCATTAAGTATGAATTCATATCTTTCCTTTAACATTTCTGCATCTGTTAAGTACAACTACTTTCCACTGGGATATAGGATAAATCCAATACCAGGTTTAAATCAACCGCGGCATGTCAATTTTATAAGCAGTTTGGAGACATTATCATTTCTATCTCATATAATAGTCCAGAAGTTTAGGTTTTGAAATGCAAAAAATAATATAAAACTGAAAATTTCAGGATGTGTCCAGAATATCCTCTTTTATTACTTGTAAAAAGGTCCAAATTTTCCCTGAGCGGAGCATCCTTTTCTTGACAAAACTCAAAATGGCCGCCAATACAAGCGTCATGTTGAAGTTGCAATTCTTGAACTATTTGACATATATTTTAATGTATACCTCATTTTCACATGATTTTTAATGTTGAATTTATTTTTGAAACTATTATTGTTGTTTAATTGTTGGTCCATCGTCTAGTACGCTGGCCCAACATTTAGTCAACATTGAGTCAACTCTTCGTGTTTGCTAAGAAGATTTGCATAAATAATATAAACAATATTATTAGGGGTTCGTCGCCGCCAGGAACCTCTGATAAACCTGATTAGATAACGCTGTGATTCGTGTAGCAGCACGTCCCCCTGGATCACCATGGTTACACAGCCTCATGATTTACCAGGGTCACCGGGTTCTAGACATACCCTGGTCCCAGTCTGCTATCACCGTGGTTACATTGATATTCGGTACGATGTCTGGTATTTGGGCCAAGGTCGTAAAAACTACACACCACTACTATCAAGTGTGCAGTGAGTGTCCGAGCGTGTGGGCCGGTCTACATTACAAACCAGCCACAGATTTCTAGGAATGGCATAGTTTTTAACATTAAAGCGTCGAATTGTAAGATTTAAATTTTCTCCCTTTTGAAGTTGTGTCTCGCTACCCGGACCACAGCTTCAAGAGAGTGAAAATCACTCACACCACTCAAACATTTGCAAATCGTGATATTTAAACACTCTTTTCATTCCCAATAAACATTGATTTTATCGGCTAATCCTACGAATTACGAGCAATTACAGTCGTGCTTAGTGCTTATTAAAGGGTTGATATAGCGTCCATAATGCACAATGGACCACCTGGCATCACAATACCGTAATAAGTATCCTCTTAGTTAACCTACGTTGTTTCAATGCCCATTTAGTGTTGGCAACGTCACCCTGAATCCAGCAGTGAGTGAATATTGCGTCTTTGCCGAGAGGTGGTATGATTCTAATATTTGGCTCAACACAGAACAGTCCTTTTGCCAGGAACGCTATCTGACAATAATTGAAAATAGTCTGTGGTTGCCTCATAACAGCGTTGTGTTGACACAAATATAAGGTTCAAAATCTGAATTTAAATATTACTTGGCTGTGTTATCGCGCCAAGGGGGGGGGGGGGGGGGCTCGGTGTTTACATGTGTAATATAAATGTTAGTACAACCTATTTTAAAAATGGTAGGTGATAATAATCCTAACGCAGAAACAATTGAAACAGCAAACACAAAATATTTTGACAACATTTGTACAATGTTGGACCAACGTCGAATACGTTGGGCCGTCGTTGTACAAATGTCATACAATTTGTTTTTGTTGCTGGGTAGTTCTTGTGTCAGTTACACCTCCCTATGTATATGTGTAGAGCATGCAAAGCATAGCTGCCTGTTTTATGGCACTCTTGAAGACTATCCAACCAAAACT